>JAUCMU010000026.1:18284728-18297503 GCA_032275025.1 Enteromius treurensis | reverse complement strand
GTCAATAATATGTTCTAAGTAGCTGAAAAAAGCACAAATATCAGAGCATGTCCAAACATCTCAAGGGCCTCAAAATCACCTCAGACTCCAGAGGGTTAAATATCTGACTCCATGCTAACTGTGTGAGAGGAGAACTTAAATTAAGGCTACAGTTAACATGCCATCTAATTTTGTGTCTATTTAAACCAATGCTCTTGAAGACAAATGCAAATGCTAAAGCATGCTGTAATTGGATACCATTTTTTATGCAATCTCTCTGCATGCTTACTTGATTTACAAATTTAATGCAAAATTAATTTTTAACATAAAAAGATTTCTTATTTGTACTCCTTCTTGTTGCTTGTGTTTTATTATACATGACATTCATTTTTTTTTCTTTCCACTACTCGACTGCCTTTTATCAGTATTACAAAATGGCAAAAAAACACAAAATCTTTCATTTTCATGGCGACGTTTGAAGATTTCTCGCCTCATCGCAAAACACAGCCATCTAGGCTCACAGTTGGACAATTAGAAATACCAAAAAAGGTCCAAGTCAATTTCTCAAATTGATTCCAAAACAATATTGTATTTATAATTGAGAGCAACACTTTCCAAAAACCCTAAAGCCCAGATAAAGACGCCCTCCATCTGTGCTGTGGGATACAGAAAAAGCCTTTTGAAGAATTGCACAAGCGCGTCATCTTTTTTAGGCCATCAAAACCTAATCCTGCTATAAGCCGATCAATTGCATTATATATAGCTATAGACTGTAACCTTTAAGGTAAAGCCCTCTTGCTGAACTGTAATAGAAAAAGCAGAACAGACAAAAAGACAATTTGACACATAGTAATTATCTCTATCAGTCCTTTTGCTGCTTATGAAGCTAAAGCTGCACTGGCACTCTGTGTGACCTGTTTCGCACGTATCACCCTGTACTTAGACCATCAGACCAAACTCTCCTGCCACCCAGAGTAATGAGAATGCATCAAACACAAGGCCTCATCAGCCTTTCCGTTTGAAGTTTGCCTACAGAAAAAAAAAGAAAATCCCTGTGAAAACGGGGCTTGCCGTCCTTGTTGGGATTGTATCCCAATTTTTTTACATTGCAAAAGAGAGACTCATTCAATCTCTTAGCTGCCACAGATGGTTGTACAATCCAGGACATTCTGGGCATTGTTGTGAAAAAGTGGAAATGCATATGGAAAACAAGCTGGCCTTAGTGTCTGCAATGATCAATGGAGCAAACACCTTGATGTCATAAAGAGAGGCGGGGAGATGTTCGCAACGTGACAGATGGTTGGTTAAGTATCCTGGCGACGGTTGAGGGATGGCCTACACGGGCGCCCAAACCTGCCTCTAGCTGCCCCTCTGGGAGTGCGAAGAAGTTTTTCCTGGTAGTCTGTTATGATATGCATTTCAATAGAGCGATTTCCCACCATTCCAAATCGCTATAGTTGATATAGATAACGTGCATTAGCAACGGGTTCTCCATCAGTGCGCTAAATGGAAATGTGGAGCAGATATTACAGTACACAAGGGAAAAGCGGTCTCAGTTCTTAAACATCATTATAAGATCAGAGATTTCTATAATGATGTTTAAGAACTGAGGCCGTATTTCTCATTGGCCTTAGGGGGTGAGAACGTATACACACATGGAGCCTATATACTCCTCTCATGTAAAAACACGGTGCAAACACCCACACGCGCAAGGAAGAGAGAAAGAAAGACAGAGAGAAATCTTCACAGGCACTGAAGATCCTGATAGGGGTCATTTATCCTCTGATAATAGCAACCAGGCCAGACAAAAGCAGGGGGCAGCTGGGTTTCCAGGCTATTTCCTGGCCAAACGAAGAGCTTCTCTAACTTTTGTTCACAGTGATGACTTTTGTCACAATGTCTTTCTTGGCCAGACTGTAGAGGCTTCTAACATGCCTTCCAGGAATACAAATTAGCTAAAGTTCCTTTAAGGGGAAAAAAAAATGTTCTTCTAACTTTAAAACCAAACCTTGCTCAAACGTTGGCCCTATTGTTTTGATGACTTTTTATGTGGGAGGTCTTGCTTGAAGGTTCACTTAATAAGAAAGTATCTAACCTTAATTAATTCCCTTTATAGCTCCCTTAAATATGCACACATGTTCACTTAGTCATGAATATAATCTTTCAACTCACTGACTGGCTTTGTCTGATAATAAAGTGTTTTATTCAGAACAAGAACTTCTTACTTTTTCACTTTTATGTTCCTGGATGAAAATATCTTTTTTTATTTTTTTTCACCGTCATAAAAGTTTGTATGAAGTACAGTACAAGATCCAAATGAATATCAGAGTGAAACACTTTCGCATGAATATCCAGCTAAAGCATAGAGAAAGTAAAAAAACAAAACGTATGTATTTACAGCAGGAGCACAGCTGAAATATTGTTTTATTGCCTATTTTGAAAGAAGCCTTGTTTGGATGTTCCCTGAGCTGCTAGATCTCAGACTGTGCGATATATCTTCGAGCGCTTCATTAAAAATGGATCAACTTAAATGATACCAGCAATGAATATGGTTTATAGCTAAAACAGATTCTGATATATGACGCTCTGCAGGGGTTATATTAATGTCAAAAGAGAGGTGGATGTTCTACTTAAAGGGATAGGTCACCAAAAAATGAAAATTCACAATATTTACAGTACACACCCTCAAGTCATTCCAAACCTGTATGACTTTATCTCTTTCCGAAGTAAAGATCTGTCTGAAGATAAATGGGGAGAAATGGATATCTTTTATTATGTTCTTTAGAGGAAATAAAAAAAGTCATGGTTTGGAAAATCATAAAAGGGAAAATAAGTAAATGATGATGCCTTAAATTTTTGGGTGAGCTATCCCTTTAAATGCCTAATATGAGGATGGATTTATTCATTGTAAATAGGAGAAGTACCCATAAGGGAGCACTTATACTTAGTCTTGATCAATTGGTGTCCAATTTTTGCAAAACAGATCTAAATCCAAACTACTATTTCTCTGCTATATGCAATGGTAATGTGGGGCAGCAAAATTCTGGTGAATGCTCTCTCTGCCCCATTAGTATTTAAGTTTTGAGATTGCTCAGTCCACGTTTCATCCATGATTGCTTGTTCACGCATGGATTACAAGGCTCCCAAATCTCCATATGTGACATGGTGAAGTGTCCATATCTAAACAGCCAAAATTCACTTAGGTTTCATGATTATATCTGTAAATAAATAAATTGTAATATAGAATCATTTATAATTCATATTTTTTATTTATATATTTATTTATAGACTAAAACATTAGATAAATATGGCATATTTCATTTTTAATTGCATTGAATGTGAATAAATATATAATATTCTGCAAATAAAGCATTATGGTCCTTTTAATGTCACTTTATTTATCAGTGTGATGAAATATGTGCTGTACTAGGTTTATATAGTTGACCCTGAAGATACAAATTGACTTTTAATAATTGTTTACACAGCTAGTAAAGGACAATCAAAATGTCAGAAGCTGACAAAATGCACCAAAAATCACAGGAGATACATAAATCTTAGAAAGGGGTCACTGTTGCTAAAGAGTAATGAAGATGGATAACGATCTATTACCAATGAATCAGCATATACATGTAGCCTGTTTATTGAATTTATAAGGCATAACTAATAAAAATACATAAGACAGAAAAATAAAATAGTTTTAGAGAGAGATGGAGATAGAAGTATATATAGTATTATATACTATAAGGATGATGTTTTAAAGCAGTTTATTCCCCCTGCAGCTGAGGGTGAATAAACTGAATTCTTTTCAATGGTACCGTGCAACACAGTGCATACTCCTCAGGCAAACAGGGCAATGCAATGCAACAAAACCAAAAGAAAACCAAAGACCGCTGCAACGGCATGTAGATGTGCTGACAGTTTTGTTTGATTATAATGAAAATAATTAGGTTTTTGTCACTTAAATCGCTTCGATATGAAAAGGTACATGCTGAAATTCAGACCTTGCTTTTTATGGGTTGCCAAAGATCCATCTCTGAACAATTTACAGTCAGCCTCAATGAGGTCTCTGTGGAAACTCATCCCACACCTTTAAAAGTGCATCTTAATTGTTCCAGTAAATCACACAGAACGTCCCATTTGCATGAATTCTTCTCAGAGAGAGTACTACTGTGAGAGATCCTGGAATACAGACAAATAAAAATTTTAACATATTGATGACATTTTTCTCAATTAATTTCTATCGAGATATTTGTAGCATTATGTACCACTACAGTTTTAAAGGGTTGCTCTAAGACCACATACTGTGAAATACATCAAACACGGACTGTACAAAATGTAGACTGATGACTGATGAAATATGCCCTTTTTACATTTTAACACCCGACTGACTAATAAATAAGCATAGTCACGCTCCAGAGTCGTCTATAACTTCATATAATAATGACTAGTCCCTCTGGAGGAGACTGGATACATAGAGTACAGTGCGATAATACAGCTTTAGCTTATTTTGCATAGCAGACTGGAGAGATTTCGGGAAAGATGGGGAGAGATACAGAAGCTGAACGACTGTGCAGAGAAACTTGACCTCATTCTCTTAATGGAGTGCTGTGAAGCAGACAGCCCGCTCTCAGCTACATCATTATATTTTGACTCAAACGGACCAAGTCCCAGACCTAATCCACTGCAAAGAAAAAGAAGAAAAATGGCTTCGAATATGCTGGTCAAATACTTCAGCTCACCTGCATGTCTCAATCAAATATTGTATATAGCCATAGTATTTTGGAAAAAAAACATAAGGCTATTTTTTTTGCCTCACATATATATATATATAAGTTCCCTACACAAGGAACACATTTCACACACAGTGGGTTCCAAAAGTTTGAGACTACCAGTGAACTTTTTTTTGTTATTTATATATATATATATATATAAAATATATAAATGTAAATATTTATTTACTGCTTAAATGTAAATATTAAATCTTAATGAACTGAAATAGCCCTATATTTCTTGCTTTATCCTTTTGTGTACATATTCTAAACTATAATCTGACAAGAGCTTCTCAAGGGTGAATTATTGCATTATTTCAAACATTATATCACACCAAACGAGGAGACAGAAGCAGTAAATAGTATCTAATGTGACATGTAAATTGAGCGTGTGCATTTCAGATGCGGTTTCCTTTGATCAATGCTGTGAATGCTGAACATGATACACTACAGATCCTCCATAAGAAATGTTTCGCCTGCAATGAGTAGGATTACATTCCCCTATTTTCCATTGTTCTCTTTTAAAACAACATTTTTGCAACAAATACCTAAAAAATCTTTACATTTTTATTTTTTCCCCTATTTATCCTGTATATCCTAAAATAACTCAGTAGCAAATGTGAATGTGAATCATAAAAAACAGCTTGGCATAGACTATTCTGTTTGTTCCTTTAAAAGCAAAACTAACTAGACACATCACAACAGCAGCAAATAAACGTTGTCCAACACAGTCCACCATGCTCACTGCAGAAAAAATCTATTCATGCGTCCTCTGAGAAAAAAATAAAAATAAAATACAGATGTGTGTGCTTTGACATGCATGTATTTTATAGATATATAAGACAATTTGCTTTTTTAAATGCACTCTGTAATCCGTAAGGCATTAAGGATTCCAACGCAGACCAATTTGCACTTCAAACCAGTGGGCCTCTCTTCATCCACCGTAGCGTTTGTTCGCAGGCCCAGAAACACCCTGTGGATCCGTGCACGAATATGAGTGACTTTAACAAAGCCATCTACAATTCGGCACAGACCCAGAGGAAGTGTCTTACAGTTCTGTGCCTCGTTTGCTCATATGCTTCAGGAAATGATGTTATTTTCTCTGAAAAGCCTGGAACTCCCACCGTGCCCCTTAGGCTCCAAACGTAACCAGTCGATCCATTAATACTGTCACCTCGACCAGTCATTGGATACCGATTGTTAGCTCTAACCAATTACATCCTTGCCCTTGAGTGTCTCAAGGTGACTTTGCCTTGACTTGCTCAGGGGTGTTTTCCCATTTTCGCTATTTTTCATCTACAACATTTACTATCAGGGAATTTTGCTCAATGTGAGGTTACAATTGTCAATGAAACACAGGTGGACTTACCATTCTCCTGATCCGATTTGTTGTCCTGCTCTGTGTCTGTGAGTGTTAAAGCAGAGTTGGACCGGCTGGACAGCTGCGTGTCCTGTCCGTGTGCCTTAACCCACAGCATGGCGCAGTCAGGAGAAATGCCCCCTACGTTGTGGATGGGGTCTGCTCCGCTGAGCTGCGTATGATGACTGAGTCCGGTCTCAGCGCAGAAGCTCAGACCACGGCGTGGTGCAGGGCCGCATATTCCTAGCTGCCTCAGTGACAGACTCTGGCCTGCAAGATTCAAAGTGCATACTTAATACATATAGTGTATGCATAAAAAGTACAACACAAAATAACTCTGAACTTGCTGAAAACACACACACACACACACACACTATTAATTATTTAAACTTGCATTCAAACTCTTGAAGTATATACACTTTCGCATTAAAATATTTAAAGCATTTAAATAAAGTTGCTGCAACAACAACAGCAGTTTTAAGTTCTATGGTGATGATTCTTTCTAACTAGAGTTGCATATATATATATATGTATATATATAAATTTATTTACAAAGAATACAAAAAACTAGGGGGAAAAAAACGACATTCCTTTTTTGTGATGCACATTTTCTCAATATTTTTTATTGCTGCCTTTTTATAGAGAATAATGAATTTAGATAACAGTGAATGCTCAATTCAAAGTGGCCTTTGTTCAAAAGAATAATGTCACATAAACAGAATTAAATCTATCATCAAAAATATATCAGTACATTTTGTCTCAGTATACAAACCAAGCGAAACTAATAAGTAACAGTAACATGCAGACTGTTTTGGCAGTCCAAAATGAAATATTGATTACCTAATTCTGGGCACATTTTGAAAAACCAACCCACAGTTTTCTTTCTTATTTTCATTTATGTTTATTAAAAATATAAAGAAGAAAAGTAATATCTACTTAAATAAAATGTAAAAAAGTCAAATCTGTATTTCCATTTATTTATTCAATTTTTACACAAACCTATGTCATATTTCATTGACATTTGATTATTAACAGTGTGCATTAATTGTTGTATAGCTTTATTGACTGAATGACCTTTTCTGGTTTAGCAGGTGAATATCTGTTCAGCTGAATATGAATGAGGGTAAGCTCTACCTCTTCCAACACAGGATTTACTAGAAAATAGAAACTGTTCCACTTCAGATTGAAATTCACCTTGAGACTCACCAGCTCTCTACTTCCTTCAGCTCTGCTTTTTAAAACCATATTCCTGTACCTGCTAGCATATGCTGAGTGCTTTATGACTAAAAGCCCACAGAGTAGGTGACACACGAAAACGAATACACCGGAATTTAAATTATGAGTACACTCATAGATACGAAACAAAATAACTCACCACAAGTGCTGACATTAATTACCACATGAGGGCATTATCTGAAATACACATTTTGAAATACTGCAAACTGTGGAAGCCAATGCAGGGCAAAGTGCCACGATTTAGCCAGGCTGTGTTAAAAATTAAATGACGGAACATTTGTATCATGAATCTATCCTTCGGCTTTTGTGCCGATCAGGCACAAACACGGCTGCTAATTAAAGACGTCCCCCTAAGTGTAACAGCCTAAGGTTATGGAGCGCACTATAAAGCACTATTAACCAACTAAGTGTATTTCTAATGAAATTAAATTTGAATGAGCAGTATTCTACCCTTCCACTTAAAAAGTGTCTAATCATGATAAACCATCAAATATTCATAAAATTGTTTGAATAGTTGTGAATAATCAGCAAATGAGTGTCTGATGGGCTTTTTAAAATATCAAAACGAAATGAAAAGGTGCCCAACCTGAATACAGCTGTCCAACAAAAGTGTTTTGACTAACTGTTCAGTGCTGTGTTTCCAATGACAGGCTGAAATAATATATGCAACTTAGTCAGTAAATTAATTAAACTAAACTAATTAATAAAAATTTTATGAAAGGGTTTAAATTTTATATAAGTAGAGCTTTGCCAAAAACCACCTCTAGTACTTTACAACCCATTCGATATTTGGTCTACAGTACATAAAAGGTATTCAAGATACTGAAGAAATAAAACATAGGTGTTGGATCACAGTGTAGCACAGCAGTTAAATTGCTGTTTAGACTTTTAATTGATTTGGAAACGTGTTCATTAAACAAGCAAATAGTCTGCAAAGTGGTTCCTTTAAGGATTGTAAAGAATTAGCTGCTCATGTTATATTGCATGCATTTGCTGTTAATAAGAAAATTAAAAAAATTAATTAAAAAACATAATAAATTATATATATTATAAAGATTAAAAGCATGATATTAAAGACTTACTTTATTCTTGTATCATTTGTTTTAATGTAGACAAAGTACCTGTTTGTCATTAAATGTGTTTAATTAAGTAGTTATACAATACAATAAATTAAAACTGCTTACTTGTTTGTTGTTCATTGTTATAATTTTTAGTATTTTTTACAATGTTTTTTTTTCTGTGAGGATTTTTCTGCATATCCAATAAAGGCAAACCTTATGAAATGATCTTTGACCAACAATGTACTTGAAAAATGATCTCTTCTCTTTATGGTCTAGATCATTTTGTCAAGGACATGGAATTTACTTTCTGGATAAAATGTAATTAAATCTGAAGATTTAGTTCCTGTTTGGGTTAAAAGGTTAATGTCATGTATCTCAGTATGCTATAATGAACTTATTTTATTTAAAAAGACATTGTTTCATCTTCATTACAACATTAAATTGCGCAAGTTGAAAGAATTGATTCAAAGTCATTTTATACACCATAAAATCTTTTGTAGAGTGAATACATAGATACATGTTTATTCAATTTAGGGCTGTATACTGCATTTTTTTTTTTTTTAGCATTTCAAACGCCTGTTTTTCTTTCCTTGTTCGTTTTAAAAAACATCACATTTGCAAGCCTGAAGGACTCCAGAGTCTCCTGTCCATATGGTGAATGTTAAAGAGCACTTACCTGGAGCTCTGTATTCCTCAGTGTCCCTCGGCACCATGTCTGGCATGCGATGCCCATAAAGCCCCTGGGTGGATGGGTGTTGATCAAAGGCCTTCAGCGTCTCACTGGAGCTATAGGACTTCTGGGTAAGGACGGAGGATGAGCCGGTAGGACGGCGGTTGCAGGGACCCTCCCTGTAGCCCTCCCCCTCCTCTCTGTCTCCTTCCCTCTCCCAGTCTCTCCCTCGTTCTCTCCTGCTCCGAGAGAGAGAGCAGTAAGGCCGACGCTCCTTCACCTCCATGCTACATTCATGCTGTGTTCCTCTTCTACGTTTCTCTCGTGCTGCTGTCTGTTCTAGTTTGCTTCTTTCCAGCTGTCGGTCTGTCTCCGCACCTCTTTCTCCACTCTAAGTTCCACTCCCACCTGCTTGGAGACAAAAAACACTGCTTAGAGAGAGAAGGAAACGGGCAAAGTAGACAGCAAAAGAAGAAAGAAGACAAGTAGGATGCTGAAACAAAGCCCTGGCGAGATGTCGCTCCTGCTTAGTTCATCACGTTCCTTGTACAGCCTTTAAAAAACAATTAGTCACTAAGATAAAGTAAGAGGGGGCCACAGCGACTAGGATTTTTCTGATAACACGGTTAAACCATATAATTAATCTCTTGAGGTTTGCAAGCACCAACGTTTTTTTTTTTTTTTAATTATTTACATTCTCAAAATGTATTTATTAAGCACAATATAAAAATATGTATCTAAAAATAGACTAGAAACTTATACGTTCACATTTTATACTGCATTGTACACAATGTATAATATTCATAAAATATAATTTAATTCGAAAAGAAGATCTGTTTCTGTCAGTACAATTAAAATCAATAGGGTCCAAAATTCATTACTTGTTTTGTTATATTTGTATTATCACACTGTTACTTAATTTTTTTGACAAATTGATTCAGTTATCTTCTACCGTGTTCCACAGAAGAAAGTAAAAATTTTAATGATTGGGTGAACTATTTCTTTCATTCAAGCACGTTGAAATGATTTCACCGCAGTCCTCCACAGAAAGAAAAGTCTGTGTTTTCCAGCAAAGGCAAAGTCAAACGAAGTGATACTAAAAATGCTCGCTTTCATTGCGCTAGCTTTGTCATGGGATCCTTACATACTTGTAAGCCTTTAGTAGGTTTCCTGGGAGGTTTGTGCCAAAACTGTTCGACAAAGCTCTGGAGAATTGGTTGAGTTTCATTGGTGTGTGAGTTTAAGGATATTCCAGGGCTTCTTTTCGAGTGTCGTCTATCTTATCTTGTGGAACAGTCGAAACACAGACACAATTGCAGAACGCATTTGCCTAGAGACCCCACTGTCAGTTTAAAGCAGTATAAAGAGGACAAAAGAAACAATGAGGATAATAAAACACTGTAGGAGGAAACAGAGGAGACTAGGTCAGCATTACTGCATACGGCCACAGTAATGAGATACGATTGGGATGAAATAAATGATGCGCCAGTATCTAAATGTTCCTGTCAGAAAGAAAGAGTGAGCTATAGTTTATTAGACAGTATTTCAGCCAGATAAATTAAATGTAGCTCTCTTTATAGCACTGGTCCTTTGATTCTCTTGTGCGAGTGCGATGTTGCGCTACGGCGCAGTCGGCCGACTGAACAAACCAGCAGAAACCTTCTATCCTTCATTGCATTGGACAGCACCCACTGAGTTATCCTCGGGTAACACGGCCCCCGTATTCGGATCAATTTAGATTAGCCGGGAGCAAGGGAGGCTCAGACACACTGGTCTAGCCTTAAACACCCTTAAAACTGATCTAAGATTATCAGCAGATTAATTTCTGAGACAAAAAGAATGATGGCCGATTAGTGAGAAAACAAACGCACAAAAATAAATTACAAATAAAAAATGTGCTCCTAAATTTCCTACAGTCATTGAAAGCTTGGTTAGAAATATTAAACCCTTCCATCAAGCATACCAAAAAAAAAAAAAAAAACTAAAATGTTGGCATGAGTTTTAGCAAAAATAGGCTAGAAATCACCCGCTTACAAAAGTTTGGAAGAAATGAGAAGCAGAGACATAAATCCCAGTCGAGCTCTGGTGGTCATATCATGCTCAGATGGGCACTGACCCATGGGGCCATTGAAAAGCAAAGACTCAGCATTGAGCAGAGAGGCCAATGGGAACTATACTGGAACAAAAAGCAACCAGGCAAGAAGATGTCACTTGACTATACCTCACTTACGATGGTCTAATGGCAACGGTTTCACTAAATCAGATGCCCGACCATCTGGCGTAACTGAAGAAAGGTGAGAATGAAAGTGGATCCTGACCTCGGGCTCTATGGATGACCAACAAAACACACTGCCATAAATGATCTGCCAAATGAATCGCAGATAAAACATTTCACATTTACGTTAAAGGAAATTAGAGAAAGAAAGCTGTTAACATTTTTAAAAATACAGATTTTAAAAGGGGGATTTCATAGCAATGCCACGAAAAAAAAAAATTGGTTTTGCCAAAGAATCTTTCAGAAAATGAGGACAGACTTTTCAGTTTAACTGAAATCTTTCAATCTCTTGATTGTCTTTTTTTAAAGCTCAGAACTTTCAAAGCTCACTTTCTTTGGTCAGCAGCAATGCTATTTTCAGCCAACATGTAAACGCTGCAAAATATTTTGCCACAAACTGACAGGCAAGTAATCAACAATAAATAACAACAAATGTAATATGGTATAAATAAATAAAAACGTCTAGATTACTAATGTAACCCACGTTCCCTGAAGGAGGGAATGGAGACTTTACATATGTGAACTCGCCAGAGAGAGCTTTTCCAGTTCGTTAACAGGAGAATCTGCACGTAACCTTCTCAAGCCTCTGCGGCCCGATGTGAGGGGCGACAGAGTTGCTTTCGGTGGTGCTGAAGCAAGCGGTTGAGGGCGGAGCGCATGAAGTATGAACTGTTGCATGCGGGACAAGAATTTCAATATATCGACAATATAATTTCAATATAGAAATTTTATTTCTGCTGACTGAAGCGGCTCGAAGGGAGCCAGCCGCAGCCCGGCTAGGGCGACAGCTAGGTCCCAAGAGGGCAAGAGGTGTGGTCTCGGGGGGTTCACCCAACGCGCACCTCTAAGGAATCAGACGATGAGCTGATGCTTCCCGAGGGACGTGCCCTCCACTGCGTTGTGATATGCGGCTATGGCAGCGACATATACTTTGAGAGTTGAAGGGGACAGCCTGTGCTCCAACTTATCTAGCAGGAAGGAAAGCACAACTGCAATTGTGCATCTCTGTGGTTCCTCTCCACGGGAGGAACACCATTCAACAGACTCCATCTCTGAGCATATGCCTGCCTCGTGGAGGGTGCTCGCGCTTGAGTGATAGTATCTACAACAGCGCTGGAAAAGGCTGGAGAAGTCTGCCGTGTCCTGTCCAGAAGCCACACGGTTAGGTTCCAGAGTTCGGGACCATATGGTGCCCATCCCCTGAGAAAGAAGGTCCTTCCTCCAGGGGATTTTCCAGGGAGGGGCTGCCGCAAGGAACGTGAGGCCTGGAAACCAGGTCCGCGAGGGCCAGTACGGCGCTACTAGCAGGACGCGCTCCTCGTCCTCCCTGATCTTGCACAGTGTCTGCGCAAGGAGGCTCACTGGGGGAAAGGCGTACTTGAGTCCAGGAGGCCAGCTGCATGCCAGTGCGTCCCTGCCGAGCGC
>JAUCMU010000026.1:18274588-18284628 GCA_032275025.1 Enteromius treurensis | reverse complement strand
CCACATTTGAGAAATATAAATCACAATAACTTTTGATTTTTAATTCTGACACTGAAAAATGTTATCTCCTTAGAATTCAGAAGCTGTTGTTGTCTATCTTCAAGTAAAATAAAAATATATAATATGATATTCACAATCCAAATGAAAAAAATCTTTTTACTCAAAATTAGAAAATTTGGACTTGTATGGTTCTTCGTCTCAAGGACTCAAATATTTGCACGAGTTGCATTTGAACTTCTATTTCTCATGACACCGGCAGAATGTTAAAACATAGCCTACTGTGATAGAGATTTCTGCTTATCCCACCCAGCACTAACCGAGACCCTTCTTTATAACATCACTGTTTAAACATGAAGCACTGCATTAAAAAAGGGGCTGTCTGAAAAGTGTTGTTTAACGCCTGACATCTGGCTCTGTCACAATGATCAAGCCTTACTGATGTCACTGACAGCCAGGGCTCCACTGCACCATTCTGTGAGCGTTATTTCTGCCATTGTGAATACATTCTGTAGAGTTCAGTACAGATCATTCATCAGTTTGGAGTAATTACTGCACACAGTGCAACACAGACAAACTCTTTACAGAACAGCTTTACTCTGGAACCGAAGTTATAATCGCAACACTGTTACTTAACTATGCTGTGAGACCTAATGGTTTGACAAGATATTATGACAGCTTAATACCTACTGTTCACTAATTATTTACACATTACAGTGTCCTCACAAACCATTCTGTCCTCGCAATGTACTGTGTTTCCTGGTTCACACACGGTGCAACTACAACAACTAGAGTCTTAACACAGTGTCCTCACAAATCATTCTGTCCTCACAATGTAGTGTGTTTCCTGGTTCACACATGGTGTAACTACAAACGATTAGGGTTTCAGTAGCACTTTTATTTTATAGTAAGTGTACTTCCTGATACATACAGTACTGTACCTGCTAAATATCTTGCACCTACAGGCAGTTGAGTGGTAACACAAGGTAGTTACCTGAAGTGTATGAACAAGGTAACAAATAAGAAACATGGCTGCACTTAACAGTCATACAGTCATGGTAATCAGTGTGTACACACAGACGAGTGTGGGTAAAAAAGGAAAAAAACTCAGATGATCTGCCGGTGGTGCATGCAGTTATAAGCGCATTAGTAACTGGACAACATTTAAACTTTTCCATGTATAATAGCAACATCAAATTAAGATATGTATATTTGAGAGGTAATGCGTCTTTTCCTTACCATGTATATAATTTTGGACACAATAATATGAATTTGATTTAATGTGCTTTTGAACTAGTCTACAGAGAAACGTCTAGGTTACGAACTGAACCCACGATCCCTGAAGGAGGGAGCGGAGACGTTACATATGGGAACTCGCCAGAGAGACCAATTGCCTTTGAGCTTTATACAAAAGGCCAAAAAAGTGCTGAAGCAGGTGGGTGAGGGCGAAGCGCATGAAAAGAATGAACTGTTGCATGCGAGACAAGAAATTCAATATATCGATAAGATTATGGATATAATTGAAGGGAAACACAGCCTTCTGGTTGACTGCGGAGATATTTTTGCCACACCTCTGATGGAAACCCAGAGGAAGCACAGCCGGAGCTACTTCACTGTAGTCCAATTGCGGGGCAGGGAAACTGAGAATATAAAAGGTGTTGGGTGTCGCCCAGCCCAGAGCTCTACAGATATCCGCTAAAGAGGCACCATGAGCCAGCGCATGGGACGAGGCCATACTCCTTGTAGAGTGAGCTCTCAGTCCTATGGGGCAAGGCTCTCCCTGGTATAAATAAGCCAGGGAGATGGCTTCTACCACCCAGTGAGCCAACCTCTGTTTGGTGACAGCATTGCCTTTCTGCTGACCACCGAAGCAGATAAAGAGCTGCTGTACGGTCAATAAAGTACGGTCAATGTAGAGGCGCAGCGCGTACAGGACACAATAACTCTAAGGCTGGGCCTGCCTCCTCCCGGGGCACAGCTTGCAGGATCCCCACCTGCTCACGGAAAGGCGTGGTGGGAACCTTGGGCACGTAGCCGGGCCGGGGTCTCAGGATAACGTGAGAATCAGCCGGACCGAGGTGTGGACAAGAGGTGTGGTCTCGGGGGATTAACCCGACGCGGACCTCTAAGGAATCGGACGATGAGCTGATGCTTCCCGAGGGACGCGCCCTCCACTTGAGAGATGGTATCTACGACAGTGCTGGGAAGGCTGGAGAAGTCTGCCGCGTCCCGTCCAGGAGCCAGACGTGCAGGTTCCATAGTTTGGGACGCAGGTGCCATATGGTGCCCATCCCCTGAGAAAGAAGGTCCTTCCTGCAGGGGATTTTCCAGGGAGGGGCTGCCGCGAGGAACGCAAGGTCTGCAAACCAAGTCCGGGAGGGCCAATAAGGCGCTACCAGCAGGACTCGTTCCTCGTCCTCCCTGATCTTGCACAGTGTCTGTGCAGGACGGCTCCCTGGGGAAAGGCGTACTTGAGCCCCAGAGGCCAGCTGCAAGCCAGTGCACCCCTGCCAAGCACCCGAGGGGACTCGTGAAGGGAAAATAACAGCGGATAGTGAGTCGACTCAGGAGAGGCGAAGAGATCGATCTTGGCCTCTCCGAAGTAATTTCTAATCAGCTGGACTACCTGGGGGTGGAGCCGCCATTCTCCAGGGTGGGTGGACTGCCATGAGAGCTGATCCGCTGCATGGTTGAGTAACCCTGGAACGTAAATAGCGCACAGCGATTTCAGCTGTTTGTGACTCCACAGGAGCAGATGGCGGGCGAGCTGTGACATACGGCTGGAGCGTAGACCACCTTGTTTGTTGATGTACGCAACAGCCGCAGTGTTGTCTGTCCAGACTAACACGTGCTTGTGGCGCAGCGCTGGAAGAAAATCACGCAGCGCGATAAACACTGCCATCAGCTCGAGGCAATTGATATACCAAAGCAGTCGGACACCTGTCCAGGGCCCCGAGGCTGCTTGCCCGTTGCATACATCACCCCAGCCCGTGAGAGAGGCATCCGTGTTGACCACGAAATGTCTAGATACCTGTCCTAGGGGTACTCCGACCCGTAGGAAAGCAGGATTGTCCCACGGGCTGAAAAAGCAGTGACACTCCGGGGAAACGCCGATCCAAAGTATGCTACGGTGCCATGCCCATCTCGGGACCTGATCGTGCAACCATCGCTGAAGCGGTCTCATATGTAACAGCCCCAGCGGCGTGACCATGACTGCAGCTGCCATATGCTCCAGGAGCCTCTGAAAAGTTTTGAAAGGACCCGCTTTCTTGTGCCTGAATGTATCTAGGTAGTTCAGCATGGCCCGGGCGCGCTCGCTGTTGAAGCAGGCGGTCATATTTATCGAGTCCAGCTTCATACCGAGACAAGAGATCCTCTGCACCGGAGAGAGTTTGCTCTTCTCTCAGTTGACCTGAGGTGCCGAAGCACTATGTCCCTGTGCATGCACAACTGATCCTTCGAGTGAGCTATTATTAGCCAGTCGTCGAGAAACGCCCATCTGCCATAGCGGGGAGAGGGCACCCTCCGCGAGCTTCGTAAAGACCCGGGGAGACAGGGACAGGCCAAAGGGTAAGACTCGATACTGATATGCTCGATCCTCGAACGCAAACCGCAGAAGGGGTCTGTGGCAAGGCAGAATCGAGACATGAAAGTATGGTGCAGAAGACATTTCAATCTCTCGGGGTGCCCCGAAGGACACACTCGGGCCAGCCGTAGCAGGGGGAGCGTTCTCCTCCAAAAACACCACAGGACTACGCGGTGTGCCAGAAGTTTGCGCAGGTGTTGCACTGGACGAAGCATTCTGGACAGTCACCTGGAGGTCCCCCAGGCGTCTCGCCGTGGAAGACGTGAACTTGCTATGGTCCAGCGTCTTTGCACAGGAAGAGCGCGAGGGGAGCCTTCTCACAAGTAAGAGGCGGGACCTCAACGTTGCCATGGTCATGCGCTCACAGTGAACGCATTGACCATCCACGCTCGTGACCGTCCGAAGAGGTGAGGAAACTTCCGGCACGACCGGATCGACATCCCACTACAGAATTCCTCACCAACCGTAAGGAATTCGCTCTTTCCTCCTGGTCGCCCAGGGAAGACCCAACGCGGCAACTCCGTGCACTCAAAGGTCTATGCTCACTGAATATGTCGATGACTGGCACAGCCGGTCTTGAAAAAGGCCACCAGCCTGCAGGATCCGCTGACAGCTGCCCGAAAACGCTGTCAGACAAGAGAGTAGGTTTTGCGGGAACTTCTCCAACGATCTCTCCTTCACCTTTCCAAGTCCAGGGGATCTCCACCTCCAAAACAGCAACTACTCTGAAGCAAAACGCTGCACGTCCACTCTGCTTGTGCCATCTTATACTCACAAAGTGATGAGGTGCACCTGAGCGCAATCAGTGCACGCCAATGTTTCATTGGCCTTTAGTAAAAGGCTCAAAGGCAATTGGTCTCTCTGGCGAGTTCCCATATGTAACGTCGAAGTGATTCGACTGAAAGGGTAACAAATAACACAAATACACCTTTAAAAGCAGGGTAAGTGATTTTTTTCAAAAAAGCAGAATACCTAAACAAACTTGCCTACAGCAAACGCCGCGGCAGCTTAAAGGCCACAGTATACTGCGGCCATCTGCATTAAATCATTTTCGGCATCAGGAGGGCTCGTGGACAGCCTTGCACGCTGTCCATGTGCAGCCAATTTTCTAGACCGCACAGACTGTCTGCCTACAACAGTGTATGCGCGAGAAGAATGCTGAAAGAGTGCAAGTCAATTGGTGGCATTACAGATGCATCTAGCTAGTCCGTCTATACTTTGAAAGCTGTGTGGATGCAGCCTTAAGTTTGCCTACACTGGACGCGATAAAGCGACCACTGAAAACCATTTGGAATTTGTGTCAGCACGTCATAAATAGAACGTGGCAGCAGTTTCCTGTCGGAGATTTGTTCCGCCGAATCATACCACATACCGAGTCCATCATCGGGAGGATATCGCCAAGTTCTATCGCCAAGAGCCACTTGCTTTCGTCACACCCCTAATATATATATACACACACTTATACAAGTATTTATTTAATAGAAATAATAGCATTTATCCTATTCCATCTGTCACTTTAGATATAGTAGTTAATTACTGGTTTAAGTTTAAAGGGTGGCATTTCTCAAGACTAAGACGTTATTGTAACTGTTTAAAAAAATAAAAACTTGTAGTCTAATGTTTGACATACAGTAACAGCCTGTTTACATGCAATAAATACTGACAATGAATTAGTCAGAATTATTGTGGAATCACTTCAGATCAACCTCTCTGAAATCCATTTGTTGTTGTTTTTTCAAGCTTTCCATTGTCAATCCAAAAATATCTGAATTATTCTGAATGATCTGTCTGGGTTTATCCTGTTCTGAAAATATGTATGTGATGTTTGCCCACACCTAATGGATTCACAATAACTGAGAGCACCGCCAGATAAGGCACCATGACTTTCAACCAGTCCAGTCACCCATGGTTAAGTAAATTGGTGGCAACCTTCATGACCCATCTTTCTTACCTGAAGCACATTGCGTATTCTGTGGATGGTGTGAGAGTGTGGGTCTGATGGCTGAAAGTGCACATCTACAGCAAGTCTCTTTGTTCGGTAATTACATTTCATTGGGACTAGCTGCGGATATCGGATTCCACCTCTGACCCCAAACTCCATAAATAATTATCATCATAGCAACGTCAGCCTCCAAGTCTAGTACTATACCATCCAGGTGTTATGTGCCCGCCTCCCGATCTTCATCTGGCTTCGTTAACCCCCGATCCATCTTATCAGCCTCTTCACACCCAAGCAGTACATTTCTCATGTATTTTCATCATTTGATACAACACCATTTTTACGAGCGTGCTACGGTTCTGCCTTATTATTTTCTTCTCATTGTTGCATCATATTTAGCAGCAAAAGCAATTTCTGTGCATCCTTGAAAATCTTCTTCCAAAAGAACTAATCTACGGAATGCGTATCATATGAATTCATTTTTTTAACCTCTGTCATTTCTCGCCATCATTCCACTAGACTTCTTCAACATCAGCTTCCATATCCTAAACATTAGTTTAATTTTGTTCCTATTCAAACTGGAATCTAGGGTTAATTATTAATTCATTGCATGAATAAAAAAAGTAAATGTAAGAAATAATGATGTATCCTACCTAATAAGCAAACTTCTAGGCAAACTTCTAGTCATCATAGCACTATGACTCTGCTGCTTGTTTCGACTATTTTGGTATGGAAACATATTGCTGGAAATAGATAAAATATAGGCTTTTTAAAGAGACCGCAAACTTTAACAGTATCCGGTTACTTCTCTGGAGTATATAAATTTGCTTCAAAGCCGCTCATCCAGTGAGACATGGGATGGTAGCTTGGTGAGAGAAGGCCAAGGGGGAGATGGTCTGGCTGTAAAAACTCCAGCTCAGAGTGCCAGCAGATAGGATAACTAACAAGCTTTTCAACTGGAACATTGCACACAATCATCCTTAGTAAAAAGTAACTTTGAGCAAACTTCTAAGAGGCTGATGTATGTATCTTCAGAAGCATGCTGCAATGCAGTGTAACTGCAAGCATAAACATTCATCAAAAACAATGACAAATAGGCCAAAGAGACATGAATAGAATCAGACAATTTAAAAAATTTGAAAAAAGTTAATCAACAGAAAACATACAGTAAGTTTTTTTATATTTATTTTTTTATTGCCGTTAAAAGGTTTTAAGAATCTTTAAGATTATTTATAGTTGTCAAATGTTCTTAAGAGTCTATTTGTCACACTAAGGCCCCACGCACACAAAGACGCATTTAGGGATTTAGTAACGTTTTTGTAAAATTGAGCAAAATTTAGTATCATATCAGACACCCTCGCGTATATTTTGTAAGACGATGATGTCATCAACCCCATGCTTGCCCTTAGTTCGACATCACTACCTCAACAACAGCATGCACAAACACTAAATGATTGTCTTTTCATTTTTTAAATGTGAATGTTTTTAACACTTACACTGAATAAATGTATTGTTCCTTGTTTGTTTTCTTCTTGTTGTGTTGGACTGAGTTTGTATACAGTGTGCAAAATTTAAATGCATGCTCCAAGTCTACTTCTCCATTTTTTTGGCAAAATTACACCGCCACATACTGGTCTGGCATATATACTGCATCTATTGAATAGGTTTCCTGGTTTTGTGTGTGCACAGATATTTATTGAGACAAGAAGAAAAAAAAGTAATTGGATAAGGGAAAGCTCTGGCTTCGTATGGATGTGGCCTAAGACCAAAAAAAAGTTGAAAAAAAGGGTTCATTTAAGAGAACTGAAAGGGTCTTTGTTTTCCAGCATCGCTGTAAAAACTCTTTTAAAAGAGTAAAGTAAACTTTTTGGGGCACACTGCTTATTATCGAAGACTTTATTTTATACAAATGTATTGTCGTATTTAATGGTAACAGAGTTATAGACTCATTTCTTATTTTATTACAGACAGTAAAAATGTGAAAATGAAAGAGATTAAACTCAACCTAGGAAATTTGAATAGGAGAAATAGGACCAAAACAGAGTGGAAAAAATCTGATGCTATCAATATATGTTTATAGTCTCACATATAATCTCATCAAATAAACTTTGCTGTATATTCTGTTTTTGTAGCACTCATTATAACAAAACACAGTGTCTCACGGCTCTACATACAGTAGGCTTAGAATCTGAGTCAAACAGAAACCTGAGATTGGGAACAAACATCCAGAGCTAAATATGCAATTCCCTGATTTATATATTTACCCAGTGCAACTTAAGAATGGGTCAAATCATGCATCACTCCAAATGGGTTGCCTCTTGGGAGAGGGTTGCTGCGAACAAATTGCACAAATACAGTGCATCTGAAATAGTAAGTTGCTACTTTGCTCTCCAATTTCTAGAAAACGTTCTAGTGGTCATTAATGGCATGGTTTCACCATACGGACAGTGAGTAATCCTGCTCATTATTTAGTATGGTGTACATAATAAATTCTTGGTGGAAGTCTGTGAGATCTCTCTCTATGACAGAGTACCCAGATGGCACCGCACTGTTGTTAACAAGCATGGCGGCTGCATTGTTTATTTATGCCTATGATTATATAGAACTGCGCAAGCATAAATTTGATAACTCCCCACATTAAGATTAAGATTAAGAATTCATTTAAGCACCCACCATTCGGCAAACAGTAAAGGTGAAGCTATAAGTCGGTTTCTCCAGCGTTAGCATCTTATTAGGATGCATTACACTTTAATTGAATCAAAATCATTTTTATGTCTGCATCAGCAGTGTCCTCCTCCATCATTTCACTGCCTTGCTCTCCCGTCTGGAAGCCTTTCTTTAATCCTCCTGCCCAAATCTTTCAAATCAGCCTCCGCAGTCTGCAACCAGCCACTAAAGTTCGCTCCAGGATACTAAGTGCACATAGCCCAAAGAAATACAGAACCCCTTCCCTCCATCGCCGCCTCCCCCCCACTCAGCCCGTTCTGAGCTTTAGTGTGGCCGCCACCACCGACAATAGCTTGCTTTGACAGCTTTGCATAATTCATGCACTGCTCTCCCTGAGCCCAGCCCAGCCACTCGCTTGCTGTGAGACAACGGAAGAAAAAATACAGACGGGAAACAAGGGCACGCTTCCATTAGCCGGTGCCTGTTCCCACACTACACTGCTGCACCCTGGGATAGTGCCACTATTGTCTGGGGGTCGTCATTTTCACCACCCCCGCATCCCGGTGGAGATGCGAGGCAGAAGACACAGATGTGCACAGGCCTGGAGGAAGACACATCCACTTGTGTTCCTCTTTTTCAGTATTCATGACCTCAAGGCTGTGCTTTTCTTGGATGCGTTTGGAGTAAAAGGTTTGGCGGTGAGATTTAATTTAGAGCGTTAATGTCTGATATTTTGACTAAAAACATTGACTAGGATGTGAAGCTTCTTTAGAGATGACTAAATGGTTTGAGTGAGCCCGAATTATTGCTTTAAAACCAATGAGACACAATAAGGCACAAAAGCCCAAGATGATGACGTCTTCAATGGCTGTTTTGAAGAAGTGTTTTAATTACTGTATTTAATAGACAATTTCTACATGAAAAAGTGTTTGGGCGTGGGGATCAAGCGGAACTTTAACAATTCTCTGCATGTCAGCATTTGAAGAGGTGGGTGCTGAGGTTATATAGGTCATGATAGCACACTCGATATCAGAATACAGAGATCATAGGTTCTTATTAAAGAAACATTTCACTGAAATGTCTCACACGGCACTGCCATGGGCTTTTTTTTCTTACACCCTCAGTTCTGAAGAAACCTTCTGCAGCTTTATGATTCAAAAGAGTTTCATCATAGGAGGGCGAAAATCATATTTGTGCATGTTAATGAATATATGCATGTATTCAGTACGCATGCATTTAAGTCAACCCGGACAAAAATGCATTGTTGATAAAAAATACTAAAAAAGTGTCCCATTATTACATTCAGAAATAATGTAAAATATCTGTCAAATTTACAATTTACAGAAAATTGACCGTTTATATAAACACTACATGTATTTTAGTTGCCCTCGCTCCACAACAAATCTATTAAGAGCAACACAGGAATGCAAGAAAATCTAAATTATAAAGCAAACAAAAATTGCATTGGCAAGCAATCTATATAAAGCAAAACTGAAACCAGTGTTTAGAAAATGTGTTGTACAAATACACTTGGGCTCACATATCTACCACATTCAGCTCTAATCATTCAAATCTAAATGTGTATGCACTGTAGTCACATAGGAATATGAGGGAATAAAATACAGTTTTCTGTTTGTATGCTTCTGGATATTCAATATATATGAATATATCCAGAAACATGCAGAAAAATATTCTTATACATACACATATCCACATTGAATATATAGGGCCCTATGGAAAGAATTTTATTTTTTTCAGAAAATATATATATATTTATATATTAGGGGTGTAACGGTTCACAAAAATCACGGTTCGGTTCGATACGATACAGTAGTGTCACAGTTCGGTATG
>JAUCMU010000026.1:18261617-18274488 GCA_032275025.1 Enteromius treurensis | reverse complement strand
AAACGCGGGTTCCCTGTCCCGTCGTTTGCACTGCCTTGTTGAGCGTAGCACTGAAAACATATTTTACAGTTTATTCTCTTTCTTTCTTTTTTTTTCCTGATTCGTTCGGTTCGTATGCGAACCAAAACACTCGTACCGAACGGTTCGATTCGATACGATGTATCGTTACACCCCTAATATATATATATATATAATTTTTTTTTCTCCAAATTCCATATTTTCTGTTTGAATTTCTCTGGATAACAAGATTATATTAAAGAAATATTAATCAGAAAGCATGTCTACTTAACTGCTGAAAACAATGATTTAACAGCAATATTAAAATTAAAATTGTAGGCTAATATAAACTTTAAAAGTTTCTAAGAATCTATAGTTTGTTTGTTTTTTTACTAAATTCTGTAGTTCCCGTAAATTTTCTGGATTCCATTTTACTGTTTTATTAGGTTTTAATAATCAAACATATCTTTAATTAACTGATTTTATTAATAGATTTTTTCCACAAAACAATGTTATGTATTTACATTTTTCTGGTAAATAGGGGTTGGTTAATATTACTTTTATTAGTAGTTGTGGTACTATCATTACATTAAGTAATTTATTTCTGTCAAAGTTTCTTTAAATTAAAGTAAACTTAGAATTGTATGTGTTGCCGTGAAGTAATTTAAGTTTCTGTTTGTATACAGTTTTTCTGAAAAGAAATGGTAAATTGCTCATGAAGTGACTCTCAGAGCAGTTCTACAGATTAAATTAGATGTTCATGTACTCATATATTGAGATGGCAGAGGCGGAAAACCTTGTGAGTGTCACATGTGCTTCAGTAAACGAACCATGCATCTGCGCCATTCATTCATACAGAAACATGCAGAATTCATATTTACATAGTATGTTTGTAGCTTAACATTCACAGACACTACTCCATATCACAGTTTGATTTAAGTGTGCCATAGTGTTAGTGTTAATTGCTAAAATGTGAATTATTTTTCTCCATGGGAATTCGGATCAAAATTCTCTTATTGTTTCAACCAATATTTATTGCACTCAAATATTAATTATGAACATTTAGTATAATGAAGTTCTGGACTAACAAAAACAGTTTCTTTTCTTCATTTTAGACCCCATCAAGTGAAATGTAAAAGCTTTCAACATAAGTTGTGCATACATACATAAAAGAATGTTAACAATAATAAATAAAGATAACTAAATAGAACCTGTGCTTTTTGCTCCAATTGGCATAGAACACAGAATTCTGCCACAGAATGTGGAGATCAATGGAGTCAAGACCAAAGTATACTTCAGCCGTATACGTACAACAGGTGAATATACAATGCCCAATGTAAAATCTACAATGCGTGAGGTGAATGTTGAGACAATGCAAGTCAAGCAGTTGGTACTGCGCATGTGTCAAGCTCGTTTGTCTGCACCGAGACTGAACAGAAAGCAGAAAATGACGTATACCCAGGCCTACACGTCACTTGAGTGATAGTGGACGCGGGTCAATGAGGGAGAGGCGAAAGGTGATTAAGATTTATGAGTATAACCAATAACACGTGAATGCAGCATGATCTGAATGCAGAGAAACACACAGAAGTGAATCACTGTCATTTAGAAATGAGATCGCATTTATATAAAAATCAAGATCTTTTTTTTTTTTCTCGTTTAATCACGCAGCCCTAGCGGTACCGGTTCTTTTTTATTCATTCATTCATCCAAAATTTGGCTGATTATGTGACATTCTGCATTTTACAGTAAATTCCCTTTTATGGCTGGATCCTGCAATTCCGTCCAGGTTTTCCTCTTCACAGAAATCATAGGGCCCTAAATATAGATCAACAATGTTTACAAGAATGTAAACATCTTGACTGCTAGCATTACGGCCAACAGTGTTCCCCTGAGAGGTGATGGAGGTTTTTAGATAAATGCAGTGTC
The DNA here is from genome assembly GCA_032275025.1 of Enteromius treurensis. NCBI lineage: Eukaryota > Metazoa > Chordata > Actinopteri > Cypriniformes > Cyprinidae > Enteromius > Enteromius treurensis. The sequence goes on along the minus strand of JAUCMU010000026.1, from coordinate 18,272,562 downwards.
TTGTAAATCTAAATGAACAGACTGTATAGCAGGCAATATTTTGTGGTTCCATAAACTTAAATATGACTTACCAAGTTTTCATTCACTTGATAAGTTAAATGAAAAGAGAGACCTGACGGGGAAAGCTCAGGTGAAAACATTCAGCGGTATTGAGCAAAAACAGGGACAGCAGAGGAAAGCAAATGAACAAACCAATTTGCCTCGACTTGATTTCAAGATGAAGATTGAAGGTAAAATAACTTTGATTTCAACATGGCAGATTTTGATTACTTTTTTAAGGAACATTTTTATCAGTAACCATCTGAAATTGTGTTCACCTCAAATTACAAAGTGACATTGGCTTTTCCTCGTAGCAGTATTCAGCAGCAAACAAACCTAATCACACCACACTAGACTCCCCGATCCAAATGAACAGACTCCATCCTAAACTGAATTTTAAAAAATCATCAATTTAATTTTATTACAGAATATGATTTGTGCCACATGCCTCTCCTAACTCATTGCTCACATTTACCCGTTTTTCTCTTCATTTTTTGTTCTCATATTTAGCATTAGCTTTTGACTGTCATCTCTGCAGGACATTAATGTAAATCCCTTGGTTCCAGAGCTGAGGCAGTTTGGAAGAAGGATACTGGCGAGTTTCATTGCCTGGTCAGCGCACTTCCTGCCTGTGGCAAATCATAGGCTGCCTCCAACACAGCAGGAGGCAGGCAAGAGAGCTCCACAGCAAATTGGAGAGTGGTGCTGGGGGTGTGGGAAGATGGGGGGAAGTGAGAAAAAGAGAATGGGAGAGAATTTAAGACTGATAGGAGAAGAAACAAGGATGTTATGGAGGTTGGAAAAGTGTACTGCAGGCAGCCAAGTCTGTCATGGACTTTAGGACATCTATAGCACACAGAGTGTACTGACTTGTAGCAGCACACACACACACACACAAGCACAATCCACAATGTTCTTATCCCTTAGGGTGAAAGAGAAAAGGCATGACCAGAAACGCACAGACACTTTCTAGTTGCTACAAAGAGACAGAAAGTTTCGAGATACAACTGCAATAGCAATATATCACACCACTGGCTCTTGTAAAATCATGTAAAGTGTCATGTAAAGACAGATGCTGCAGGTAACAATCCATCACAATTCAGTGCTAATAAGCTCACAGAGGCACAATGCACAAGAGACCTTGGCTGACATTTATTTCAGCGTGTATCCCACTCAAATATGCCTGGTTTTTAGCAAATAAAAGTAGATTTGATTCACAACACTAGCAAAAAGAGAGGAAAACAATTCTCCAGGATTACAAATTGAATTGATTCATTTCAAGTATGCCCTTAACAGCAAACTAAGTGTCTAACTTAAAACACTACACGCCAACTTCATTGCAACAACTTATTTGTTAAAGGCCTAGTATTCGGCCCATGTACAATATTCATCAAAAACACTTGCTCTTGCTGAAACAGTCCAGTCCTTTGAGACTGGCTTTGCATGCGTTTGTGCCACTGCATTTTTTGAAATCCTGATTTGTCCTCCACTCCAGCTTTAGTGGCAAGCCAATTTTAAATGACACCAGTTTAAAGAGTAATCAATATGTGTAAAGTCCTGTTGACGTGCTGGAGTTCACAAGGGAAATCAGATGTCAATTTGGCCGTAGAATCCTGTAACTGCGACTGCTGGCAAACAGTACAACATCTCTGATTTTCCACTGCGATTTAAAATTGATTAGTCTTTAATTCTCGGAGGAGTTAAACTGTGTTGCTTTAAGCAAATATTGAGCAAGATGTAGTTGTGCCTGCCTTTTGGCTCACTTGTTTGTTGTAGCATTTGTTTGTCTGCTCGTTTTAGTCGAAGCATGTAATGGCTAAAAACGGATAAATCTTATGCAAATGCTATAAATGGATTTCAGCCAAAGACAATTTTCAGATCCTCCACATTTTATAAATATGGCATACGGGGACGATGAATGTGTGTAGACGATTAATCTGATTAATCCTTTTCAGGCTGTGATAACCTGGACATTGTTAAGCCGACAGAGATCGGGTCTGTCCACTGTGATTATGCAGGATAAATATAGTGTAAATGTGATACGCAAAGCCTGGTGTGCTGGCAGTGTGTGTTTGTCAGGGTACATTAACCTGCGCCTGTTTGCTTAGCACTGTTGAAATAGGCACTGATGGCTAAACTACTTTCCTAGACACACACACACAGTCTTATACACTCTATCTCTCCCTGCGCTGGACTAAAAAAGCACCTTCATCGGGAGTGCTCAAGCAAATACACAAATATTGAAAGAAGTGACCAGGGCTTTCCTACTCAATAAACTGCCAGAAATGTCACTATAGAATTGACTAGTTCTTCAGAGCATTTTAAAGCAAACAGAATGCATAAAACTGTCATTTACAGATGGAAAGACTGGCAAAATACTAAGACAGAAAGAACAGACTGACTACAGTAGCATTATATAGGAAGCCCGTCATTATGATTTACTTCTGCAAACATTTGCTTTTATTTGAAGACGTCATAAAAGGCTCTTGATGGTGCAGCGTGCTAAAGCACTAACTTGGAGTTTTTCATTCCCGCAGTAAACACAGAGGGCCACATGATTTATGAAGGATGGAGAAGGGCTGAATGCAACCTTTCACTTCACTGAAGCTTGACTTCTGCTCTCTTCTTTTTTAGAGCGTTATCTGAACCGTTTGATATAAGGTAAAAGGCTATGACACTCTCTTCCTGGCTGAATATGTGATACATGAGAGACGATACCTTCTAAATAAGCCACTGACATGGGTGACCTTTCATTGTGTTTTTTATCTCTCGCTTTGTTTTTTTCCTCACTCTCTGCCCTTTTTCTGCCCCCAACCAGGCAATGTGTGTGCTCTTCTCTAATCAGGGGATGATGCGGCCATGTGTTTTCTCTGCAATCAATAGTCCATGCTCATAATGTGACCTCTATTTTCGACGTGCCTCAAAAACTGTAAAATCATCGCATGAACTGGCTAAAATGCATTGGGCTTTTAAAGCGCCTCTGTCCTATTCCCAATGTGTCGAAAGAGAGTGTGAACGTAGGAATCCCCTACACAGTGTTTCTGCATCATGATCGAGATAATCAGAGCAAATCAAAATGGCAGGCCTCTAGTGTGAGTACTACCTTTTTGGTCACAACATATCCTGATGTGGTGCTTCTTTCGTTCCGCCATGTTGTATCACAGCTTTTCATACCGTGCAAAAGCCTTTTGGGATAAAATATGTATACTTGGAATGTTCGATCACGATATGTATTAAGGAGTTGTCAGCAATACAAAAGAACTGAAACGGAATCAGTTCGACTAAATCAATGCTAATGGAAAAAGCTTTGAAAATCAATTTTAGTCATACCTTACTTGGTAACTGTTCAATAATCTGTATCTGGGTCTATAATAAGTGTCCATTAATATAAGCCTTGTTGAACTGATTTGATGATGTATTGTCTTATAAATCGCTTTGTGCAACCAGTGCCCTTGATGATAAATGAGCTCAATTAGTGATATGCTCATCTCCATGTATAAGTAATCTGAGACAATAATGTAACTGCGACCGCGTTTAATCGGACTCGCAAATGAACGGTTCAGTCACTCGTGCGGATGGCTCCTTTAAGGAGTCTTATAACCAAAGATCAGATTAACTAGGCCAGTGCAATCTGGATTTGAAGATAATTTCTCAATTGTCTGTGTCTTGTACACAAAGGGAACATTGAAACCATGGTTGTAATGCTCGTGTCTTGTAATTGTAATTGAGATCTCGTTATCATCTTTCATCGACGATTGTCTTGAGCCTTGCCGAGCCCAGCATCAGGTCACCGAGGTGAATCTAAGCAATAGGAACGGCGGATTGAAACAAATACTGTGGATGTAACATGTAAGTATTCAAATCACTGTAGTCTGGTCATCCCAATTTTAATAACAAATTTATTTAATGTGCTAATTACTGCCTACCTAGATTGACATTTTATATACTATAATGTATACAACATTCTAATATTGTGTGAAATGAAAAATTGCACAAAAGTGAATTTACTTAAACTCGTAACGTAACTTGATTTTTGGGTAACAGTGAGACAGAAAAAATATATTTTAACACAATACCAAATGTTTTGTGACTTATTTGTAATATGTATATTTAAGAAAGTAAAAAAAAAACAAAAAAAAAAAACAAAATGAAACATAATATGAGTGATTTAAATTATGACCTAAAAGAGCGCAATATCGAACATGACTTTTGTTCGCTACAGTAAAAATTTGCTAAATATATGCCCTGACAAAATTGTCCCATGCCTAACTTTGTATCATTAGGCTACTAAAAACTCTATTCAGACCTACTTTGCATAGAGGAAAAAAAAACTTATTCTAAGACCTGCCCAACCTTTTCTTTAGGGAAAGCCCTGACAGCCCCATAATCCGGACAATGCTTTTATGCGCTGAAAATAAATGGTTAACTGTTTATGCTCGATTACATTTGCAATCATTTTCATGGCATGTCAAGTACAGAAAGAGGCTGTGGGACGTATGACGGCTCCTCAAGCCACTCCGAGACTATCCCATTCACGTTTTCCAATATAATGTTAATCCCAAGGTTGGAAAATTCAGTAAATGTGTGGCTGGCTTTTTTCTGTACAGCTGGACGGAATTCAATGCCATTAAAGTGTATGAAGACGCTGAGTATTTCAACTTGCAAATTCCAGCTGCAAACGGGTCAATAAAATACTCTCTAGCCCACTTAAAAGACTGTAACGTCACGTTCATTTATTAAAAAACAGTGGTATCTTTGTATGATTCCCCAACATTCACGTTAACCGACTGCTATCAATAACAAGTCACAACAACAATAAACAAAAGTACTGACTCTAACGTTTCTCGTATAATTTCTTACCTCGTAAAAATCGGCTTAGATCCCCATTGTGGTGGAACGAGATGAATAAAAACTTTACAGTAGGTATCCAAACTTAATAAAAGCAGCAGCTGTGAGGTGAGGTAAAATAACGGTTAGGACGATAAATTTCCCGCAGTCACGCCTTCCCGCGTCTCTCACACAGTGAGAGTGCTCTCGAGCGCGGGGAAATTCCTCCGCAAACGAGCAGACACACACACTGCCTAAATTACGAGACAACGACCTGGACCCAGCGAACCCAAAGGCACAAAGTCCAGAAGCGTTAGGTCTATCTGTGTCAGAAACACATGTGATGGAGCCAAGGACTGTACCACTCCTCTGTTCTCCCTATGTGTGTGTGCGCGCGCTGCGGTGCTGATGAGAGGACGGATCGTTTGCGCGGGCTCCGCGCGATACTAGTGAGGCAGTGTCATTAACAGCAAGAGGACCCAGGTGCGACAAGAACTGAACCAACATTGTTTTTTCTATCAGTCTTATTTATATTTAAGTGTGCATTTTCCACAAGATTCTTAATCTTTATAAATGGATGGAAACTTAGCCAACTGGTGTCAGAGGCTTCTATTACAATTACGCAGTGTGCTATGTATTAACCCTTATATTCTGTTTTGAGATTTATTGGTTTATGCTTGTAAATAATAATTATATCAAACATATTAGCCTATTTTTTCCATTTCATGTTATGTTCCTCTGCCTTATCACAAACTTATAGGCTCTATGCAAAATCAGTCGTCTTTACTATTTCAATAGCCTAACCTTGTTGCAACAAAAATATAGCGTGGAAAAATAAACTACAGTAAGTGCCTGTTTACAGAGTCAAAGAATCTTATTTGAAAACTCACCGCATTTATATTTTATGGTTTTCTGAAACCTCAGACATAAGTAAGGAAACCTTTTTTAATGGAGGCCCATTGCGGCAAGTTGAAGTTTCTTTATTATCAGTTCTTACGGGAAAATATAACGCGGTCTGATGCTTGAATGTTAAGTATTTTTTTCAAGCTATAGCAAAATGGCCTTGGGCGTCTGTCAGAAACCAAACTGAGCATGAGGGTTAAAGTATTTGCCATTAAGACCCAACATACATTCAACAATCTACTAATAACCCACTGTTTTAAGATTGAGAGTGCAATATTTCATGTGAGACGAAGTCTGTGATATGTGATTTGGTCATGACTAAAACAATCATGATAGATTTGCACTTGCCTAATGGCAATTGACCGGATTCCCTTAAAATAAAAGCAACTTTTGCTTTAGTTAATCAGTTAATTAGCAGTACAGATGGTGAGGTTTCTATGTGGTATCATCTCCCCAAAGACTGGCCTGCAGTGGCATTTTTCATGTAGTTGTCCCTGCTTAGAGGACATTAGAGGGCCTTTTGGCTTTCATCAAAGAGCTGATGTGAAAAGCACATGGCATATGAATCGCACTTTGACGGCTGTGAAATGACAGCTCTCACAGAAGCTGTGTGTGAAGAATGAAGATCATTAATTACAAAAGCCCCAGCTACTTAATCCCACTCGAAAGAGAGCTTGAGGCGTCTGTCGTTCCCTTTGCCCTCCTCTGTTTTTCGCTTTCCGATATCTCTTGTTTTCCCTTCGGTCGCCCCCATTTCTCCTCCCCCACACCCGTCTAGCCGTCTTTTTCTCAGATTCATTCTTCTGTCTCCTCGTATTCTTTTCAGCTCTTTTCTTTTCCATTACAAACTGCACTTTTATCTCCCCGTTCTTTCTCTGAATTACTCTTTTATCTTCACTCGCCCTTTGCATGTCATGGAGTCCAGCGAGAACAGAATCGAGAGTTCGAGTCCAGAGGTTTTGGACACAGCAGGGGGAGCGGTAGTGCTCTCCTCACCCTCCTCCTGCGTCCCAGCCTCAGACCTCATGCTGAGATGGAGTTATCTCTCAAGGCAAGCTGTTCCACTCACCAGAGCTTTGTATCCAAGTCTCTACGCCAAACATCAAACTCTCTCCCAACAGGAAGTGCCATTATCTGCATGAAAGCCAGCTTGATCAGTTCTCTGCCTTATACTGCATCTGAAGGACAACAACAGAAAAGGGATACACTTCTAACTGCAGAGGAGCCGAGCTGGTCCAACATTTATCAGTTTATACTCATTTTGTAAGTATGTCATTCTTCACCATGTCAATGAAACTTTTTTGCTCAACGAATTGAATACTCATCCTTTTTAAATGCACCTTGTTCAAGGACATTTCATGTGACTGCAATGTGCATCATATAAAACAATATATATGGCATTGACTGAAATTTGAAAACATGCTTTGCTTCTTACTGGCTGTAAACATGTCACAATAACATATTTGTCAACAATTCAGATGTGAAACCTACAGCTTTTCATATTAAACTTTATAGCAAGCATTGTACACAGTGGTTGCTCCCATCAAACTCTAATTCTTCAACAGACCTTCTGCAAACGTTGCTCTGAATACCCAAATCCTCGAAACACAATTTCTGGGACAGTACTAAATGTCTGTTTCCAGCTAATCCATCACTTTACCACTGCTGGACTCATTTGTACCCTCTAGTGGGGATGAGTAACAGTGTAATTTCTCATATTAGATGAGGGCACATCTGTCTGTTTGAAAACAAATGATTTGGACATGGAATCTGAGGGTGGTACATGCACAAAAACAATTTCCATTGATCGCAATATAAGGATTAGCCTCTAGACATAAAGTAGCTGTTTTTGATATAGCTGAGAAAAATGCTGCTTGTGGGCCTCTAATATGAATGGAAATCAGTGAGGTTGTACGTAATCATCTCTCTTTTTTTTGTCATAACAAAGGTGGTGTACGAGATATTGAGATGAAGTTTGCTGAAGGACTATTCACTGATCCAAATACTAAAATTGTCCACCTTTATAAGCATTCAATAGAATATATGTGTCATCATATTCGGCTCTGAATAGTAGCGTTATCAACACCTTGCCAGGATCCATGCGAATGAATGGCCACCAGTCAACTTAACAGAAGTTGACAATGAATTTTACTATGTATGTCACCTTCCATTTCAATGTACAACAGTATATGAGGCGGTAAATAGCAAAGCGATTGTAAGGGCAAAGAGTTACGCGCCATGAGGGAAAATGAGGAGCTGCACTCTGTTCAAGTTACTCTCAGAGGAGGAATAAACCAAATTTAACTGCTAAAAGGGAATAGCTGATCTGACTCTTTTGTATTCGCTGTCACAGTAGTTGTATTTCAAGCCTAATCAGATCACATTAGGCCAGATCTTAATTTAACATCTGTAATTCATGTTGGGGTTTTTATGCAAGAACATTTATGCAATTTACTTTTATACTCACTTTTATACTTTTATACCCTTATCCTAAAGCAAAAAAAAAAAAAAAAAGCAATATTGTGAAATATTATTGAAGTGTAAAAAATATGTTTTGATTAATTTAAAAATGTAATTCCCGTGATGCCAATTTTTTCGCACCAATTAGGCTATTATAGTCACAGTGTCAAATGATTATTTAAAAAACGTTCTAATATTCTGCTTTGGTGCTCAAGAAAGAATATTAATTTAATAAATCTTATTTTATTAATGTTAAAAAAAATAATAGGTTTGTTGATTCATATTTTTGTGGTAAAAATTTATTTTTCAGGTTATTTGATACATAAACAGAGTTTAAAATGACTTTCATAATGTGCTTAGAGTGCTTCACCCACAAATTTTGTACTTAATAAGCAAAAAGTATTCTGTAGTACTGTAGTATCTCTATAGCACCCAAGTGCACTCAACTGCGCTATTTTGAGACACCATGAATATTAACTAAAATGAGCTTTTAATACTCTGTTTGTATATAATAATAATACATTATTTAGCTATCACATGACACGTCCTTCTCTCAGTTCATATTCATGGTGTCTCAAAATAAAACAGCATTTTTTTTTCACCTGGGCACTTTTGATCAATTTAATGTGTCTTTGCAGAATAGAAGCATTCATTTCTTTAAAAAATAAAATTTCACTGATCCCAAACTTTTGAGAGTAGAATAAGCAGTTTGGTGAATACAAGGATTGATGGGAGTAAAGTTGTATACACGTATACTCCCTGTTTGTTATTGTAGTTTTATTTTTATTATTCTTTTTTATATCAAACAATAACAGTTTTGTCACTACCTTTGATAGCATTTGAACATTCACTTCACAATCAGAAAAAGTGAGACTAAAGCTGTTGTTTGATAAGCAGAATGGTGGTCTATTTAAAGATCACAAAAGTAGGGGGAAAAACTATTTGGATAGGCGACACAGTCACATACAGGCACATCACTGAACAGTTTGCATGTTTGAAAATACTGATGCATTTTACAGTAACCTTGAAGTGCCATTTCACAGAATCAGTTTCCTAATTACATCTGATGTCTCTAGATGACTTCCAAAGACTCACCATGGCACAGAGTAACCTTCCAAATATAGTGTGGTTAACAAGAGGAGTTGCTTCATCTGAGGTGACAGTGTTTCCAAAAACTTGGCCAATGATGAGCTACTTACTGTTGAGGATTATTCTGTTCAACTCTATTCTAATTAAATGAAGCAGCAAGTCTATTAAACTTCCAGGTTTGGGGAATTTAAAGAATTATCCCCCAAACCTGCGGATTTAGAACTGCTAAAATCAATTACACTGTAGAGAAAAGTCACCTATGTCAAGACATTTTAATGTGCAACCATCCAGCATCATTCAACCAGGACATTCGTAAGCATAGCTTGCAGGAATAAAAGCAGAGAATGCTTGTGTCTATGCCATGATCTCCAGGCATGAATCTGAACGCCATGGAGATGAATGACCAGTCAATAGTGATCTCCATAATCGTTAGTCCTCTGGTGATTCATCAAGCCAATGACACTCGTGTCCCTAATACCACATTTATGCAGGTTTGAGCAGGGGAGATTGCGTGCTGTGATTTTCTCCAAAATGATTGATTATATCCAGCCTCTTTTGCCCAGCGTGTGTGTGTGTGTAAGTAGATGACTAACTGAACGAATGAGCGGGTAAGTGAGTGAGTGAGTGAGTGAGTGAATGAATAAGAGATCAAGTGTGAGAAAAAGCAAGAGAAACTGAGACGCGAACCAGACACGAAAGATTTTGAGAGTAAGTGTGAGTGAATAATCTATGTCTTTGCCTAAAACACCAAGGGGAAATCATATTTTCACACACGTGCACCTCGCATTTGCTGGCTGTACGCTGTGCAATTTTACAAAGGTTCTGGCCGTCAGAGATTCATTTCAGGAATTTTTTGTTTGCAGTCTTGCAGTTTGGATACTTAATGACTGTCTAATGGAGAGCCAAGAGCAGCACAGCGATTGATACTGTATGTTTAACGGTGTGTAGCGAAACAGAGTGAGCGAGAGAGAGAGATGAAAATGTTCAGCTATATAGAATCTCTCATTTTTTATTCCCTTAATAATTCCCTTATCTACAATTACCTAATCATAAAATTAGTGCAAACAATTAATCTGAATTAATCACATCTATAGTACATATTTTTGTTTACAGGATATATGTATGTGTACTATTTTTATTTAGAATATTTTTATATATATATATATATATATATATATATATATAAACATAACATGTACAATATAAGCACAAAATATACACAGTACACACTCATATATGTTTTAGAAGGAAAAAATAGTTTGATTGCACTACTTTATATTTAAATACACACAAGATTTGAGAAAAGAATTCATTTAAAAATTTTCTTATGCTCACCACTTACAGTATATGATCAAATTACAGAAAAACAGCAATAGTCTGACATTTTATCACGGTTTCAAATAACTGTTCAAATTAAATTTATTTCTGTGATAGCAAAGCTAAATTTGTACTGATTTGGGGCTCAAGAACTTTTTTATTTATGAATTTTTTTTTATCAGTGTTGAAAAGAGTTGTATATCTATATATAAGAGTTGTAATTTTGTGGATATGTATATATATATATATATATATATATATATATATATATATATATATTAATTTATAAAAAAAATGGGGGGGGGGGGTA
>JAUCMU010000026.1:18221517-18236830 GCA_032275025.1 Enteromius treurensis | reverse complement strand
CCCAGTGTTTGGTCTCTAGGCCGGGACTCGAACCACAGGATACCAGAACCTGCACTACAAAGTACCTGGAGCACTGGAACGTCCGAAGACGTGCGGAGTCTGCCTTCCCGTAGGAGGTCCTAAGACAGGAAAATGTCATGAATTTTCATTGCATATGGAATGTTGGAGGAGATTGAACCCTCATGAAGCAATACTGCTGGGGCCATGGATTTTTTTTTTTTTTTAAACCATGAATACACATGAGTAATTTTTAGAAGTATACTCATGGATCCCAGTCCTCTAGCTGTTCTCAAGGATTCAACGCATCGAGGGCCTGGCGGCAGATGCTCCACAACATCCGGCTGCCCAAGGGGGACGGAGGAACTCGACAGGGTCTAGTATTAAGGACACTCTGGGGAATATCATTGCCAAGCCTACCGAACAGGTCCTAGTCCGACTCTTCAGCTCTGTTTGAGGTGAGAACTCGGGAGGATACCGGTTCAACACGAAGGCTATAAAACCTAGCGAACATGTTGGGGGTCGCCCAACCCGCAGCTCTACAGATGTTTGTCAGCGAGGCGCCGCGTGCTAACGCCCAGGACGAAGCTACACTTGTTGAGTGAACCCGTACACTGAGGGGTGTTTGTGACCGTCCGCCGGCGCCAGGTTACGGCCGCACCCAAGATCACACGGGCGGTATGACATCCTTAAAAGGATGCATCTTTACAAAGACGTTTCGCCCGTAAGCCTGCTCTTTTAGGCTTTGCTCTTTTAGTGAAAGCTGAAGTGCACTGCAGATGTGTCCGCCACTCGACTGGAACCACCGCCGCTGCAAACGCTGTGACACCAGCCTTCTCCGTCAGGTAAGCAGAAGTAGAAATGCTTGGGAATAAAAGCATGTAGCTCGGCTCCGAAGCAAAAAGCTAATGAATGCTTAATCCGCTGACCTATTTATGCTCGCGCTGCGATTAGGTGCAGCTGGATATTAATCAGCATATGCCAATTTCATTGGCGTGTTTGTATACACGCAGAGTAGATTTGCCATCTCGAAGCGAGATTCCTATTCGTCGGTCACCGACGTGACTCGGAGTGACCGACTGAAAGGGAACTATAATTACTTTTCTGAACACATTTAACTTTTTTTTTTGCACAGTCCTTAAGGGGGTCTTTCCCTCAACTTCAGCCGACCTACAATGCTAACTACAGCCAGTAAATAGTAACCTTAATTGTATTAGCATCATGTTAACAACATGCTAACAACTTAATTGTGTTAGCATTAACACAAGTAAAATGTTAAAAAAAAATAAACATGATTAGCATGTTGCTAACAATGTTAACATGTTTTAAACAAGCTGTTAATGTGATTAGCATGATGCTAACAACAAACTTGCATGATTAATATGTTGTTAGCATGAAGTTAGCATGTTGCTAGCATAATGCTAACATGATATTTGGTATAGGTCTATGTATAGACCTATGTACTTACAAGTTATTTGCCCACCGGCAACTATAGTTGCCTCTTTGACTTTTGACTAAATATATACAAAAATAGATTTCTTGTAAGATTTCTTTTGTTTGTATGATTCTGACCTTTGTGATTATGTAGATATATATATGTATGTATATAATAGTCTTTCTTTGGGAGGGTTTGCCTTCGCCATGCTTCTCTGAAGTAGGCAGGAAGTCGACAGCATTATGTGACAGGAAGGAAGTGAATACCTTTTCTTTTCTCTTGAAATCCTTTATTTGGTTCTTTACCTGCATGTCATTGAGATGTAAAGCAGGGATAACATCTAAAAATACTTACGAAAGGAAAATGACTACTAAACCTGTGGCAACCATTGTTGTTGGTGGGCTTAAATGGGAGTAACTTTTTCAAATATATTAATAAAGTAATGTAACTGATTACATTTAATACTTTTTGGTTACTACATTTTCTACATTTATAACAAATATTTTCAACTATTAAACATTTTTAAACAATTATATCACACAGGATAGCCTAGTAGTACTCAACACTGATTACTCTTAGACTTTCAAAATCCTTCATCACTTAAATTAAGTTTATAATTTAATATACAGAAATGCAGTATAATGTACGATGTTTTCAGAGGTGTACGAAGACCTTCATGTTTTATTAAGTTAGAATGAGCTATTTATATCTACATACACCACAGGTCCCTTTACGTGGTAAGACCTACGAGATTTTAATCCTGTATGGGCCACTGTAGCTTTTCTAAAGGAAGGAGTGAATCCACATTAATTTCCATAATGGTGTGAAAAAGTTAAAGAAAACATTTTTGAGAAAATCGTACGTGGCTTATGTGATGTTTCTGTCAAATATTTCAGTTGCATTGAAAATGACTTTGGTAAATGACCAAATGCAACTAGTGAAACATAACTGCAGACATGGAGGCTGTTAAGACTCATAAAGTCTATTAAGACTCCTTTTCTTTTTCTTCTGTTGTTATGTTGCGTGTTAGCCACATATTTCTGCACTGCTTCCACTCACTGGTGTATTAATGTGATTGTGAGTTTTTTTAGCAACTTGAATATTTTAAGTAAGTGTCACTCAAAACAGTAAGTAAAATGATTTTATTTGCCTTGAAAGTTGCTGTAACTTAATTAATTCTAGTAGATAACTAACTTTTGGATTTTACAGTGTACCTTTTAATGGACTATATTTCTTTGCAAAGGGTTTAGGCTTGTCTACAAGTATGATACTGTAATAATCTAAAACCTAAAGTCCATGAATTGTTTTATTTGGTAACTAGCTGTTCAAAATGTACAGATTTTCTGTCATTATCATATAATAAACCCCTCCCAGTGTGACACAAGACCCTGACAGGACGGAAAACCCTGTAAAGATTTATTTTGTGCTTGCTTGCATATAAAACATGTTTTTTTTCATGCTTTGTGCACACTGTGTGCTCAGTGCATGTATGTGTGCATGCACTGCCTCCTGGACAGGCGACATCTAAAGTGTGTTTCCATGGTAACAAGTCAGCTAGAGCTACAATCGAGCGTGCGATGGTAGCGCTCACTGCAAGCATTTCAAAAACACGCACACTGAAACACATTTTGTACAAGGCTTTCCATTGCCAACTAACTGCATGTAGACGGCTAGATGCCCTTGTAGAGGCCGCTAAGCCATCTGTTGTGTGTTTTTTCATCTGGGCCTGCAGCGCAAAACAGGGAAGATGCATGAATTCGAGAGTTAGAGGAGGGGGGTTCGGATTCATGTATTTCATCCAGACAGAAACATGACTAGCCAGAAGGGGATTGGGTGTTAAAGTATCGCTCATTAACTTTGGATTTCCCCTCCAAAACCCACCCCATACTCATAGCCTATGCATCACACATTAACACATGCACATACGAACAACACACACACGCTTGGCAGCAAGAGCCAATGTCTCTCTCCCACCACCTTCCTAGAAAAGCAGGGACCAGGGACCAGGGTGTGGCTGTGTTTGTGCCTGCAAAGACTCCATGACATGTGGCAATCACACTGGAGATCATTTTCCTTCTGTAAAATTCATACAAATTCATTTATTTTGCCAAAATTGAATCATATTCTTAAATTATGTAAATTGTTTAATAATTTATATGCTTTAATGTTAGATTTGAATGATAGCAAATCTGCATATTATTGATTTAGAAGTTATAAATAAATAGTATTGAGATATTACTGAATGTTAATTATTTAATCTGCATTGACATGTAAGTACTATTAATTATATGAATACATTTCATTCACTGTAATTCAGTTACATTCATTGCATTGTTGAGTAATCATTTAATACATTTTAATAAAATTTTATAAAATATCAAAATATTTATGTAAAAAGATATAGATATATCCACAAATTGCTAAAAATCTGATTTAATTCTCACAAAATGTAATAATCAACAAATAATCCAATTTTTATTTACAATTTTTGCCTTTTTCAGCCAGTGTCAATTACTTTATTTGAAGGTGTCTTGTTTTAGTTTAATTATACATTTAAGTCACTGCTAATTAACAACATGTACTTACTATAAAGCTAAGTTAAGTTTATTTCCGTCTGTTTCTTAAACTATTGTTTCTCAACCAGTACAGATTTTTGGATGTCTTCTTATCTGATTCTTCCCTTCAAGGTCTTGGCAGTCCACCATCGAGCTCTCCAGTTGAATCAGGTGGGTTTAAGTATGAAAATGCTTACTGTTGTTGTGTCTCCAGGAGTCTTAAACACTTTGTGTGATAACAGAATACAGAATTCCTTGTATACTATTATATTTAGTGTCAAATGTTAGTCTGCATTTGGTGTTTTATGGCTTCTGTGATTCTATTCCTGAAATAGAGCCCTATTCAGCAGCAGGAATTTTAAACATGGCATGGCAGCATGTCAACACATCAGACAAATTGTTATTGTCAGAGGACATGCAGTGAGTTAGGGGCTGTTGGTACAGAATGTGTCCTGTCTCGGTGGCCCCTAACACACTTTCAGTAGCAACTAGATGCTATTCTTGGATTCCAAATAAGAAAGCAGGTCGGCCTTCACAATAATTTTAGAACTGAAAACTGCTGGCAGAAAGTAAATCTGTCAGCATTTTGGCCAGGACATCTTTGTATCTTTCAAAGTGTCAGCAGATCATAAGCCAGTATTTGAAATAATGAGGCCAGTAAAAACTTCGTCTTTTAAG
Organism: Enteromius treurensis; assembly: GCA_032275025.1. Lineage (NCBI taxonomy): Eukaryota > Metazoa > Chordata > Actinopteri > Cypriniformes > Cyprinidae > Enteromius > Enteromius treurensis. Next base: position 18,232,165 of record JAUCMU010000026.1, on the reverse strand, counting down.
TCTGAAGTGTAAATGCCCTCTTTTAAGCTCACCAATGCAATCTTTTCACCATTGCAACTCCATTTTTGCATTCTCATGAATGCTTTCATCATAACATAATAATGCAAAAATGATGTGAAATAAACAGATTCATTGTGTCAGTGTCAGTGTTTATAACAGGAGCTTTGGTGAAAGTGCAGAACCCAAATCACTGATAGACTCACGCTTAGCTTTAATTGATTGACAGCTTCAACCATTTCTGTAAATAATATGATCACAATTTAATATCAGATGATTTCCGTGCTGCTACGAGGAAGATTGAGAAGTTGACTGTTTAGTCACTTTGCACTTTAATCATTTTGCGATAAAGTACTCTGACTGTACATGAGTCATGACATATTAGCATTAGAATGAACATGACTACTTACAATTTATGGCATTATTGGAAGTCCATCTGTATCTTTTCGTAAAAGCCTATATCTTGGGTTGCCACACTCACATTTAAATAACATATTTAAAGCGTGTGAGAAGTCGCTTCCTATTTACTTCAGTGTTGTGATATATTTCTATCTGAAATGACATTAAACAGAGGCAGGGTTATTTTAGCATTCCTCCTCTCCATCTCTTGCTCAAAGCAAACTAATTGTTGGAGGGGATTGGTTAAGAATGTTATCCCCAATCCACCAAACTGATATCACAGAAGGAGTGCCATTCCAGAGTAAAAGCAAATGTTCAAATTTTGATTAAAGATTACCGAGACAGGCATTTTTCCCCCTGTGGATTAACTTGCATTGATTACCTCAAGACTAGCAATGTGCACTAAAAAGTCAAGACTGTCAAATCTGAATTAATGCAGACTTTAAAATCTGACCTGAACTGTCACAGAAATGTAGTTTTATGCTCAAATTGCATAATTTCAGGCTGAACCAGCCAGCCGTGTGTGTCTCAGGACACAGGACACTCTATAACCTGAGCTTCTAACAGCAGCTGCAGTTACATAATGACTTTACCAATTGGCGACTGGCTTGTTCATGTAAAAGGTTGGACTTATTCCGCCATATTGTCCGTTGCTTATGCTTTCGTTTATAGCAATAGGAGTGCATCAACTTGGTTTATCTAAAGTCTTTGGTATTACAGTCTGTCATAGATTTCTCACTGGTTATATTGCGATAAATATATATATTTTTTTGAATATTCAAATAAGTGATGTAGACTAGTTAGCTGTAATTATACAATAAAATTAATATGTTTCTATAAAAAGATAAAGCATTAAAAAGTCACTTCTAATTTCGGTTCCACTTTATATTATGTGCCCTTAACTACTATTGTGCTTGCATCAAAAAATATATACAATGTCACTTCAATCCAGTTCATAATGTATTGAAAAACTATTTGCTGCTATCGAGGTGGAATATGGGTAAAGTAAGGGACAGGTTTGGTGATATGAGTAGCTTTAAGGGTGGTTTAAGTGTAAGGGATGGGTCAATAATGTTACAGATGTAATTACATGCAAGTATTTCTTAAAGCACAATGTAAAAACATATGTACACAATAAGTGCATTGTACCAAATGATTAATAAATATGTATATACATTTATATAAAATATGCACTTAATAAAAAGTGTGACTATTTCTAACTACTGTTAATTCATAATTCATAGGACAATATCAAAAAATTGCAATTTGAATGTTGTGAAAATCTGATTAATTGAGTAAAGCTCATTTATAACGAACTGCCTTTTATGCTTTTTATGTTTTAGTCACTCATTGCAATGGCACATGCACACACATAAAGAATCACGCGAGTGCACCATACGATGTTATATTCATCACATGCATTCATATTTCATCTATGTTCAGCACAGAATCAGTAAAGCTGAAAAAACCTACTCAAGATGTCATCATTATTTTAAACTCCAGGTTTATTATTACAAGTAAATTGTGTGTATAGTATGTGTGTGTGTTTCTGAAAACTTTGGCCATAATTCTATAGCAAAAAATTCATAGAATGCAAACAAAGTACTTCATGTGTCACTGACAACTCTAGACAAGTGTCAAATGTGCTGTGACAAGTGATAGCTCCACTAAAGTGAGCTTTAGTGGTGTTGTACCAAGGGAAGCTGAGTATTTACACATGAGACACATACAAAAAACTAAATGTATACACTGTAAAAATAAATACATGAAGTTTACGGTAAAAAAACTGACAGCTGTGGTTGCAGGAATATAACCGTAAAAAATATGGTAACAATGTTTTCAGCTTTACGGTTTTAAGTTTACAGTTAAATACCGTAAGTTCATTAACTGATACATCGTTAATGTACCAAGCTATTAAAGTGCTGATATCTGTTTTGTATTTTTGTTATACACTAATAAGCCCCACATGCAGGTGATGATGACAATGTCACATGAAGAATTAAAGCTCATCACAAGCAGCTTTTAAATTGTAACATATATTGAAGGTGCTCAGTGTCATTCACACAAACACTAAACACCATCATGGTGAGACTCGTTAAACTGAAATATGCAATAAATATTAATTTCCCAACATTACATGTGACACACAACTCTAATAACAGATCCAAAAAAACTGAGAAGAAACAGAGTTATGTTAACAAAAAAAAAAAAAAAAAAAACATCAAATTCAAACAAATTTTGAAATGCAAAGCAGGGAATCCTGGGAATGACAGTTTACGTTTTTTCCCTGTAGATTTTACAGGGTTAACCATTTAACAGGTTTTACACGTAGCATTTTTTACAGTTTTTTAATGTTAAAATCACAGCATTTTTTACAGTGTATGATTAGATAAATGTATTTGCTCATATCTTTAAAAAGCTTTCAAATGTTGCAAGTTTTTGTCCCCATATCCTCAGAGTGAAGCTCTGGCCTTTGTTAATATGATTTAAACTTTCACTCCCTCTTTTTATCTCTGATGTGCTTATGTACGTCCTGTTTTATACATACAACTAAAACTAGACACCTAGACATATGCACATCTTACTTACACCTTATAATCAGGTAACATATAAATCCTGAGTACTCTGATGAGATGCCCAGGCTGATGATGTTTTAAGAAATATGACCATCTTTTTTACACAATGCGCAATTAATTTACACAATTAAGAATATTGTGGTAGTGCACCAACTATATGTTTAATGTATTATTGATATAGGGTAGTTATGAGACAGGACATATTGTTTTTTATCTCTAGTTTAATGCAGCAGAGCGATAACCAGCATTAACCATTCTTTTAGAGGAGGGGGTGTAAAGAGAGGGCTTTCACTGGCTTGGTGCTTGACTCCCCTAAAAACCCACCTCCCTCTGTTCACCCAGTGTGCTGCTCTGTGCTATTGGTGGTTGTGGATTTGTTGTTTTTGTATTTAACACTTGAGCTTGTGTTACCTTGTATAAACACATACATATAGAAATATAGAGAGGTCTGAATGTCTTAACACTCACTGGTTTGCTAAGACTCAACCTCCTCACACAAGAGAAGTCAACTGAAAAAAATCGGTGTTGACAGCAGCTCTCCTCTGTGAGGAACAGGGTAGTAGCAGGAGCGAGAGAGTGAGGCGAGGGGGGTTGAGGGAGTGAGAGTCTGAGAGAGCGAGAGGGAGAGAGAGAGAGACTTGTGCATTGAGAGCCAGCCTCAGCCTCTATTGTGGTAAGCAGACAAGCGAAGGCGTTTAAGGAGCGGACTTTAAACCCACAGACACAACACTGGTCACCGCTGTAGAGACCCCCGAAATCAGAGGACAAGGCAACATGGAGGAAGACATGGATGAGGGACAGACCCAGAAGGGTAATGAAATTATTTAGTTCTCCATTGTTTTCCCATCCATCTTTCCGAGTGTGTTGTTTACCTTTGTGCCTAATCCTTCACTGCTTTTCATTGTCTCTGATCTTGTGGATTAAAAAAACGAGGTTATGAACACTAGCAGAATGTAGGTTATTGTTTGTTTCCATGCAGGAAGAAGTGCATTCTGACATATTTTCAATTCGATGTTTAATTTTCTTTAACCGTTGATGCATTTCATGCAAACACCATGATGCAATGCATGATTTTTTTGTTTTGTTTTTGAAACATATAATAACAACATGATTGAAACATGGCTTTTAAAAAAAAAAAAAAATTAAACAAATTCTTAGATTTTCGAAAGGATTATTGTAGAGGGGTGTGTGCAAGGTATGGATCCCGTGCAAGTGTGTGTGTGTGTGTGTGTGTGTGTGTGTGTGTGTGTGTGTGTGTGTGTGTGTGTGTGAACAATCTGATGGGTCTGTCTTTGTTTGCCGCGCATTTCTGTCAGTCTGTCGGAGGGAGGCTGAGACAGACGGGAGAACCGTCTCCTGCATGCAGTGGGCATTTAAATAATCGCCCTAATTCAGCCATTGTTTCGCCCTCTTTCATTTTCTTGGCTCGCTCTTTCATTTGTGTGCATGAGCATTTGTTTGCTTTGTGTGAGAGGGAGCTTGCTATTTATAATACCAGCATTTGCAGGGGCTGAGGTTTAGAGCTCAGGGTGGAAATCACTGTATGGTTCTTTTCCTTTGGTGGTCTATAGAGAAATATTTGCAAACGACTGCATGGTAGGTAGCTGAAAGAAAGAAAATAAAAATAATGGAAATGCCAGCCTTTCGGAACTCTCTCTTCCTCGTTCTTTCACTCTATCTATGATGGCTCTTTATATTTCAGCGATTTTCCCCTCCTCCCTTCTAAAGCAGTGTGATGATAGCAGCCATGTCAGGTCTGCTGTGCTTAGACTCTCAGTGGGCTCGTGTGATATTTAGCACATGAAATATGAGGGGATCACTGATTTATGCTCAACCTGCTGGGGTGTTTTGTTGTCTTACTATTGTATTTAATATTTATTTGATTGGTTGAACCAATAGATGCCATGATTGGTTGCCTCTAATAATTTGATCAAAAATTCACAAATGCATAAAGTCTGTAAACATTAATGAATCATTTTTGATATATTTTTAAGTTGTTTTGCTTGTTTTGTTTAAATAGGAAATGCTTACTGTTCTTAAAGTGCACCTGATGAACTTCTTGATAAAAATGCAAGTCTTGTATAAGATGTATATCTTATTTGACATGCCTTTTCTTTAATATTGTCATATGTACTGAGTGAGATTTCCAAATTGACCTTTTGGAATTTGGAAATCCCAAAAAGCAAGACTTAATACAAACTTGATGAGCATTAATTTAATTAGTTTAAATATTTACATTTTAAATGACATTTTAAGTGACAACATCTACATTATAAAGCTGGTAAACCTTTTCCAGTGTCCCTTTTTTTTAAGTTCAGTTTTGTTTGGCACATTGGCATTGTTTGTATTCTTTGTAAGAATACTTTACAATTTCTTCAAAACGCACGATAACCTAACACATGATACTTACTAATGCTACAATAACTGCAATACATATTTCTGAAAACCATCAATCTCATAATCAGCTGTAGTACTATTCACAGATGTGCACTGACCGGCATGCTGACCCTACCGCTGCACAATAGATGGAGTGGGGAGCTAAACGGCCTCATGGGAGAACGGACATTTCATTACCTCTCATGATTATTGGATTAGAGGACATTAGTCCGTTAACACACAAAGATAACATCCCACTCCTCATCTTTTATTTATGGCTTTTTCCAGCACGTTTCTGTCATCGCCATGGTTGTTGACAGAGTTCAGTCTTCAGTAGAGGGGCTTTTATCAGTCTCTACTGACTGCGTTACATCATCTGCTGATAAGATTCTGATAAGAGTTTACAGCATTGTGTGCTGTTATAGAATGATACGGTGTGAGGGAATTCACATACAGTATATATAACAATCTAAATACTGATATATGATTTGGCACAGATTTTTTTCCATTAAATTACAGGTGTTTTCCCTAATGCTTCAATGCACCTCTTGTCTTCTGCACATGTCTGTTTACGTTCAGAAACTGGGCAATGTTATGTCATGTAAAGCTTTTTAGCATAATGAGATATGTTAAGGTGATTTTTGATAGTACCTATATATGTTGTTGTACTGTGCATGTAAACACATTCGCTTATAAGTAATTTTTATGCTCACCATTGCATGTTGTTATGCTTCTTATACTATTTTTTAGCAGCTCAGCATGTGACAGACCTGTTTCATTATTAATATTCAATGCAATCTGTGATTGGCTGATGCATTGCACTAGGAGTAATAGCATTTATTTGTTTATCCCATTCAGTCTTGATCCTTTCACTGAGTTGTGATGGATCTGTAAAGTACACTATTGTTTTAAACTGCAATGTTGCAATGGAAATGAAAGCCTAACTGAATTCTATACCTCAATGGGGTGTAAGTTACTTGGCTATCACTTTTCCTTCCTGTTTTTCATGTACACAACCTTGTGAGATCCAGAGGCAACCCTCTAATCTGAACACTCCTATTGTTTCCACACTCCAGTCAAACCTCTCAGGGATGCTGAAAGTTTCACTAATTGTCCTCAAAACTGATTCATGGCTATTAAAAGACAGTGATTTCTGTGAGCTATTGTTCTCCCTATTGTTTTCAACAGGCCAACTGACCATGAGAACAGAGAATGAAACATGAAGCAATGTTCCTTAGAAAGTTTCCATTAGGTTTCAAACATTTTGTTCAACCCTTGAATCCCAATGAAATACGATTTTTAAAAAAAAGACCAGTGAAAAGTATAAGCGTGATGATTTCTTCAAAACTGGTTTATTTGTATTCCAGATTCAAAAAAACAACACGCTACACTCTTAACAATAAACACTCCAAAAGGGTGTTTTCGCAGTGATGCCATAGAAGAACCATCTTTGGTTCACCACAGAACCTTTCAGTACATTTTGTGACCCTGGACCACAAAACCAGTCGCACAGATATATTTGTATATCTGTATATTTGTATATGTTTGTATATTTGCACTGGATGGGTCAAATGATCGATTTTGTGTCAAAAACAAGAATGTTAAGTTCATATTCCATTAAGATATGTTGTATATTTCCTACTGTAAATTTATTATGCATTGCTAAGGACTTCATTTGGACAACTTTAAAGGCAGTTTTCTCAATATAATGTTTTTAAACCCTCAAATTCCAGATTTTCAAATAGGCCTAGTTGTATTTTGACCAACTACAATCCTATCCTAACGAACCATACATCAATGGAAAGCTTATTTATTCAGATGATGATGCATAAATCTTTATTTGATTTGACTTATGACTGATTTTGTGGTCCAGGGTGACATTTTGACACATTTTTTCAACTGTAAAGAACCTTTTGTGCATTTGAAACATTATGTGCATGGATGTTCAAGGTTCCTCATGGCATTGTAACACTGAGACTAATTAGGTTTGTTTTTGCTTAGAGAAGGTATGGAGGAAGGTGTAGGAAGTGTGAGAATCTTCCAGCAGCTCCAGCAGCAGCAGAGGGGATGGATTGCTGCGTTGGGTGCTGGACTGTGTTTCCCCCCCTGTAATCCTTGTAAATGTGTCTCCCATTCAGCCTGTTTGCCTCTGAATGTGTTGACACACGGCGCTGTAAGTGGGTCATGGTGCGCGCACAGGCCCGGCCCATTCTTAGGGCCCGCACCTCCATCGCCATGGCAACCCTGCTGGTTGATTAAACATGCGCAGATTCGAGGCGTAGAAGTGCGGCGATGAAAACCCGCGCTCTTTCAGGGAGGGGCCGTCGATCGAGACACACAGGGACTCTCATGTAGCCACTTGATGTGACTGAGTTCAATAGAATTTCAATTCTTTTTATCTGGCCAGAAAGAAGGCGGCATTCGGGGTAATGAAATGCTAATTATTATATATAATTATTATGCTAAATTATTCAAATCCTATTAAAACAGAGGCTAGAGAGGCCCTGACTGAGCCGGTGATCAACAGAGAGTGTAAAAATATTTTCATGAAAATAATTTCACTACGTTAACCAACACTTGCATCTGTTTTCCTCTCCATCTTTCTGTCTCTGACTCCCACTGTTGCAATCTCTTATCCCTTCACTCTCCCTTTCTCTCTCCCTTCTGTGGTGCGGATTAGCGTTAGCGGCTACAGCCTTTTGTTGCATGCTCTTTGAGAGGCCTGTGAGAACGTTTCCCCTCTGAGCGTGTTTGGATATCAGGGTGACCACTGGTTCACAGTGACCCCACAGTCCCAGGGATTAATTGGAGGTTGGGGGTGGGGCGAGGCGGGAGTGGCACTGGGGCTGTCAGACTGACAGATGGGCGTTGGGGTTGGGTGGGGTGATTGAGGGACATGGGGGGAGGTGTGGGGGCAACGGGATGGGAGTAGTGATTGCTTTATTATTAGAGGACCCTCCGGCATAGTGCTTTTGTTTATGTTCTTTGTTTAACATCTGAAAACCAGATCCAAATGGCGGTGTTACTTTAGTAATTTTATATATATTGTAGTTATAATATTATAATTATTATTATATATTAGTAAGTTAATATATTATCAAAATCCAGAATTGGGTTTTATTTTTTGTTTTATTTAATTATTTTAATTATTATTATCTATCTTTTGCTAGAAAAACATAAAACTTTTTAAAATTGTTTGTGTAATAAGAAAAACATTTTGGTTACAGGAACAGTTAGCCCAAAAATGACAATTATGGCACGTTTTCCTCACCCCCAAGCCATCCTAGGTGTATATGACTTTCTTCTTTCAGACAAACACAGTCAGAGTTTTTTTTACAATTTTATCCTGGCTCCTCCAAGCTTGATAATGCTCGTTGATAGCAGCCATTATTTTGAAGCTCCGTAAAACGGATATATCCGTTGTGAAACTAACCTATACACCTTTGGAGGGTTATAACAAGTCCTCTAAAGCAGATTGATGGGATTTTGTAAGAAAAATATTTGTAGTTTTCAAATTAAATCAGAAAAATAACTGACTTTGCAGAGTTCCAGCTTCTTGTCTGACCTATTACTCGACGTATGATGCAACTTACATCATACGTCGCGTCAGAAGTCTGCCAAGAACAGAAATCGGAAATCGGTTATTTAGGTAATAATTACGTTGAATAATTTGTTACAAAACCCCAAAGTATCCAACTAATCCTTTAATGAAAACAAGTTTTATATCAAGCTTTAGTAACCAATAACAACTTTGCCAAATACATTAACTACACTAAGCTTTGTTTTATTGAATTGTTTAGTAAATTAACTAATAAAATATCAGACTGTCTTCTCAAATGTTTAATGTTAAACTGTGCATGTGATTGTTACAAGCGTATTAATTAATATAAAGATTTTATCCAGTATGTTAATAAAGAAATATAAATTAAATACACTGATTTGGATGCATATACTTATTCAGAATAACATTTATTATAAAATATTTGCAAAGTCTAGTATTGTTATAAAAAGAAACAAAACAAAAGGAGTTCATGTTTTCTAAGAATGTGCTGTGTCTTTTGAGCCAGTAGTTGGCAGGTGAACATTAGCCGTTAATCTACAAGGATTATTGGACTGATTAGAATGGTTTAGTTCAGTATCTCGGTTTAAAATTTGGTTTCTTTCATAACAGAGAGATGCACTGGTACGGTAAACCGTGTCTAGCTTTGGATGTACTATATAAGAGCATGAGATTGCAATATTTTGTCTGCATGTTGTGAATCTTGCCTGCGAGGCTATCCTGTGAGAATTTGTATTGTAAATAAGATTCAGTGCCCTGTATTAACAAAGTGTGTGAGCTTCATTCATTTCTAATGCCATTTCATGGTCTAACACCCTTGAGTGATGAATATAAGGCTGCTTTGTAAGGTAATGCAATTTGTTGTGGATTCGGAACATGTGATTACTCTCAGCCAACCAGGAGTCATGCAGTGGTTTCAATAGTGCAAAGAATCTCATAACAAGATCAAAGGGGCTAGCAGTATTGTGTAAATGTTAATACTGTTACGCATAGAACTACGGTGGCCAAGAGAGCTCAACGCGTTGTGAGAATTTGCAGTTTGCATGTGATTGAAGTTTACAGCGCGTTCAGCTCTCTCAGTCACCGTATAGGAGAGGAATATAAACATTTATGAACACCCACCTAAGTAATACTTTAAATCAAATATTAAAATATTATTTAAAATATAATATTTAAAAATGCAGTATGTTCACATTGTTTAAATGCATTTTTTTGAACTTTACATAGATATACATATATAATGCTGAACATTGCAAACCTAAAAATCTATCAAGTACTTCAAAGAATCAGATCCTGTTTATATTCTCACTCCTTGCAATCCACAGCAGTTGCTATGGCAACAGGTTGATCACTTGCCAAAGCCACTGTAAAGCCAGGTCTGAGGTTCATTACAGCATCATTACCATAGCAGTGTTTGACAGTATTCAATAATTCACATCCAAAGGCCTGAAATGGGAGCAATAGCCCAACCAAACCATGCTCATAACTCTTCACAGTGTAAATCATGCAAGTTCCTGCACTCATTTTATAAGGACTGGCAAACAAACACTGAGTGGGAACAGATGCGAGCTGAAATCAAAGTTTATTCTTCCTCTGGAAGTACAAATGCCAAACTTCCCACACTGCGGAAAATGCAATTTGGAACGATTATGTAGAAATGCTACAGTAAAAACTGTTAATGTCACATTCTCAGCCTGTTTGTCTGTCTCTGTCTCCCCATTTCATGTACCGGACTCCATTC
>JAUCMU010000026.1:18209155-18219359 GCA_032275025.1 Enteromius treurensis | reverse complement strand
CGAAACCTGACAGATCTAGAGAAGATCTGTATGGAGGAGTGGGCCAGAATCCCTCCTGCAGTGTGTGCAAACCTGGTAAAGAACTACAGGAACTGTTTGACCTCTGTAATTCTGTAATTGTTAACAAAGGCGTCTGTACCAAATATTAAACATTTTTGACTCAAGTGATCAAAGTAAGTCCCAAATAAATTGTTAAAAAATCATACAATGGGATTTCCGGATTTTTCTTTTTAGATTCTGTCTCTCACAGTGGAAATGCATCTATCTTGAAAATTGTAGAACCCTCCATGATTTCTAACTAAGAGAACTTGCTAAATCACAGGGTGATCAAATACTTATTGACCTCACTGTAAAATATATATATATATTTCTTATTTACTGTAAAGCTAGAGAAGATTAACAAAAACTGTTTTTGCAGTGCATTTAAATTATTAAAATGCATGAATATATGTATACTGACTCATAATTATTGGTTTGATTTCCTCCGTTCCCACAGCATTGATATTATCAAGTATGTGATCTATGGCATTGCTTCTGCGTTCTTCGTGTATGGCATTCTTCTGATGGTCGAAGGCTTTTTTACAAGTGGGGCCATCAAGGACCTGTATGGAGACTTCAAGATCACCACCTGTGGACGCTGTGTCAGTGCATGGGTGAGAAATCACTGCGGGAGCTTCATGCTTTGTAATTTAGAAAAGGGCAACTGCCGCACATAAATATGGCTATAAAAGATTAAAGTACATATTGAACTCTGCAAGTTCTTGTCCTCTCATTTGTGCCACGTGAAACATGAAATACATTGTGTATCTGCAATTATTGTAATTAATTTAAAACGCTTATAAAATCGTATTTATTTCTATTTTGTTCACAATGGATTTCTAATTAAGGGCTTGATTGGAGATTTTGATATTAGTCTTAAACGTTTTTTTTTCTTCAGTTCATCATGCTGACATACATCTTCATGTTGGCCTGGCTGGGTGTGACAGCGTTCACCTCTTTGCCTGTCTTCATGTATTTCAACATCTGGACCATTTGCCAAAACACCACTGTTCTGGAGGGAGCAAGTTTATGTCTTGACCCACGCCAGTTTGGTATGTTTTACAATCTGTGGGTTTTTGTCCCAGATGTTTAGGTGTGGTTAACTGTGCAAAGGAATACATTTCAATGATAATTTGTTTTTGTTGCTGTATTTTGTTCTTTCTTACTGGTAGTTATCCAGTGTTGAGAAAGTTACTATAGAAATGTAATAGGTTATAGAATAAGGTACACTATTCAAAACGTAATAAAAAGTGTAACTATTTCAGTTACTTTATTAATGTAATGTGACTGATTACATTTGATTTTGATTTTTTTTTAACTTCTTTTCTAAATTTCTAACAAATGTTTATCATTTTCAAACGTTTAAACCAGACTAGGTTCAACATTACAGTCAGACATCCTTCATCAGTTGAATTTAACTTTACATTTTTTCTTAGTAACTATAATGGATTACATTTACATTTATTTTATTATTAAAGTACCAAACGCTGTTACATATAACTAGTTACTCGTTGTACATATTGTATCTATTATCTATTTCTATAACCTCAAACATCCTAAAAACAGAGTAAGGAATAAGAAAACTGTTTTTAGGTGTTGTGCCCATTGGTGAGGAGAAGACTGTATGTGCAGGATCAGAGAAATTCTACAAAATGTGTGAATCTAATGAGGTGAGTAAACATCTGAAGTAAAGACAGTTACACTAAAACCCAATGATTTCAAATGATTGTGTAGATTATTTCCATAGTGAAAAGCAATCCATGGCTGATTTCTCTCGCAATATTTTTTGTTTTCTAAAAGCTGGATATGACTTTCCACCTGTTTGTGTGCGCGTTGGCTGGGGCTGGAGCAGCAGTCATTGCCATGGTGAGTTTTGATTTTAATAAAACACAATTCTACTTCTGAGAGCAGAGGTTTCACATATGAGTTCATGGTTGAATTTTTGAAAATAAATAAATAAATAAATAAGTTGCATTAAAATAAATGAATAAAAATTAAGTTTGTACTGCAGCTAAATGTTGTTAATATGTGCTACCTAAAGGTGAAATGTAAAATAAAGTAAAATTTAAATAACTGTACTGCAATTATGATTACATTAATGGTGAAACATGACAAAGTTTTACATAATATGAAGCTTTCTCCATCTCTATGTGGGAATATATTATTCTGTTTCTCTCAACATAATAGTTGTGATAGGTCCTAAGCTGGCAAAAATAGTATAAAAAATGTGATGTGAACAAATTAGAATTTCCATGTTTTAAACCGTCAACAATGTGTTATTTGGGTGACGATGAAGAAAAAAGAATTAATGACATCACCTGCTTCAGCTCCATTATGTCTAAACTGGAACAGAATAAAGTCATGAATCAGTCTCACTGCTTTTCTTTGGGCATTCTAGGAGGGGGGGAAATTGAGCATTGGGGGCGTTGTCAGCTCTCTCTTATTGGCTTTTCTTTGTTGTTATTTAACATCCTCCTTTTATCTTTCCGGCTGTTTTCATTTTCCTTCCCCTCTCTCTCTCTCTCTCTCTCACTCTTCATCTATCTCTCTCACATACATGGAGAGACGCTGGGCATGTCGTTTTGTTGTCATGGAAACTGGGAGAAGAAAGGGCCTAGAGCTTGTAGCAAGCAGCACTCAGTAATTTGCGAGGAACCATTTTCTGAAAAAGAGAATGTGGTTGTTAGTCTGGGATGATGTAGCAAATTATAGAAAGAGCTTTTCCGTCCCCTGCTGTGGAAAGAACAAATTTAACCGATTGTTAAACAAGATGCGTCCTCATGCTCTCTGGGAAGGGTAATAATAACCAAGCTTTTCTTCTGTCACGATGAGAAAGTCAGGGTGTGGCCCTATTCAAATGAGCATGCATAATGTCAGTCTGATTTGCATAATGATGCACTGAAGTAAACAACATATACTCATGCAGTATATGCAGTATAGTAATTAACCCATAACCTATTGAATATATGTATATAATTTAGATAAAATCAAGACTGCGGCTGCTTATTCCTCCAAGCTCGTTGATTTCACGTAGAGATAACCCATTATACATCTATTTCCGGTCACAGGGGTAAAACCTTTGCTAGGTTGCATAATAGAAACTAGGTCCTTCATCAAGGTATTTTGCATATTTGAAGTAGACTGTAGAATTTCCTCCTCAGAAAGGCAAGCTGCCAGTGCACGTAGGTGAGGTGTCTGGCTCCTTTACAATGCTGCCTCCTGCTGGTGTCACTGCTAATTTTAGACTGACAAACATGCGTCATCGCAGTCTGCTGTCAACTTGCACATCTTTCTTTTTTATTCTAAATTAATTAACAAAAATTTTAATGTACATACATATACACTACTAGTCGGAAGTTAAAATAAAACCTTTTTTTTTTTTTGCAGAGAATCTTATATATATATTTAATTTTTTATTTATTTATTTTTGTTTAATTGATGAACATTCATATTCATTTATTCATATTGTAATCTATTAATTTAAAAAAAATGTAAGAACTTAATAAAGTTAATTAAAAAGTGAAAAATGATTGCTTTCAAAATAATAAGGTTACAGTAGAATTAAAGAACAGTACATTCTTCTCTAAATTCCCTTTAACACTGAAAGAGGAATAATAATAGCTGATTAATAATGTTTTAAAACGATAATAATAATTTTATACGTTTCTGTTTTATATGAACAGTTGTATCGAATAATATAAATGCAACATTTTAGTTGACTCTCTATTGCCGCTTTTTAATATTATATGGTCTTGCTTTAGATCCACTACCTGATGGTGCTGTCTGCCAACTGGGCCTATGTGAAGGATGCATGTAAAATGCAGAAATACGAGGACTGCAAGTCCAAGGAGGAGCAGGAGCTGCATGACATCCACTCTACACGCTCCAAGGAACGGCTCAATGCCTACACATAAGACAGGAAGCAGCAGTGGGGGCGAGAGGACCCTCAGTGCTTACACTTCCTGTTGAAGGGAGTTTTGGCACTGGTGCAGTCCAGGTGGTGTGTCGTATGACCAACCCCATGGCCAACCCATTACCTCTCGCACAAACATTATTATTATTGTTATTATTATTATTATTATTATTATTAGTGCTAGCAGTAGTGTTGTAGTTTTTTTTCACATTGTTGTATTTCTTTTTTTTCTTTTTAAAGATTGTGCTGGTTCTTTTATTTTCCACCACATTTTTGAATATATTATTCTTTTCAAATACATTTTAGTATGAATACATGAATCATTCTTATGTGGAGGGTGGGTTATCGGGGTGAAAAAAAGCACATTTTTCATGTGTGTCTGTCTCTTAAGGTCTCATTATCAAGGACTCCTTGAAAAAAAAAAACCATTTTGGTAAAAAAAAAAAGAATTCTCTCTCTCTCTTTCTTTTTCTCTCTATCTCTCCCTCTCTTTCTCTCCTTTTTTTTAATCATCAGAAGGTATAAAGCCCGATACCAGCAGATGGCTTGCTCATTCTGCATTATTTTGGTAAAAGAAAACTCAAAAACTGAGACAGAAAAGACAAAAAACAGAATTAAAATATAACAGATGTACCATAAAGTGTTTATTTATTATTTTTCTACAGATGTCATTGCATAGCTTATCAAGATGATTACAAAATGGTTATTATTTGCTTGCCGTGCCAGTCTAGCTTTCAGACCGCATCGTGCCAGTAGGTGGCGTTGTAACTTCTCTGAGAGGGAGAGGAACTTTCGGACCACTTTTAAGTGGACACGAAGCATTTCAATCTGACCAGTGTCAACGACCCCCTCTTCAGCAACAATGCGACTCTCCCTTTACTGGAAGCAAGCGACACATGCACAAGCCTACAGCGTTTTGACCCCTCTTTTTTAATTTTCACGCACAAATAGATATAGTCACCGTTAAGCCGACAGGGTTTTTATTTGACCTTTTTGATTTTTAGCTTTTGTACATAGTCATTCTGTAAATGTATGTACTGTACGTTAGCACTTAAACTTCAGGTGAATTCGTATTAGACTGAAAAACACATGCTATGATAGGATAGGGTGGGTGGAGGGAGGGTGTTCTTCTAAAGAAAAAAATGGAGGAGAAGCAAAAAACAGGCGAAACAGCAATGTTTTGTGACAGATCACTTTCTTTCAGTGGGTTTTTTTTTTCTTTCCAAAGGGGAATATCACGACAAAAACAAATATTTAAAGAGCTTATACTATTATCTCGATGACAGTTACTCGTTGTCTTGCTAACAAGTCATTATTATATTGGACGATGGAAATGTCTTCTCATTCTTTTAATGCCTGGCAAGTCATGTTCTGTCAGTGTTTCTAAGAGCTAGTTTCGTGCACTTATTTGAACATTTTGTGAGCTCTTTCTCGGTGTAAGTGCATCGGGGTCCTGGCTGCAAAGTCACGCCCCTGTAATGTTAGGTAAAGACTGTGAACCTAAGTGTTATTTGTGGCATGGTCATGCATTCAATGGTAATCGTTTTTACTGGATCAAAAAAAAAAAAATGATGATAATAATAATAATAATGGAAAAATCTAAATGAAAAAAAAAAAAAAAAACAACAGTTTTCATTTCATCTTTTTATGAGTTTGTTATATGCGACTGTCTCGCTGGGTCATCCCCTTTCTCATAACGTGCAGTAATTTGAATCCTATGCTGAATACATTGCGCTGAAACTCCTACTCTTCGATGGTAGTGTTTGATTTGTGCCTGTTTACTTTGTGGTGATCTCTCTAACTCCTCTGAGTCCTCCTCTCACCTTTCTATTACTATTGCTTGTTGAACCCTCACCTCTCTCTCTCTTACTCTGGCTCACTCTCTCTGTCCTCGTATACTAGTCTTTTTGTACTATCACTAAAGAATGCTTAGTAGCAAGCTGTACCATTAATTTGTTTTGTACATAAATGTGCCAACCGCTTGACAGTGGCTTTTCTGATCTGTAGGGACAAACTGCTTGCATAAATAAACTACACTGGTGTACTTGTTAATAAATACAGTTGTTGTTGTTCTTAACAGTCTGTGTATCATGTTGGAGTTATTCACTTCACACACACTCTCAAAATGTTTTGCTGGTTTACATTTATGTGGTAAAATCTAAATGAACTGAATTGACTTCTGACTGAAGGGGATGGACAAAGTAATTTGCTACAGTCAAATTTAGAAAACAGTATTTTTAACTGGTTGTATATGATGTGTTTCACATTACCGTGTGTTTATACATGCTCTAAAGCTATAGATGTATTTTCATGGATTCACGTTGTTGCTCAACAACAAAAAGTTTCGGTGGCCTGAAAGGGTACGAAATATTTAGCCCACCGAAGTTCAAAAGCTCACCAAGGCTGCAGTTACTTGATGAAAAATACAGTAATATTGTGAAATATTATAACAATTTAAAAGAACTGTTTTCTGTATTTATTTTAAAATGTAATTTATTTCTGTGATGGCAAAATTAAATTTCCAGCAGCCATAAATCCAGTCTTCAGTGTCATTTTTAAATAATTTAATGCTTTTATGGTGAATAAAATTAGTCATTTGTTTATTTTTTTAAATGTCAACAATAAATAATCTTACTGAACCCAAATTTTCAAAATCTATTGTTTCTACAGGTTTTATTTGAACTCAAACCACAAGGAGGCATGCTACAGAAGGACATCTCTCTTAAAGGCCTTATAATTGTAAGGTTTTATAGTTTGTTGATTTTAATGTCAGATGTTATGTTCGATATATATATATATATATTTTTAGTAAACTATTCATTTTACTGACACAAAGTAACATTTTTAGAAATCTCAGCCAACTACAAAAAAAAAATATATATATATATTAAAATAAAAATTAAATAGCAAAAAAGTTTCACTAAAGCCAAAAAGTAAACTAAATAAGCTATAATAAACTGTAAGAACCTAATAATTAAAGCACAATTGCTGCCTTCAGTGAAAATTACTGGTGCCATCAGTTCAATGCACTTTTTGAACACTTATAGCCTAGTTTATTTGCTAATGAAGAACATAAATAAATCTAACCTCCACTAAACGAAGAAGAAAATATTGCAACAAAGTAAATGCATGCAAACCTGAAGTTTTTACAGCATGAGGATGGGCACGCTTCATAATGATGTTTTTAATCAAGCATGTTTTCCCTTGATACTTACAAGGCCTACATAAATACACCCTTGGCAATTAATCATGTTTTGACAAATTGGTACTAAAGGGAAATCAGTCTATTTCCTAATGTACCTTAAACAGCTTTTACTCATACCTACACTGTCAGTTGTCAGTATGTTTTCGTCTCAGTGTTTTCTGAAGCCATTATAAATCTCTCACACTCAGACAGAACAGTAAATCATGACCTGTACTTCAGCTCACACACAGGTGTCATCTAGCGTCCACGCACGCAAACGCTTCACAGCGCGTTCACAGTTCATACACCAGGTGAAGGATGGAAAAGGGTCTGAGGAGGAGCGGTCACGTGATGATGCACCGAGAAGAACCTTCTTGTAGTTATTATAGCCGATTAGCATGTGCCTGAAGGGCTTATCCTCCTCCTCGAACTTAGTCACACACACTTACACACTCACACACGCACAAATAATCTCGCACACACTTCCCATCCCACTCTGTTCAACTTTAGTGACCTACTCAGCTTTGAGAAATCCTCTTTCTAATCTGGGTTCCCCACCCATCCCAATCCTCCCGCTCTTCTCGGTTCTCACCTGTTAACATGCTAAACAAGATGCGGGTTGCGAGGTACTTTTATTGCTTTTCACCGAGGACCGATAAAGGAGTTTTTGTCCACTGATGGTCGAGCAGGATCGGATGCGAGTGAGTGTATGTGTCCGTGCAGTTTCTGACTGAAGGATGTATCGTCTGCTGGTGGCCCAGGTTCTCCTGGGCTGCTGGAGCGTGGCACAACCCTTCTGTCCTTCCCAGTGCACCTGTGTGTACCACGGACGCAGCGATGGCACTGGCAGCCGGTAAGGACACTGTATCACTATAGTAATAATAATAATAATAGTTTATTAAAATGTTAACTTTTGGAGTGAATAAAAAATAAAATTAGTCCAAAAAACAAGTGATGTAAGTAGACAGACATGGGAAAATTTTAAGAACTGGATTAGTTGCACAGTGATTTAGGTTTTAAACACAAATGTTCATGTTTGTACAGCCTGAATGTATAAGATGCACAAAATGGAAGAAATATATATGCTACAACAAAATAATAATAATAAAAAAATAATAATTCAGCAATATAATAATACAGATACAATAAAAACAATACAAATAGTTTTTTTGTCATAAAGATTTCATAAAACCTGAATCAAATTTAGACATATTTTATACTTATGTTTTTAATGGCATATATCAATTTAAACACAGGTCTACATAAGCCAAGTCTTGTCAGTTTGTCTTGTTTTTTTTGTTTTTTTTACAGATTGGCATCTGTGTTTTTATTATTTTTTTTATTTTAAGTTTTTTAAAAACTATTTTAAAACCTTTTTGTAATTCAGTTATAGTTCAGTAATGTAAATGTACATATTTATGTTATTCTAATTGGAAATACATTTTTAAATAGAAAAACTAGATTTCTAATATGCTAGATAAGTCATCCACTCGAGTAGAAAATAGATTTTAAACTCTCACGTGGGTTATTAGCTTGTGTTTATCTAAGGGGCTTAGCCATAGAATGTGAACACACATGTTAGAGGAAACCATTTGGAATCATAGCCTGGTGGTGTAACATAGAGGGTGGTTATACACATATAATACATAATATATTTATAATAATAATAATAATAATAAAAAGTGTTTCTTTATGAAGATGGTATTCTATATGCCTGGGGTTCTCAGTTCTGGCCTTCAAAATCCACCTTCCTGCGGAGTTTAGCTCCTCCATCCCTAATTAAACACACATGAACAAGCTAATCAGCGTCTTCAGAAAAACTAGGAAGTTACAGTCAGGTGGGTTTGACCAAGGTTGGACCTAATCTCTGCAGGAAAGTGGATCTGGTGAGCCAAAGTTGAGAACCCTTGTTACAGGCTAATAAAATCTACAATGAACATCACCACACATAGGCTCATATCGGTCAAAGTGATTAACCTCTGCTATAAAAATCTGCCCCAGGTCTGTTCTGTGCAATGACCCTGACATGTCAGATATTCCAGTCAACGTCCCTGTGGACACGGTGAAGCTTCGGGTGGAGAAGACAGCTGTACGTCGAGTGCCCACCGAGGCCTTCTACTACTTGTCCGAGTTACGTTACCTGTGGATAACATACAATTCAGTCACGTCTGTAGATCCTGGAAGTTTCTATAATCTGAAAGTTCTTCATGAGCTACGGCTGGATGGGAACATGATTGCTACCTTTCCTTGGGAGTCTCTGAAAGAGATGGCCAGTCTCAGGACCTTGGACCTGCACAACAACCGCTTGACTAGTATTCCTGTGGAGGCAGCACCTTACCTGGTTAACATCACCTACCTAGACATTTCTAGTAACAAGCTAACTACCCTTCCCTCTGACCTGGTGGACATCTGGCATCCATTTTCAGACATGCTGCCCAGTGCCAATGCATCACAAAAGATTGTTCTTGGTGGGTAAAAATTATGATGGCGCATATTAAATATGCATTATGATGTTGAATATGCATTATGTCATAGTTTTTGAAAATCTTTCTTCTAGAGGAAGATAATCTTCCATTATCAATGACATTAGTCAGCAAAAAAACCCCGTATTTGAGGAAGATTCACATTAGCATTCATAGTAAGTTGTATGAGACTTCTTTTGAGAAAAAGTTGTGCACTTAATAGTATTGAATGTGCACTTGTAGTGTACTTCATACATTAAATGTATAAATGTACAGTGGGTATGAAAAGTTTTCAGGCCTCCTTAAATATTTCACTCTTTGTTATATTGCAGTCATTTGCTAAAATCATTTACGTATTTTTTTTCCTTCTAAATGTACACATAGCACTGCACATGAAAAACATGGAATTGGTGACATTTTTGCAGATTTATAAAAAAAGAAAAACTGAAATATCACGTGGTCCTAAGTATTCAGACCTTTGCTCAGTATTTAGTAGAAGCACCCTTTTGATTGAATACAGCCATGAGTTTTTTTGGGAAAGATGCAACAAGTTTTTCACACCTGGATTTGGGGATCCTCTGCCATTCCTCCTTGCAGATCCTCTCC
>JAUCMU010000026.1:18171251-18201787 GCA_032275025.1 Enteromius treurensis | reverse complement strand
CCATAGCTTGTAGTATAGACTCCAACCCAACTTTGGAAATAGATTAACTGCGTTTTTGTTATAATATTAGTTTGTTTCAGTTAGTTTTCGTTTTTTTTTTAAACTCTCGTTTTTATTTTTATTTCAGTTAAGGACAATGCTTTTTAAATTCTAGTTTTAGTCTTTTCGTTCGTTTTCGTTAACTATAATTACCTTGGACCAGTATTACAGAGGGGGTACAATCCGAGTCCGAGACAAGTCCGAGACCATAAAAAAACGGTCTCGAGACCGGACTCGAGTCCAAGCCCGGACTCGTGTACTACAGCCCTAGCAAATATATTATTTATAGATTGATTATTACCTAGATTTGAAGAGTGTTTTTTCCCCCCACAATTTGTTAAAACGGTTTTTGAATGTCAAATTAGAAGAGATGTCAATCTTTAATGCAATCAGTTTGTGTCATTTTGATTAGGTTTGTCAGGTTTCTCTATTTATCTCTTTAAAGATCCTGAACCTTATCTGTTACTTGGCCTTGGAAACAGCATTCAGAGGATGAACCTTGATGGTGGGGATCAGAGAAGGATCGTGTCTAAGGTGGGAAGGTCCATCTTATTGGATTTCCATTTAAGTGAGGGGACAATATTTTGGGCTGATACACATGCAGGACAAATCAGCAGGGCAGGACTGGATGGAACACACAGACAGGTACTACTGAAGCCCCATTAACGTTTTTAGTGTTTATTTAATGTATTATTATTATTTTTTAATATGTATGTAAATATCTATTTTTATAAATGAGTTTAGCTGAAAATTATTTATATGCCCTACACATACATAATTTAAGTTTTAAATGCCATCTGTGATTGTTTGAAGCCTGTTGCATGCATCTCAATGCAGTTTTGGTTCATTCTTTCAGAAGCTTCTCTCATCAGTGAAAGGAATCACGGGTCTGGCTGTGGACTGGATTGAAAATGCAGTTCTCTGGAGCAATGCAGAAAAAGGAACGATACAGAGAATTGACACAGATGGGAGAAACGAAAAGATTGTCCTAAGAGACCTGTCTCAGCCAAGAAGTGTTGTTGTTGATCCAAATGAGAGGTATAACTGAGAAAAACTGTACAGTCATTCAAAGAAAGGAAAAATGCACTTTGTCAAACCTGCCATATTTTAGGTTGATCTCTTTGAAAAAAAAGAAAATGAAATGTACAATGGCTATCAAGAAAGCAACAAAGATTTTTTTGCAACACAACATACAGTAGTACAACGACTGACCCTGAACAATACACAAGGCACGGTTTAAATGCAAGCATAATCACAACACAATACAGGGATTGAACACTGATGAGACAAACAAGGCAAGAACACGTGAGAACAGAATGAAAACAAGACATTTTAATAATAATAAAAAAACAGAAAGCAGTTATTTCTGATTACTGCTTTTGCTGTATTTTGGATCAAATAAAGATCAGAAGTAAATAACCAATAAATAGACCTACATAAAAGTGCTAAAACTTCCATGTCGATAAATAAGAAGTTGTGAGCATATTGAGAAATGACTTGCGGAGCAATAGGTCAGCGCTGTAACCCACAACAACATGTTTTACATTTTTTACTCTGTTCTCTCAGCAGTGTGCTTGTTGACGACTAAAGGCTTTGTCATTTGCACAGTTCTTCTCAGGACCGTGTTGCTCAAATCCTAGTTTGCTTGCTAGCTATAAATGCTGGAGCATTCAGACGGTCACGTTCTTTGAAACATGGCTGGCACATAGGTGCAGATCTAACAGAGTGTCTCAAACGGCACACTGGCCTCACCTTTCTGTTAAAGGAGCGTTCTGTGAAGACAAGGAGCCATTTTGGTTTCAATACAGATATCTCAACTTTAGGGAGCTGAAAAGAATTTGATTCCAGCAAACATTTATATTGATGCAGAATTAATGATTTCATTTGTACATTTAAATAAAGAAAAAAACAATGATCTATATATAAATACTGTACTGCTTTAGAGAGATATGTACCTATTTAAGAAAGCTATCACAACATTTTTCTAGATATATTTTCTGGCTGTCAGATGGGTTGACTCCCAGTCTCCAGCGATCAGACGTGACGGGTGGGAAGAGGACAACACTGCTGAAAGCTGCAGACAGACTGAAGGTTTTGGCTTTAGACCATCTGGACAGGAGACTCTTCTGGGTTCAGCAAGGCCAAGGAGAGCACACTGCTATGGGGTCCTGCAACTATGATGGCAACATTATTAACGTCTTTAATCAGCCCTTGAGGTAAAAATGAGATCCATTTTATATGTAAGTGATAATGTAGCCCTGTATAATACAGTTTATTTAGTAAGTACCGTAAAATAATGTAAAATTAAAAGTCTTAATGTAAAAATGAAAGGGGTTATAAAGCTAATTAAATCTATATATTACACTTTTGTAGTATAAAAAAGTAGCTAATATATTCTCACTGCTCTACTTCTAGATCACAGTCTCTGGGGATGACGGTTTTCCTTGATTATGTATACCTAACGGACTCTAAGTCAAAAAGAATAACACGAGTAAACAAGCACAAAGGGGGCAGAGGAGAGAATGTCAGTTCCAAAAGGATGCCGCACCCCTCTGCTGATGTCAAAGTGGTACATCCCATCAATCAGCCAGTGGTGGAAAGTCCAACTCCATTCACTCCAGGTTGGTAATGAACAATCTGGTAATTACACATAATTGTAATGCTTTATAAAATACTGGAGTATTTGTAGCTAAATTGACCGATTTCTCTTTAATACCAAACATCAATAGGATATTAAGTACATTTTGTGTTCCATGAAGATATTTAGTAAATGCATTGCTAAGAACTTCATTTGGACACTTTTAAAGGCGATTTTCTCAATATTTAGATTTGCACCCTCAGATTCCAGGTTTTCAAATAATTGTATCCCGGCCAAATATTGTCCTATCCTAACAAACATCAATGGAAAGCTTATTTTTGAATTCAATTTTTTACTCCACTCTTCTATCAATGACCATAAACTGCATCAAACTTGGTGATTTATAAGTAGTGCTGGGGAAAGGTACTCTATAAAAATAACTAATTGCATTATTTGAAAAGTTATGCATAATCTCAGTTTTGGGTTACCTTTTGTCTCCTAAACTGGGCTTGCTTATTTATTTTTAATAACAAAAAATCCCAAAAGTTATATTTTTGAACAGCTTTAAAGCCTCTTTAACACAAAAAATGCAGTGAATAATCCTCAGCCTGAAGGAAGTGCCTGTGCTCCTACATCTCATTTGCAATTTCAACACAGACAGGAACTGGGAAACAAAGTATAACTTTCCTAGCTCAAATGCATTACTTTACTATTTACTTGATAGTAAAGTAATGTGTTCCCTCCACTACTGATCTGTTATCCTACGGTAAATGTCACACAGAGAGCAAATTTCTAACATATTGCTTGTATGTTCTTGGAAAGAGATGCCATTTGTTCTTGTGCAGGCTGCAATCGAAACGCAGGAGAGTGTGTAAAAGTGTGTTCCAGTCACAGTGACACTGGTCTGTGCCGATGCAGGGACGGTTTTTCCCTCAGTAAACAAGGCAACTACTGTGAAGGTACAGACTCCATTTCCCTTGTGAAATGCAGTAACATCTACAACACTCAATAGCTTTTGTGGAAATCCACAACTCTTTTCTTTCGTTCAAAACTCTCTTCTTCTCTTTCAGATATCAATGAATGTGCCCTGTGGAACCACGGTTGTTCACTGGGATGTGAGAACGTTCCGGGCTCCTACTTCTGCACCTGCCCCAAGGGTTACCTGTTACTGCCCGATTTGAAGACCTGCCAAGGTAGGACTGGAAAAATGGGGGGATGGATTATAAAGCACTAGCACTAGTAGCATATCTATCGATGAGCTGGAATTCCTGGCTCAGGGACAGAGCGCAAAAGAGAATTTTAAAAGAAAACTGGAAAGAGACAGAGTGCATCTCTAGGCTTCATTATTTGAGGCAGAGCCGGACAGCACAGGGCGATAAGATAAGGAGGTGACATCAGTAATAAGGAACATATTTAGTCAGCAGCTTTGCCTGGCTAAGCGGGTCAAGAGCAAAGCAACAGCGAGATTAACGCTCAGTACAGTTCTCACACCTGCGGATGCTCAAATGCACCTGCAGTCAAGTATTCTGACAGTCGAGATGATTAGAGATGGGGAAATTACAATTTAAAAACATAATTTATGAAATAGAATGTTTTTTATAAAATACATGAAACCTTTGAATGCAGAAAAAAAGCATAGTTTGAGAATGATTTGGTCTTTTCTGTATTCTTAAGCATCATATGATTTTACTCCCTTCCGCATTTTCATTTTTGTGGGAGGGATTATGGTCCTGGCATCATAACGGGATTGGAGAGAGTGTCCCGTAAAGAAGCTTGTTTCCCACCATATGGCTTCTTCGACACCTATCGACGTTATTGGTGACAGAACCATTTCCATTTTTGAACAAAAATAGCTTATTTTGTTGAGTTCTGTGAATTTACATGCATATTTATATCTGTTTTGGCTGGTATTAATATAACTGCAGGCATTGTTTTGTGTGTATTAATTGTTAACCTGAATAAAAACTAAACGTTCCAGACATTGTTAATTGTTTCAGGACTGGTGTTTTGCAAATATAGGATGATTGGATTTGGGATTGTTAGGTGTCAGAATAAGGACTGTCTGATAGGCACAGTGCCACGAGGTCTGTTGGTTCAGAGAGGTGTTCGTGGAAACTTTGAGGTGAGAATTGATCATCTGAGGACAGGGGTTTGGGAAATGAAAGATTGAGGCCGCAAGCTTTAGACTTTAGACTTGTTTGCGTTGTCTTGTCAAGCTGTGCAGCCAACCACACGTCATTCCGTTTCCCCAAATGACCACGCTTTAATGCTTGGTTTGAGGACAATAATAAAAGTGCCAATGGAATTAAATATCCGGGTTGGGAACAGGTCATTTTTAAGCCTTACACCGTTGAGATTGACCTTATTGTTATGTTTAGCACCCAAGTGTGTAAAATGAGTGTCAGTTCATTTCCACTTAAAATTTTATAAAGACCAAATCAAAACCCAGCAGAATGAGTACAAGTATCCACTGCAGTAACACTGTTTTTGTTGGTTTGGGGCTTAATATTTGCTAGTTCTACAGGCATTGTAGAAAAGTACACTGTAAAATAAATTTGTGGTTGTGAGAATCCACTCGATTTACATATATATATATATATATTATATCACTTTTTTTATTTTTTCAAATAAACAACAATTTCCGTAGCCTTTTTACAGCATTTAATATTATTTTACAGTGTACAAGTAAGAATAAGCATGTTGTGTGAATTGTTGCATTAATAGTGTTGCACTGAATCACAATGTTACATGATTTCAACCAAATTTTGATATTTTATTCTTCAAAACATGAGATGAAATCACTTTTGTGAATTTCTTTTGTTGCAGACATCTTAACATCTTTGTCCCATATAAATATATTATTAAAATATGTATAACATCTTGTGTAATGTAACTCATGTTTGATTGTTTGCTGGTTTTTATTGTATTTGTTATATTTGTTTGTTTGTTTTTGCCATGCTGACATGGCATTAAATAAAATTATACTACTTATAAATAGGGTGACCATACGTGCCGTTTCCCCAGGATTTCTGTGTTTCCTGAAATATCTAGGCTTTGGCTTTGTTTGCCTGTGCAGACCGCTCGGTGTTTGACATCGG
Source organism: Enteromius treurensis (assembly GCA_032275025.1). Lineage (NCBI taxonomy): Eukaryota > Metazoa > Chordata > Actinopteri > Cypriniformes > Cyprinidae > Enteromius > Enteromius treurensis. The sequence goes on along the minus strand of JAUCMU010000026.1, from coordinate 18,196,072 downwards.
TTCCTTATTTTTTAAGACACTATGGAGGTGCTTTGAATCAAAGCAATATAGAAATCCTGGCCAGGACGTGTCCTGTGAAAATGGCATATATATAATGTAATGTATTTATGTAATGTATATAGATAATGTGGCCCTAATGAGCAGAAGAAGTTATATGTAAATATTTAATAAACTCAATACAATGAATTGATGAATCACATGTATTAATAAATTATTTGTTTTTGAAGTAAAATTTTGTATATGGCAGAATTTTAACTGACCTGCTTACATTTGTCTACAGAGACTAAACCATGCGTGGAGAATGGCACAGTTTGTGATCATGCATGTGTACACACTGCAGCAGGAGATGTGTGTGTGTGTCCAGAGGGATCTATACTAAAATCCAATGGCCGTTCGTGCACAGGTGTGTGTTTTTTTTTTTTTTAATTTTATCAAAGTACATCAAAAGCCAGATTATGTATGTATTTGTGCCTGTGGCTGTTTTCTTCACCATTGTCTCTGTGTTTCAGGCTGCTTGTCTGCAGATCGTGGGGGCTGCAGTCAGATGTGTGTGACTTTATATCCAGGCAGGTGGGTGTGTGAGTGCACGCCTGGATACCAGCTCCAGCCTGATGGAAAACACTGTGCCGCTACAGGCAAGGCCAACAAACTTTCTTTATATTCCTAATTCTACCAGGGTGCCCGTCTGTCTCCCATATCTTGTCTCCTAGAATTATTGGGTTAGGCATGTATGTAATCAGTATTTAAGTGCATTTGCTTTCGGTGACGTCGTGTGTCTGGAATCTCCTGGAACCTCTTTGCTTTATTTGAAGCAGGACCTCCAATGTACCTCTTGTTTGCCAATAAAGTGGATATAAGACAGATTAACGAAGATGGCAAAATGAGCAAACCACTTCTGGAGGAGCCGAGAGGCAGTATCATAGCTCTGGACTATGATCCAGTGCAGAAGCAGGTAAAATATCACACACATCCCTGAAGATGGCTCATGCTGAGGAGGCTGATACATTTATTATATGTTTAGAACTGCCCTCTAGTGGACATAAGATGTAAATGCCAGATAATGTAACGGCAATGAAGTTCAGGGCTCATGTTCATAAGATGTATTTGCTGCTATCTTGTGGCCACAGATTTTAAATGCAAGAGGAAACGTATTGTTTTTGGTATTGCTAATTTTTTTTAACTGCTTACGCACAAAATCTTTACTCATCACTGAGGTTATGAAATGTCACAGTCAAATTTCAGAACCAGACACCAAATCTGCAAAACTCTACACTAATTCACTATGTGAGGTGTTTGCAAATGTTTGCTTTTAAGAAGCGTTTGTGATTTTTTTTTAATGCAGTGCTACATTTTGCAAGAGATGTGAGGCATTTTGTGTGTGCAGTTTTTGTATTTGTGTGAAAAAAAAGGTAAAGTTTTGAAAATGTAAGCAGTTGAAAAAAAGAAAAAGAAAATAATGTGCATGTTTTGTTTTTTTTTGTTTGTTTTTTTTACAGTACAAACATTTAGGGCCTTTTTCCAACATTCAATAATGTCATTAAATCTGCAATACGGAAATAAATAAAACCCAAACATTTATACATAAATAACTAATCCAAATAGGTGCATGCACATGGACTTATTTATACCTGTTTGTAGTTTTGAATTTGATTTTGCTTTACACAACATTAAAATGATTAATAAATGAGTAAATAAATATTAGACAAAAAATTGCACATTTATTATTTGTAATATATATATATATATATATATATATTTGTATTTATTTGTTTAATTTTTTTTAATACATTTTTTTCTGACGTTTCTCTGATGTTATATTTTTTCATTAAAATGTCAAATGAAAGTACTTGGTTGTCTTTGTTTAGGTGTATTTTACAGATACGAGCCTGAAGCGTATTGAGAGGGCTTCACTGGATGGAGGTTTCAGAGAGATCCTACTTTCCACTGAACTCGACTCACCCGAGGGTCTGGCTGTGGACTGGGTTTATCGCAAACTGTACTGGACCGATAGAGGGTAAGATACAAACACACTTCCTCAAATGCCTACCTATATGCTCAACCGACTTTATCCTTCTGTGTTTCAGATTATCCTCTATTTCCCGCAGTGGTTTAAATGGGGTTGACAGAGAAATCTTTATAGATGAAGACATCCAGAAACCCAGAGGCATTGCCCTACATCCTCAGGCACAGTAAGACCCTTAAAACTGCCTGTTCATTTTGCCTTCACTGACATCCTGTAAACTGATAATTGTATGGTGGCCACAGCCATTTTGTTATAAATACCTTTTCAATGTGGGAGAGTAAATTACATTTAATTCATCGCACAGTAATCACCCTAGCATCACTCAAAAGCAAGCGGCTCTTTAAATGAACATGGATTTTGACATGCAGTACCTTTTTGTCTGTGTGTCTGGAGGAAGGTATATTGGACAGACATGGGTAGCCGTCCTGCTGTGGAGCGCTCTAATCTGAACAAAGACGTGCGTGAAGTTGTGGTCAGCACCGGTCTGGTGTCTCCTAGCGGGCTAGCTGTGGATCATGGCTCCCAGCGTCTGTACTGGTGTGACCTGAGCAGAGGAGTCATTGAGTCGGCCAACCTGGACGGTTCTGATCGCCAAATGCTAAGCGAGAACCAAGTAGGTGAGGCTCCTCTGCCAGAAACACACACACCTTCTCTACACAAACAAACACTGTATATACACATTACACAAACTACACTTTATATGTTTTTTGTTTTTGCTTTGGCTCAGGGCGGCCGTTTGATGTTGCCGTATTCGAGAATGTGCTCTGGGTCAGTGACTGGGAGGTTCACATGCTGTACAGACTGAACATGACAGCTGGACAAAACCCTGAGCATCTCCGTGACATCTCTGTCCAACCAGCTGCTTTAGTTGTTGTTCATCCTCTTGCCAAACCAGGTATGGATACTCTGTCTATCTGCTTTGGGTTTACATTCATTTTAATAATGCGTAAAAGGGAATGGTGGCCGTTGCTTACAGTTTTATATTTAAATGATTTTGAAAGCCTTTTATGCTCAGGAAAGCTGGTATTCTTTTGATGGTGAATAATTATTTAAAAATGCAGTAAAAAAATACAATTGTGAAATGCTGTTGCAATTTAAAGAAGCTCTTAACATCTGCATGAACCAGAAGTTTGCGACCAGTTTTACTTCTGTATTGCGACCTACTTCTGAGAGAAATTAGTACAATAGAGAGTGCGGCTTTTTTTTTTCTTTGGCTGTGAGTTGATCGGATGTAGTAAAGTATTTTATTCACAAATAACCACTGGCAGTTGGAGGGGCGGGGTGCCCAAGCCGTCAAACTGGTGTCATCAGATAAGGCCCTTTGTTTTAGAGGGGAGGAGCATTTTCAGATTTGGAGCACAAAAATAGCATTGTGAACTAAACCAAATAAATATAGTTCATTTTGATTTCACGTAAAGGCACATTTTTGTATTGCCAATTGTGCAGTTGTGCTGATATATATTTTAGTGTTAATAAATAGAAAGTTCAAAAGAACAGCATTTATTTGAAGTCTTTGCGGTCTGGTTAAGCTCAGGAATGTTAACTTCATTAATTAGAACTTGATTATTTGCACAAAACATCTATATTTACCTCTACATTCAGTCATTTATCAGATGCTTTTATCTAAAGTGGCTTGGATGACAATAGAAGCAATCAAAAGAGCAAAATAAAGTCTCATTTAGCCTAGTAACACAGTACATGTTACATAATTTTTCTGGTGTTATTTTATTTTAACAATTAGATTTAGAAAAAAATAGAGAAAGCTAGTGCTAGTGGCCCTTAAGAAAACAATCAGTTAAAGCAAATAGAGTGGGCAAGTGTTAGAGGGTCAAGTCAAAAAATAGATAAAACTATCAAAATAGAGAGTCAAACAAAGATGGAAGAGATATCTTTTTTTTTAGATGTTTCCTGAAGATAGCTTCAGACTTAGCTGATCAAATTGAGTTGGGCAAGTCATTCCACCAGGAGGAAGTCTGTGAACATGCTTTTGTGCCTCTTTGGGACGGCATAATCTGACTGCAATGTGTTGTATGTCTTCTGTTCCCTAGGAGCAAATGTTTGTCTTCATGAAAATGGAGGATGTGCCCAAGTGTGTGAGAGCAGACTGGGATTGGCTCATTGCTCATGTGACTCGAAGCATGTTCTTTCAGCCGATGGAAAAGACTGTCTGCCAATTAATTCATCATTCACTGGTCCGAATACTTCATTTAATCAATTTAAACAATGGAATGAATGATTAACCTAAAAAGTCACATTAAACCTTCAAATCTGTCTGAAAATCAACCATTTACATAATCATGTTAAAAAACAGCTGTATTTCTCCACACAGAATCAGATGATGGTGAATCGAGAGATCGTTTGAGAAATAAAACACTGAACGATGAGAGCACACCACTGGCCATGCTTTACACTGAGAGAATGGTTTCAGGTAGAAAAATATCTACTGCAATCACGTTAATCATTTTTTTGTGAACACAGAATGCTGTAATTGTCCAGCCAGAATGTTACAGAGCTAACTATAGCGAGACTGATGTGATCTCATTTAGACCAGAATGACTGCTACTCTCTCAGATGTGATGTGAAGGCTCAGTGTACGCAGAAGGAAGGCCGGGCTGTGTGTCGGTGTGTGACAGGTTTCGCTGGAGATGGGGAGCTGTGTGTGGGTAAGTGTGTGAAAGTTTGTGTGTGTTTGCGCTACATGTCAGATGATTTTGATTTAGTATAGACTGAAGCAGCTGGTTTGTGATGTATGTGTGAAACTGAATTTGAGAGTATAGGATATTGATGTGTGTGTGGGTGCTGTATGAGCCTGTTATTGGGTGTATTGATGGGTCTTTATGTAAATTTGGGTTTGGTTACATGAGCACATACAGTATTGACAATGTGTGCGTGTGTGTTTGAACAGACGTTGATGAATGCAAAGCAGGCCTGGCAGATTGTAGTATAACTGAGGCTGAGTGTGTGAACACAGCAGGTGGATATTTATGCCAGTGCAAGCCTGGATTCACTGGAGATGGTCACCATTGTATAGGTAAGACAGTATATATATACATTTATATGTACATTTTCATTCAGTGACATCACTGTGGTCACTTGAAATGATTCATTCTGCTTTTGATTTGTTTGCAGTTACTTAGTTTGACACTAAAACTACTCTAACATGTAAATGACTTAATATTCACTTATTTACTATATGCTATGTACAAGAAGTTTTCATATTAGTCTGAATGTCAGTAAAAAACATGTGAAAATAATGTCTATCTATCTATCTATCTATCTATCTATCTATATATATATATATATATATTTCTAGAAAATAATACATTTAAAAAATTCAGCTTTGAACAGGAATAAATGAATAGTAATTAAAATGATTTTATATTAAAATAGAAGGCAGTTATTGAAATTATAATAATGTTTCACAATATTCATTTTTTTATTACTAATCAAATACAAGCAAACTTGTGCATAATAGACTTCTTTCAGAACTGAAAAAAAATCATACATCATATAACTGTATGAGACTTTCAGATCATTAAAATGCATAAATCATAACCATTTGCCCAAAATTTTCAATGCGTATTTCCTGTGTGTGTCTATCTTTTACAGACATAGATGAGTGTCGATTAGACATGCATGGCTGCGATGCTAATGCTGAGTGTTTGAATGCAGTAGGAAAATATCAGTGCCAATGTCGACCTGGGTTCACAGGCACAGGATTTAGCTGTCATGGTAAAATTCACCTTTTTATTGTTTTAACCGAAACAGTTTCTTAAAATCATGCATTGTACTGTTGTCTATTTGCATAATACGCTGTAACCGTTTGAGACCATGAGCAGTTATTTGATAGGGCCTGCAGTTTGTGTGAAAGGGTAATACACAGACATTCACTGACAAGAAAAAGCATGATTCAACTTAATAGTGACCTCATTTTCATGCTTTGTTTCTTGTTGCAGAGGAGTTTAAGAGCGCCTCCTCTTGGCCGAGTACTGGAAGTCCACTTGATGTCACATCGCCATGGCAACACAACAATGCTGTGCAGAGTTGCCCCTCTACACACGACTCATACTGTCTGTATGACGGAGTGTGCTTCTATTTCCCTGAGATGGAGTCTTACGCCTGCAAGCAAGTCTTTGCTTATATAGCTCAAGTGGAAGCTTTAACCTGATTTTTATAATTCTCATAATCCCTGTTTTTGCATATACCACAGTTTACTTCCAGCTTCAAACATAAGCTGATTGTTACATTGAGGCTCTGGTTAATGAGCTGTAGATGGCAGTCTTGTACTAAAAATCATATTGCTTTTTACTGAAGGTTTGCCCTTGACACATATTAAATGTATTCAGTAGACCATTTTATTCTAATATTCCAATCTCTGCTCACTGACAGAAATAATGAATATTGCTTTTAATGATGCTCTGTGTGTGTGTGTGTGTGTGTGTGTGTGTGTGTGTTTGTGCTGCAGCTGTGTGTTAGGTTACGTGGGGGAGCGCTGTCAGTTCAGTGATCTTGAGTGGTGGGAGTTGCAGCAAGCTGAAGAGGAGAAGAGGAGGAATATGGCTATAGCGATGTGTATTGTGCTCCTCATCACTCTTCTCTCCACCGCTGCCTGCATCACCTACTGCTGCGGGTGAGAGCAAGAGTCAGAGATGCCCCTTTATAACACATATACTCATCACTATTGCTCTCAGAGGCAATTAATTTTCAAAGAATAAATAATGAATATTCAAAATTATTATAGATTTTGTCTATAATAGTACTTGTTCTTCTTTTTTTTAATGCACATGAAGCACATTCTGTTACTCTTGAGACATGGTGGCAGTAAATTAGATAAAATATATTTTAGAAAATAATGAAATAATGAAGAATCTAAATTATTATAGATTTGTGCACACTACATGTGGACACCTCAAAAATAGTTTTTTTTTTTTTTTTAGCAATTTGTCTTAATAACACACATACTCATGTCTGTTAGTCTGAAGGCAATATATTGTATTTTTTTTTAAAGAATACTCCTAAATTATTTTAGTTTTTTGTAAATTAATAATATCTACTCTACATGACAAACAGTATATGGACTAAATAATAATAATAATAATAATAATAATAAATTTATTGCGTGTTAATAACACTTGTTTCTGTTACTCTGGCGGAAATTCATTTTCTGAAATTAAAGAATTATTGAAATGTTATTCATCAAACTTATAACTACTCAAACAATTCAAAAAAGTTGTCAAAAAAGCATTTCAATGTTGGCTTGACAAAGCTTTGTTAAAATGCTAGTTTTTAATAAATAAATGTAATGTAAAAAAAAAAGTCTGTAAAAGTCAAGGTTTAAAAGGTATAGGTTGTAAGATATTTTTTTGGACAAAGAAAGAAAATTATAGATTAGACAGACAAATTAGATATATAGATAGATAGAAAGATAGATAGATATATATTTAATTTAATTCATATTTAATTAAAGTAAACACTTTGTCATGTTAATTTTTTGCAATTCAGTAAATATTTCACTCTGTCACATTAATTCCAAATGACCTTCCTGAAGTTCTTTCTCAATGCAGTTTAATTTAAGACTTGAAAAAGGGCCAGCATTTTGCACAACCCTGCCACAGAGTATCATGGTCAAAGAAAAAAATCTAACTGAAAAAGGTACAAAACCAGAGCTTCTGCTACAGTTTGTCCTAATGCCTCCGATTTGTAGTGGATTCAAGAAACAAGGTGAAAATAGTGACAAAAAAGGGCTCCAAAACAGTCTCTTTCCATTTTCCACAGCCTCTGAAAGCCTCTAATGGTTCGATTGCTGCCGGTCTGGGTTCATTTCCCTGCTTTACCAGGTGAACAGCGTGTAAAAGTGGCATTAAATTGTTTATTAGGAGAGGAGGCTGCAGATTTAAAGATGCTTTCATTCTCTTGAGCATGTGTCAGAAGACTTTAAACACACACACACATCAAAACAGCTGGGTGATATTTTCTTCACCCTGGTTAAGTGTCTAATTCTCTATGCCTGTGTTTAGTGACACTGACCCGTGTCTGTGGTGCTTTTTTGTTATATTCCTAAAGCAGCCTACTTAGGTTTGGTTCCTTTGTCCCCTGCACCTCAGTGCAGGAGCCGCACGCTTTCAATTACATGCTTGGTTTAGCTTGTACTACAGCAATTACATATCAAAATAGGTCATTCCTACACCCCTAAATGGACCCAGTCATCTATAACCTTATTTAAAAGCTACACGGGTGGCAATTTTTCTGTCTAAAATTGCGTTTTTCACTTGGTTACTCATGTTTCCGTTTTATTTTTCTTCATTTTTCTATCTATATCAACTTAACACACACCTTCAATCCCACAATCCACACAAGCCTATTACTGCCCCAGGTGTAGGGGTGAGACACGTATCCAATACACATGTTTGTAATAATGCTACTTATCATACCTTCCCGTCTCAGTGCAGGCCTCCATATTTCATTCTCACCTAACAGGGTCCAGAGATTGGTTTTGCCCTCGGTGTCAGTTAGCAGGGTGCCAATCCATGAAAGGAAAAAAATCAAAATGCTTCAGATTATTATTTACATAGATATGACGGTTATGTGACTGTAATACATTTCATAGGAGCCTGTTCAATGAAATTGACATTTTAGCCTTTCAGAAACAAACAAACAAAAGATATGTATTCAAAGGTCATTGAATCTACAGACTTCATAACTAAAGCAGACAATGTCACAAACTCAGTCTCCATAAAAGAAATGAAATAAACAACAGACACCATACGCCATTACCATTCCTGTTGGTAAAACTGATGTTTTGCTAATTGCTCAATATATTATTGTCATTCGCTGGATACAAGACGTATATTATAAGCAGTCCAAGGGATAAACATGATTTTGTTTTTGTCATTATCAGGTCAAAAAGACAATTTGGGACGTGTCCCTCAGAGGATGATGTGGGGAACATAAGCATGAGTGAGGACAGCATGACGGAGAGAACAACAGGACCTCCACAGGTAAAATGCTGATTCTAAATGAGAGTTAAGCTTTTTTTTGGATAATAATGTTTTTATTGTGTGTATGCAGGTCTATGTGATTTTGGACGCTTCTTCCTGCAGTGAGGAAAAAGTCCTTCATGTTGTAAGATGTCCCAGAACAACAGTATGCCCCTCTTGCTCTTCAAACACCAGTAAGAATCTCCTTTTTTCCCCCTCCTACAACCTAAATTCTGAAAATGCACATTTTTAAAATTCACATAAAATTATTTATTTATTTTTATTCACAACACAGCTAACATAACAGATCTTTAACTGGAAAATATTACAATTTTAGCTAATGTCAAATTATATGATGGCTGCGGGTATCAAAATAGTTGGTAGGGGGGCATGTTTACCATTGTGCAGCATCTATGATGGGATGTCAATGAATTAATTAGTTGCTACTGTAGATGCTCCCAGCTAAATCTTTTCAAAATTTCCCTTTTCAGCTCTTTGTTGCCCCCTTTCCACTGTTTTTAAACCACTAGCAGGTTTTGAAATGTCATTAGACTATCAGCTTTCTGTGTTATTATATATATATATTGTGTGTGTGTGTATTTCTTTATTATTTTAATTTATTTTTACTAGGAGACAGTTTTGGCAGTTTTGAGGCCGGAAAGCTACAGAGAGACAACTGTGGTCAGAATGTTGCCAGCTGCTGTGTCACCTGCGATCAGAACACCACTGATAATCTCATCTCTTTAGAAGACTCTCAGGCAGCACCCCAGTGATTCATCAGACGATAGTCTTTATTGGAGAATGACCATGAACTGATCATGTGAACATGTTCCATTTTAATGTCATTGCCCTTCAGTGATACAGTACAGCCAACTGGCAAAGTACATTAAAAAGTTGTTTGAACAAGATTTCACATTCAAACTGCACCAGTTTTCTGTCAACAGATTTCATACAAAAATCGGTTACTTTCGTCCTCTTGTACTTTTACATGTCACTATTTGTTTAAGTAAGGAGATTTGCACATCCCTCCAAATGGTTTTATGCAATACATAAAAGCTATAGAATGTGTTTAGATCATTAATGTAGGTCACCTAAAGAGTCTTGTTTTTCTGCTTTTAATGTTGCAGTTTATTGCCATTAGACATAGAATCCAATTGCATAGCTCTGTAAATAAAAAGAAACTTCTTTTTGCTGGGTAGGATCTTAAATTGAACACTGTATTATAGTTTTGGTGCATGGTTGGTTTGAGGTAGTGAAGAGAAAATGGAGAGACGCATTCTGTTTTGTGAGCAGAAAATAACATGTACTTGGCCTATTTTGCTTTAGGTGGTATAAGAATAACATTTCAGTGGCATATCTGAACCTGCTAACATCAGAGATTACTATATAAAACACACCCTACTATTAAAACCTCAGTTATCAAAACATTATTAAACAGATAACATTTGGTATAAACAAGATCGAAATACAATATTTAAAGGAATTAAGGCTTTAGATTAGTAAATGAATCCTGCTTTAATTATTCAAGAACAGGAAAGTTTGGTAGGTCAGATTCCTCTCTGCCTCTCCTCAGTCAAATGTCTCACAGATATTCTTATACCTCATGGGAAAATACAAGCTATATTTTTTTATCCATCTAACTAACGGCCAATGTATATGCTGGGTATGATGCTACAATGTATATAGGTTTTAACCTACTTCTGCTAGAGGCCTGGAACAAGGACACTGAAGGACAATGTAATAAATTAAACCAGATCTGACGTGGTGCCTTTTGTTCTCATGACATTACAATTATTATACAATCTAATATTTAGATGAATACAATACTTAATAAGGTATTGTCAGCCTACATGTAACGACGACTTCTGTTGGCTATAGCTACTTTATTGATGTAATGGTTCAATGCTTGTCTTTTTGCAGATGATACAAATCTATAAATGAAAAAAATGGTCGTGTGATAAGTTAGTAGTATTTCTTGTTTTTTTTTTGTCAATAAAAATAATATTGTTAATGTACTGGTACAGACTATTGTTTCAGGAAAAAATCTCAAGATATCTAGAATCTATAGATAGAATGAAGACTTTTGTGTAGATTTGGGTTTATATATTTACCGTTACATTTACTTAGACACAAGAAAACAAGGAAAAGCAATTAGATGGTTAACACAGTACATATACAGTATTACGTTTCTGTTCTATCAGCAACATCTGACCTCTAGACTGAGGTCAACTAAGAGGAGAACAACCCACACTCTTAGCACACACACTCTCTCTCTTTTAATCTTTTTTTTTTTTTTTTTTTTTTTTTTTGCCATCACTGGCTTACATATCTATTGATTTTCTGAGAAGGTCCACTTATCTATATATTGCTCCCTGATTCGATGGACACTGGAGTCCAGGTTGTAATAAAGGTGAAACCGGGCTTACGTCAGTTTCGCTGATGACATTTCTCCAAAAAGCCAGGAGACTCATGACTCAAAATGAGTGGACATGTTTTCTTTAACCTCTCAGTATTTTGCCGTCTTCAGTTTTCATTGTTCACAGCACACCAAGACTATTTTGGCTCATATTTGTTTAAATATTCTTTCTTAATATATAATATTTATATATTTCATGTTTATACTAACAGGTAACATAAAATCTTTTTTTCAATTAAAATCATGAAAATGGTACACGCCATAACAATAACGCCCAACAAAAACATTTTCTTGATGGATGGATTAATGGATGGGTGGATAAATACATAAATAAATAAATAAATAACTAAACAACTCTCAGGACACTCTATTGAATTCAATGCTTTTCTGTGTAAGGGCAAAAATATATATCTGGTCCTTGGCAGGTCTTCAAATTTGAGAAGATTCAGTTGACTGCAGAACAAATTACTTAGCCCACTCTTCTTTACAACATCGCTTCAGTTCATTGAGAGGTTTGTGGGCATTTGTTTATACACAGCTCTCATCACATGATTTCAGTCAGGATGAGCTCTGGACTTTGACTGGACTGTTGCAACCCCTTGATTCCTTCATTACCAGACGTACTATTGTAGATTTGCTTTTGCGCTTGTGCTTGGGATCATTGTCCTGTTGCATGACCCAATATTGGCTAAGCTTTAGCTGTTGGATGGATGTCCTCACATTTGACTCTAGAATACTTTGGTATACAAAGTATACAAAGTGTTTATATTACATAGGGGATAAACTTGTATAATTATCTCTTATATCTAGAATTATTTTCAGCGGACACGTAACCATAAAACAAGAATGCATTTCTTACATTTCTGATGAAACTATCCTTCCTAATATTACAATTCCAGTATGTCCTGGAAAGGGCCGTGTTTTCCCACTTTTTCCAACTGACAAAATGTGAATTAGGATCTGAAACAATCTGGCCACACTCCCTCTCTCAGCTGTAGGGAATTAAAATGGGGGGATCAAAGGATGAGAGAGCTAATCCACCTGAGAGTAGAAGGGAAAGACGGCGAGAGAGGGAGAAAGAGGAAAAGTGTGTGAACAAAGGTGTTTGCGGTTGGCCTGCAACAACGGATCAGTTTTCCGCTTTTAGCATTCTTTTTCCCCCATCCTTTCCATCCCATCAGACAGGGGAGCAGTTGGTCTGTGGAGATCCCAAAAGGTGCACAGATGAGGAGACTAAATAAGGCATTAGATGCCCACTCAAAGGCTTTGTTGTTGATCCTCCAGGTCAGCGCAGCACCCTTGTGGCCTGTGACCTGCCCAGAGCCGTGCTGCTTTGCTAGGCTTTGAGTAGATTTAGCGCAAGGGATAATGCATGAATTTGGGCACAGGCACATGTGCTTAAGGCTCAATTCTATCGACGAGGATGCTCGTCAGTCTCCTAATAGAGCTGTCAGACAGACCGGACAGAACTGTGGTGAGCTGGAGATTCTGAGAAGAGTGCCATGTTGTGTTTGAGCTCATTTGGGGTCTATGGCTAATGCAGTTTATAGATGTAGTCTGAAAATGTCAGGTCATTATTACAAATTCACTATACCAATCTTAAGAGTTTTGTTTTTTTGTGTGCAATTTTTGGAGTATTATGCATAATGCAAAAGGTTTTGGTTACTGACATTTTTGGTGAAATATGACAGTTGCGGTTCAGTCATGATGAATTTATTCAGTGACAAAAGCGAAAGGATGTTTCGTATTTGATGTATAATCAAGATGCCACTTGCAACCTTTAACCAGTTTGTTGTGTCTTATCATGTCTGTTCTATGTAAAATATGCATTTACATTTATGACGAGGGGAGATGATTAAGGTGAAATTTAAGTCAACAAACAAGTATGAATGAACCCTTATTGCATTACTGTAGCATAATTGGGGGCACCTTGGAAATGGAGATTAATACATGTGCAATGTATATATATATAAACAAACTTACTAAGACTAATCAACAATTATCTATAGATAATATACTGTGATTTTTGTAAAAAAAAAAACGTTATTAGAAAATATATAATTTGGTTCAAATGCACTATTAACATATACTTACAGATTCACTGCATTTACATCTTGCATCAATGATTATTAAACCACCAATAAAGTTCAGCAATGACTACAGAAACATACGAATACTACAAAACAAATTCACAACATTTATTTCTATAGTATTAGAGAGTTTGCATGAGTATCACCTGTCCAGTAGGGGGCGATGTCAAACAGCATAGGTGAAGAGGTGGCGTGAGTTAGCGTCTGCAGGTGTTAACAGTCCAGAGCATCGAGCAGCAGGTGGAACAGGTAGGCCATTAAACACGTGTTTGTTCGGTGCTCATATCGTTTCCTCCCACCCAGGTTTTCAACGAACTGACTCACAATGCATTTAAAAGTTTTTCACCAGGCTTGCTTATGGGCAATTTTTTTGTGACTGAAATTGTTTTATTTTGTTGCTAGCTGGCAGGTTGTATTTGTTGCTAGTGTGCTGCTTCTGTATAATAACGATGACTTGTTTTGTGTTACATTTAGTTGGTCCTACTTTTTATTAATTTAATTAAGATCTAAGTCTTTTAGCATGTAACAAGGAAGTATGAATATGAGGTCATGAGACGGACTTCACAGATTTCATCGAGAATGACAACACTCCACAGTTCTGTAAAATAATAGTTGTTTGTTGTCTGTACGTTAATGCTATGCAAGTAAAGTAAGAGGACTGTTCTTGAATTTTACTTCTGTAATTGAGTTATTGCATCTCTTGGAAATTGCACTATAGATATAGTGACTTTTATCTTTGAGATATGGTCGATCATAGTTATTATTCTTACTGTTGAATATATTTTGTATGTTGTACACTCTATAAATGTACAATCCATTTATGTAGTGTCCTTTCATTTCCTGTGTCATTTCCTGAGTGGATGTCACTTACTTAATTATACATGATGTTCATGTGACCATCTAGCATACTAATCTATAATATATATATACATATATAATGTAATATAGGGAAAGAGAGAGATTTTTATATATATATATATAGTTTGCCGTTTCACTTACTATTTCATATGGTAGTATAAAGTGCAAACTATTTAGAAAGCAGTATTCCATTCTGAACATACATACCCTTTTAAAAGTATATATGAGATTAACTGGTGATTCATTTGTATTTATATGCAGTCCTTTTCAACTTTTCAGATGTTGTATTCTTGAATTCCCTGCAGTTGCGTATTAATAATTTTACACAAATGTCTTGAAGCAGTACAATTTGAAACCCATACCAGTCCTGACTGACATGCTACACAGTCTGTGGAGTCTTTGACCTTTCAAAAATGATAACTGATATTTTGTGAGCTAGACAGAGCATGGCACATCTGACCTAAGGGTTTTTGTGGCATTCTCCATAGGGCAGTGAGTGAGTCAAATCAAGTTTGTTGCCATACACGTGCCTGTAATGCAAACAAAACCCTATCTGTTCTAGACTTTAGAGAACATATTATCTAGGGAAATAATGTCTATCTAGATGGAACATTTTGGAACGTTTGGATTTTGTTTCTTGAACTTGGGTAATTTTTTACTGTATCCAGTGATGGGTTAAATGAACGTGAACAGTCTTGAAGGGCTTCCATCACGTCGGCCATGTGTTGTTGTTCTTTCTCACCAGTTTTTCTTGTTTCAGAAGTAACAAGTATGCATCGGCTTAGCAGAAACGTAAAACTGTAAAGAGACCTGGGCACTTCAAGTATTTGAACCACGCATGAATATGTACAAGCAAGGATTTATGAAATACTTTTCATTGAGTTTCAGTATGTCGAAATTATTTTCAAATCTAACTACCTCATGCACACTTAGTTGATCAGAATACCCCTAATGTGTGATGTGTCTGAATCACTGAAATTGATTCTTTTGTATAAGGCTGATGCTTTTGATTTATAGGTTGCTATTTTTGGTCTGGTATTTCATTTATTTTTTCCTTTATAATGCCAAACCTTTTTGATTACAGCTGTCCGCTTTGTCTGAGGCAAAGTGTATAAGCGTATAAGCTAATGTGTGCCTCTGAAATGCGAACACATGCCACATTATGTTTAATGTTATACTTCTTTAAGCATTTTAAGACTTAGTATTCCTGTATGTTTGCAGAGGCCCTTTAGTGAGTCACCTGGTTGAAAAGCGACGTCTAAGAATAATGCCAAAAAGCAATTATATTAAAGGAAATAGAGGTTAAGTAACAACAACAAACTGACTTAAATCTAATGACTAGAAACTTTGATCCATATTATCTACAGGCAGCATTTCATTGCAATTTATCTCCTGTAGTTACATCATCTAAAGATTTCCATTCAACGATGGCATTATATGATATGTAAAGTATACGTGTCAGACTTCAACTGGCCTGTGACCTCTGATCAGTGTGTGTTTGTTTATTGCCGTATGGTTTAAAATGCCTCTTGGCAGAATTTCTGTCACACTTTTACTGCTCCACCACATAACATGCTGCTTTAGAAACCAGGGCAGGCTGAACTTATGTCTTATGTCATTGTGGCTGAGGCAGTAGTGCTCCCATCTGGCATGTTGCTGAGCCTGTTCACAGCAAGAGTGAATGTTCTGATCTCCTTCCTGCAGAGATGAGAGCACAATATGCACTAGAAAGAATCTCTCACGCAGTCCTACCAGGGTAAACAAGGAATAATCGAATGAAAAACACAGACACGTTATTATTTCAGCACTCTTGGCTCTTTGTTAAAATCGTCTATTGATGCTTTACATGTATACAGTGCAGATGCACAAGAGCACAATGGACACCGTTCAGTGACAGAGATTATTCAGATTTGTTACAGTGATATAGACTTTTTGTTTAAGTATGCTTGACTTCATGGTCCTTTAGGCAGGGCTAGACTTTCTATGCCTCTGCCTTTGGAATGGATGGCGATACAGTAATGATGACCTTAAGCCATGAGAAGAAGACCAGGCCTTTCAGAGGTCAGGACAAATGAAGATTCGGAGAGGTCCGATGATTCATACTCCACAAGGGCCTAAGGTATTCTGATGATCGTTTGGCGCCAGTGTTCTCTCAAAATGGCCTTCATTGGTCTTTTTTTTTTTTACCCTTCCCCTTTCATTTCATTTATTCTTGTGTGGTTGCTTGTGAATGAGTATTCCAATGGCATTAACACTTCAGGCCTATTTGACTACCTTGAATTTTTGTTTTGTTTTGTTGTTTTTTTTTCTAAAATGATATGAACATCAAATGGTAAACTCTTAAGACCTGAGAGAATTTTGGTGCTGCGACGCTGAACACGGAACACACTGTGGCATTTTTAGCTCAACATTTACCAGTCTTCCATTGACATGGCTTTCGTACAAAACTACCGTACACAATCTATCTAATCAATAAAAATAAAAATGCAACAGTAACATTTAATGTTTAGACACAACCACACAAATATTAATTCAATCCATACAAGTTCTTTTTTCAAAATGTCCCAGTCCATTTTGATGACGACTTTTAATTTATTTTGCATCCCTTTTTTTTTTTCAATCTATACACTTTTTTTAAATACAGAGAATTGTATTGGGCACATAAACATTACATAAAGACACACTTTTTTTTTTGTTCAACTGATATAATCGTAATGATTTCTCAGTGCAGCTCGATAGTGCTTCCCTAGTGGTGGGGAGGTTTATCTCTATACGTTAGTAGTACAGTATGCACAAGCTTTGATAGTAGCCCCTCATGGTCTTTGCTTCTGTCTTCTGCAAGTTCATAAGCCCTAACTGTAAAGACTCATCCATCCACTACCAATCATTGGTCCATTTAGTTTTTCCCCACCTCTCCTTGATTAATAAAAAAAAAAAATCATTTTCTTGATTTATTGGCTTTTCTTGGCTGCAATGGATTTGGTCTTTGTGATGTAGGCTTCGAAGAAGAACTGGCAGAAGAGCACAAAGTAGCTGAGGTACATGAGGGACGACCACACAATGTTCTGCACGTGGGACGGGCACTCTTGACCTTGCTGCATCCACGAATACACCAGGTAGTTGACCACGCAGCCCATAACCATCTGGGTGATCTGCGTCAGGGTAATGAACATGGCGAACTTGCGAGAGATTTTAAAGCCGGCGGCCCGAAGAGCGTAGTAAGAATACATGACGGCGTGCACCAGATAGTTCATGGTCATGAACCAGCCCCCGCCAGCCACCATGTCTTTGTAGGAGTACCAGGAATAGAGCAAAACTGTGATGTGATGATACCAGTGCAGGAAAATCAGCTTTTGCTTCCGTAAGACGATGAATAGTGTGTCTCCTGGAAGGATAAGAGCAAGAGAGTGATTGTGGGAGAGATTTAGGTAGAGAGTTAAATATTTCGTAATTGTTTGGTTCGCTTCGTGTTTTTCTTCAGGTTTTGAAAATAGTAACCGAATTGTGTTTTTGATTTAGAAAGTAAAGATTAAGGGTGGTTTATGTAGTGGTTGAACCAGGTATTGCGGTCCAAAAATCTAAATGCTTTTTAATTTGTTGTTGTTGTTAACTTGTTCACTTTAAATTGTCCATAAATGAATATGAGAGGGCAAGTGCACCTGGTCAAAAGTCTATATATATGTTGCTGTGTGTCCCGATGTACATCAGTAAATGGGACATCATGACTCGTTATGCTTGGCCTGTGCCTAGGAGGGATGTTAAGGGCCCTCACATTGTGTCAGTGTGGTCTTTTTGTCTCTACAATAGGCCTGGTAGCCCACTAACCGGCAGGACATTGCAAACACAATAGGCCCAGGCAGGCGGAAAATAGATCCACTATCCTAGATTTCTAGACTTGGGGGTTATGCCGCAAGGTTCATGCTAACAAATTCTGTTATGCTTTCACTACCAATTATATTCAAGCAGATGAACACTAGGCTTCTCAGTAGTGCTTTGTCACTGGAGCAAGCTACACAAAACAGAACATATGAAGAACTTTATGTAAAAATGAACTTTATGTATTAAACTTTATTACAGTTGTTTTAAATAGATTTGAGGATTTGGGAAATGGGGTAAAACGTGGTCAATGGTTTATAGATTGCTGTGGTCATATATTTACATAAACTGGTGTATTTGGGTCCCACAATATGATAGAGAATTGCAACTCAAAATAAGTTGCATTATAACACATATTTTTTGGGTTTTAGATAAATAAAACCTAAATATTAAAGATCTACATATTAATTTAAAGAGATCCCACTCCTTTTATACAATAACCTGTGATGCAGAAATTTGATAGCAGTTTTGTGTTTTTAAGTACTCATGTCTGTGGTATTGAGATTTTTATATATATATATATAATCATTTATTCATTATTATTATTATTCATTTAAACCAAACTGTAAAAATAGGCACAACACCTGTATATTGTGCATTCCTACTTACAAACAAATTTCTAAAATAACTAAAATAATAAGAGATTTTAATCTATGAAACTGAAATAAAATGGGACATATAGACATATAATCTCACCTAGTTCAGGTGCCTTGCTGAGGACAAAAGCATAGGCCCAAAACTTGCTCACTGGTCCATTGTAGAAACTCTGATCACACACTGATTGCTTTAGGCCTTTGGTCATCAAGATGTTCACCATGTAGCCTCCAGTTCTGATGGCACCAAATATACTGAAGAAAGATGTGTAACAAAACAAAAGATACACTTTAAATCAGATAAAAAAATGTTATATGCTTTATTAGGACTCCTCAGTATTTCTACTAAGGCTAACAATGCTTTATTTTCATTGGGTGTGCTTATTTATTGACACTTGACATTGTGTGGCTGGGCAGTTACTAGGCACTCAGGTTCCAGTTTTAGGTTTCTTATAGTGGCTGCCAAAGGCGGGATCATGTGATAAACCTGGAAGTGCGATGTAGTCTTTCTCACCACCTATCTACAGTCATTATAGTGCTGACCTCCACACATACAAGAGTGAGATATGTTATTTCAAGCTCAATATGAAATTATATGCAGGCCTCTTATGTACCATATATGCAGGTCTTTATGAAGTAAAGCGAGGAACGAGGAAGTGGCTTGTTTTTTCTGGCTATAATGCACACCATTAATCTGCTAAAACATGAAACAGTTTAGAAATGCACATTATTCACTACGGTGACTTGTAATGTACAAAACTGCATCAAATGTGAAGTGTCTTTTCATTCTGATTGATTCAAGTATTTTGAACTATCATCTGTCTATAATCTTGCACTACCATTGCATTATGATCTCTATGAATAACAGTCTCCGTGGGTTATAACTAGTGGTGCAACGGATCACAGAGCTCACGTTGCACCCCTAGTTATTACGTTACATGTTATTAATTTACATGGTACATTATGATTTCCATAACTCATAGCACCGCAGTGTGTTAAGCAAATATGTTTTAGCATTAACAGGCGCAGTAGGTAAATGGATAGATGCATGTAACACACATACTGTAGATACACTCTTAAACATTAGCACGCATGATCTACGACCCGTTTACCTATAGACATATTTACCTGAAGGCTGCAAGTGTTAAAGACCATAGTACTAAAGGTTTCCTCAATTCAAACTTCTCCCTTTGTTTCATTAGATGCCGCCCACCAAGTATGCAGGCAGCGTAGAGTGCGGAGAAGAGGAAGGACTTCTTCCTGTAAGGAATGAAAAGGCAAAACATTAGTCTAAAACACTAAAGTTTACATTTTTACAAATTTTGGTTAATTTACAATTTTGTATAAATGATTGAGGTTCATTTGAAGCATATTCTATGAGCCGGACCACATCGATATATGTGTGCGTAAATGCGTATGCATGTTTTATTTTATTTTTTAAATATCAAACAAACCCTAAACCATATGCCATATATAAGTGGTTATTTAACATGGAATTTTATACAAACTGGATCATTTGGACTGGACTATATTCATATGCATGTACGCTAACAAGATTTTTTTTTTTGTTCACCAAGAATACATTTACTTGTAGTAAATATGTAATTTTGGGAAATATTTTCACTATTTAAAACTATTTTAGCCATTACTTGAATTGTCAGTGTCAAAAATATGCAGATCTGCTGCTCAAAAAAACATGTCTTGTTTTCAATATCAATATTAATATTTTGTGGAAACCCTGATATATTTTGCTAAACTCTTTGAGGAATATAATGTTCGAAACATTTATTTGAAATAGAAATCTTTTGCAGCAGTATAAATTACTTTTTAATCAATAAATCAATATTCTATTCCAACAGAGAAAAACTAAATTAATTCATTTTTCTTGAATTGTGCATCCCTCAAATTGCATATTCAAATTTCCAGACTACGGTGAAACAACCAACTGCAAACTTGTCCAGCGACTATTTTGATTACATTATATAGCAGTTATGTAGCTTTTAAAAAAACACTCACAATTCCAGTCTAAAAAATGTGCATACTGGTTTATAGTGTGTAAAAATAAATAAATAAAAAAAGTTGTCAGGATTTTTTGATACAGTATATTCTTCTCAGAATGTAATCCATTTGGTTGTCCAAATCCATCAACCATTACATTAATGTGTCATTGTTTCTTATATCCTATATTTATCACTTATCTTTTGCCAAAATGAAATAAACTGTTGTTTGGAGCTTTTCATCACAAACAGCTTATTGGGCTTATTTTGACAGCTTGTGATGCTTTTAGGATCTCATAATATCTGGCAGCTCTGTACTGCATTTATCTGGTAGCTGGAAATATCCCCTGTGTAGTCAAATTCAATTTTAAGGGCATTCTGATCCCCCTAAATCTAAGTAGCAATACATTTGTTTCCTTGAGGCCTAATCCATGCCTTTTATTGAAAACAAAAATGAGGTAATCAGAACTGAAAGAAAACATTTTGGCTTCCTGAGAAACTATTAGGAAATCTCTGCAGAAAGTATGTCTATTAAACAACACATAATGACAAAACTATGCTAAGGGGTACTAATATTTAAGACCTAACATTGTCGCCTAGCCATTTCCAACATGAGAGAGATTTCATGTTCACAGAATAAACTAAAACAACGGCGTGTAATGATAAATTAAAAAGCAAAAACAAAATCTCAATTCAGAATCAAGTAAACACGATCGAACAAAACAAATTATATGTAATAAGAATATTCAATTCATTGAAGTGTTTCACATCCTTATTAAAACATATACTTTAATTAATGATGACAGACACTTTTTTTTCTTTGGTTAATGGAAGAAGTCAACTAGACGGGAGCTTTGCCAGTCCAGCATCCAGCTGGCATCCTGAGCCAAAACTGGGGCCGGTCTCTCCCTGCCAGTATCACTTCCAGGATGATGTGTGTTCTCTTTCCAAGAACCACAGTCAAATCAGTGAACGAGGAGCCCCAGAGGTTCCTCTGGGTTTTAATTACCATATTTGCGTGAGTTAAAGTGTTACACAATTCCTCTAGAATTCAAACAATAAAGTACAATTTCATGCAATAGTGCTAAGTGTCTTATTTATATTTAGAAGTTTGTTTGGGTCATTTTTTTTTTTTGAGAAGAGTAGGGTGTAGGTTGTAAAAGCACGCTGCTGCATTTTTATTTTTCTGCTTACTGGACGTGAGAAACACTGACCTCACTCTGCTCAGAACAGTGAGTCTATTCTGTGCATCCAGCCCCCTCCAACCTTGACTTGTCATTGCATTGTTCTTTGTGTACAAAGGGAGGCTGCAGTAGTATTCACATATTTTATTGGACCGATTTATCAGTGTTATTGGATGACTGAACTCTTGTTTCTGGTTATAAATCAGTTAAATGCACTGGGTGTGATTGCTCACACTAACAGACACATTTTCATCACAGTGCCAGCTAGCAGCAAGCAGCAAGCTTGTACTCGAGAAAACAGCTGGCAGAAAGATGCTACTAATGGTAATCAACTTCTGTTTGTGTATTTCATTATGTATCATGCCAAATCGAAGGTTTGTTGCTACTAAGGCTGTGTATTTAGTTTTTCTCAGTATCCCTGTTTATTTACAGGTGTTTTCTTTTTTTAGTCAGATGAACCATCATTTTGAACAGACAGCCATTGCAAAAAGCAAAAATAAGCAATGGATGCGGCAAAGAAGGGGAGAAACTGCCCGTTTGGAACATGCAAGGCAATTCATATTAAGAAGCTTGATGTTCAGATGGGGCTGTGCTGCAATGAATGACAAAAACAGTATCTCTCCCTTTTTATTAGCGCCTTATCTGGAGACATGTTTTGGGGAGGATTTCAAATATCCTGCTAGAGGAGTAATGGAGTAAGTGGCATACGCCACACAGATGCTGTAAAGCCTATTTTATACCAATCAATGTACTGACCAATGGCGATGCGAGAGAATATTCCCATCAGGCCTTGTTACTATGTCAATAAAGAAGAGCTAGTGGAGCTATCGTATAATGCAACAAAAATGATCCAAAAAAGATAGTAAGACAGAAATATATCCTAAGCAACAAATATTTTATATAAGCCTAACAGATGTAGGCCCTGCGTCATCAACTTTCAATAAGTAGGTCTATGTATTGCAAGACCATCAAGTCCTTGACGTCTTCATCTGTGTTTTTGTCTATGCTCTCATTTTTTAAACCTGTAGTGGACAAAGACTGATGGTGAAGCTACCTGCAAGGGCTCACATCTGGCTCAAGCTGTTTAGGCTAGAAGTGCTTCCCAAGTCATTTAGAGGCACTAAATAAACGGATTTTGCAGCCTAATAGCAGTTTTGGACTAATGACAGTAGCAGAATCTGTTCTGCTAGATTCAGTGAATTTTATCCCAACGCAGCACAACGTTGGAAAAGTGCAGGATGGTGGAATTAACTGTACAAGCACAGAAAAGGGTTTCTGTCAGTGCAAAACCTTGACATAAGGACATGCAAACACAATCTATTTTTAATTCCGTGTTAAAGGAATAGTTCTGCCATAGAATAAAAGATTCCAAGAATAGTTCTTTTCTAGATAATAAATAAAACATTTAAAAGGGTTAGATTTTACTCACCCTTGTGCCTTCTAATATGTAGATGAGATTGTTTCCTCATTGAAACAGATTTGGAATAATTTAGCATTGCATCCCTTGTTCAACAATGGATCCTTTGCAGTGAATGTGTGCCGTCAGAATGAGAGTCCAAACGGCTGATTAAAACATAATAATTCACAAGTAATCCACCAAGACTCCAGTCCATCAATTAACGGCTTGTGAAGAGAGAAGCTGCATTTTCATAAATGAATTGTAATTGCATTGTAATAAATTTGATAAGTAAATGTTTTAACCACTGCTCCTGGCAAAAATACAAGTTCTCTATTTATTATATTGTTTTCTCCAAAAAAAAAAGTTGACGAAAACCATCCTAAACGCATATATTGATGGATCGTAATGCGGGAAGACAAAAAGGGATTGACTTTTTCACTGGAGGAAGCGTTATTTGGAAGTTCATATGGACTGGTCTTTTAGCAAGATTGAACAGTTCACAGAATGTTAACTGATGGACTGGAGTCATGTGGAGTATTGTGATGCTTTTATCAGCAGTTTAGATGACACCCATTCACTGCAGAAGATCCAATGGTGAGCAAGTAATGCAATGCTAATTTTCTCAAAATCTATTCGAGGAAGAAGCAAACTCATCTACATCTTGGATGGCCTGAATATGAGTACTTGTTTCCCATTTATACATACATACAGTGAGGTCAATAAGTATTTGATAACCCTGTGATTGTGCAAGTTCTCTTAGTTAGAAATCATGGAGGGGTCTACAATTTTCAAGATAGATGCATTGCCACTGTGAGAGACAGAATCTAAAAAGAAAAATCCGGAAATCCCATTGTATGATTTTTGAACAATTTATTTGGGAATTACTTTGTCAAATAAGTATTTGATCACTTGAGTCAAAAATGTTAATATTTGGTACAGAAGCCATTGTTAACAATTACAGAGGTTAAACAGTACCTGTAGTTCTTCACAAGGTTTGCACACACTGCAGGAGGGATTCTGGCCCACTCCTCCATACAGATCTTCTCTAGATCTGTCAGGTTTGGGGGCTGTCGCTGAACAACACTGAGTTTCACCTTCCTCCAAAAGCTCCTTTCTTCAGCTCCCTCCAAAGATTTTCAATTGGATTTAGGTCTGGAGACTGGCTAGGCCACTCCAGAATCATGATATGCGTCTTATGGCACTTTTCCACTGCATAGTAGGGTACGGTGGTTCAGTACAGCTCACTTTTGGGGGGCTTTCCACTGGGAACAGTACCTGGTACCTGATCCTTTTTTTAGTACCACCTCAACCGAGGTTCCAAGCGAGCTGTAACGTTACCAAAACGTGACGTGTAAACTCTGCTGGTCACTGATTGGCCGGAGAAAATCGTCATTACTGCGTCACTGAA
>JAUCMU010000026.1:18134979-18158947 GCA_032275025.1 Enteromius treurensis | reverse complement strand
AAGAGGCACAGGTACAGACACATAGTTGCCCTATAGAAAGCATATAATCATGACTCTTTTTTTTTTTTTTTTTTTAAAGCTTTTAAAGGAGTAGTTCATTCACAAATAAAAACGAAAGAAAAGCATAATTTATTCACCCTCGTATTGTTTTAAATCTGTTGGGGTAGGCATATATAAATCCCTGTACCTCTTACCATTCAATGAGGGATCCAGTGTTTTTAGACCTTTTTCGTTGTACACACTTTCTTTAAAATGTCGTCTTTTGTGTACCACAGAAGAAAGAAAAGCATTAAAGTTTGGAATGGCATTATAGGGTAAACAAATGAAAGAATTATAATTTTTGGGTGAACTATCCCTTTAACTAAAGGCAGTGACACACGTGAAGTTTTCCATACACACCTCCCCACCCATAATCCTCACATACATTCTCTCCAACAATTCAAGCTCACCCCATCTAGTGTTTGCTCATTCTTTAAAAAACCTCCAGCTCAGTCAGTGGGTCTTGCACATATAATATCTGGAGGATCTAAGGAGTCATTCTGGGTCAGTACCAGCTGGCCTGTGCACGCTTTCCCCAAATGCATTAGCATGATTTAATGGACAACAGAGAGATGCACTTTTCAGAACCTATTGAATGAGGTGTCCTACTGTGAAATAACTTTGTTATTCTTGTACTTGACCAGCATGAGTTTCCAATGGCTTGTGCCAGTACTGGTATAGAGAAAGCAGGGTAATAGCTGATATAATGTTCTTATAGGCCTGTAATGCTAATGTTTTATGGAAAAAAGCAAAGGAAATTGAAAGTTCATCAAATGACATGGCAGTCACATAACCTTTACATTAATTAGCCATGTTGTGGACATCTGTTTTTGGGCAGTGCCAATAATCATCTCAAAATAGCCAAATGTCAGCTGATTATCTGGCGTGTCCAATATTGTTCCACCTCTTCTATAGAAATACATTTGTAATTGTTATAAAGCTGATTTGTGTTGGGATATTACAATGTGATGTTGTGGGAAAAAAGATTAAATATGAAGTATTCCTAAATATTGTATTGGTTGATGTGTAAATGTGACAATTGGCGTATTCGTTTAAATTCTGAACGTGTTGCAGGTCAAGCAGTGTTGTTTTTCGTGGAGAACGTAGTAAGCGCGAGAATGTGCGAGGTCATCTCACCCCGACCTTGCGCTTCCATCGCTTCAATCTGATTGGACAATCTGTGCTTTTGCCAAGATGGGTGGTAACGACGTCGCAGTTCAGTTCATCAATATAGAGACTACTCACGCAGAAAGGACGGCAGCAATAAATAAAAATGGCTGACCAGTAATATCTGATCATAAGATGCAAGCTAATTTGAAAAATATGAGCAAATGTAAACCTATATTTACCTTATCCATACAGCCTAACATGGGCATCTGTAATGTTCTACACAGATGTTGCGTAGGCCTATTACGGATATTTTTACATCTTTGCTTCCCCAACATATATTGAATATGTTTAACTTTCGAAAGGAAAATAATTGTTGCTAATAAACCGTTCAGTTGTTCCATCCTGTCACACTTACGACTGTAGATTAGATTGTAGATTATTTAAATTTGTGAGCATTTGACTACTCCGGAGTTATTACACATTGCTGGATTTCAGAAAATATGAGGTAGGCTATTTAACGAAATTTGTGAAGGCAGTTAAAATTAGTTTTGGTGTTATTCGGTGCAGCTGTTAGCCATATATCATAATGAAAAACTGCTGAATGTTAAATGGTTTCCTAAATATCTACTGCAAACTCAACATGAAATAGCCTATGCATTTAAAATGTCACTAAATTATAAATTGTATTCAACTTTTTAAGGCTGTAACACAAAAATACAAAAAAACGAGACCATTGCACAGTTTGAATAAAAGACAAGGGAACGAAGAAGTAGGCCTATACGGTAGCCTAATTTAAAAAAAAAAGGAAAATATAAGAATTACTTTAGATTATTTTAGCGTATAGGCTACCTTTCAGCTTCAACAGTAATAACAGATTAACATCGCAACTCAAGATGCGATCAAAGTAATGTTCCGCGTCAGGGAATATGTCTATAGGTGATGATATTTTTAAATAGGATATATCTCCCAAAGACAAACTTGTCAAAGTAGCGTATTTTGTAAAATAACCACGAGCACGGCAAGGCAACACGGCACTGTGAAGAAAACGCAAGTTGAATGCAAACTTTTGGCGCTTTCCTTCGTCATGCAAGGACATGTTTGTAGTTTTCTGCTGATAATACGCATTAAAATGCCTTACCTTTATGCAGTCTTCTAGAGAGCAGAGGAAACGGCTTCCCCGGCTGTGTTTAGGCCGACTGAAGGGTTCCTCTCTGGATCTGCTCTGTATTGCTCCCGTGGGCCCCCCGCTCACAGTGTTTATTGAGATGTGTATTGGGACCCCAGACCGTCATGTTGCTGGGAATGAATAATTTAGGCCTGGTTAGATTGAGAGCTCTTCACTGAGAGAATCAGGAATGTGTACACCGGAAAACGGGTGATTTATGATCTGTATATTGCAGACAACAGTTTGTTTTTTAAGTAGATTAGGCGTTTTATTTTTTAATCAGCGGCGATACTTCTTTTCAATAACTTAAATAGTAGCATTCAGTTTTACAATTTCCTCCACTCCACCCTTGTTCTGTATGCCTCATTAATCATCACTATATGAGAGCATTCATGTTAAACAACTCGCTTGTGTTGTACCCAGAGTAAATGTTCAGTCATCGTGATCAGTACGCGCTGTGACATGACTTTATGGATAGAAACACACTCTCACACACACGCCTGCGTGTTGCATACCTCTCTTTGTTTTGATTGCTCTTCTATAAATGAGATTGTCTGCGCTATTGAGGTCTTTTCTCGGCTATAGCCTACACGCATCAGTGCAGTTAATGATGGACAACAGACAAGGCCTAACAATAGTAACAGTGTAAATATTTCCCGAGAAAGAGAATAAGCGTTTATTAAATAACCTCGAGAATAGCAGTTCTATTGTATGAAGGGCACGAGACCTTTTCCTCTTAATCCCCTTTCCACGTTTTATTTATTGTAAAGCATTTTCTATAGGCTACAGTAATTTGACGCTGCGAGCTTTTCTTTGTTTACAATCAGTCACTTAATGTGGCGATTACTTCTAATTATACGCGCCAAGCTACTGTGAGTCTGATTTAAAAATAAATACATTTAAAAATAGAAGAAGAGTTTTGTTTGCGCAGCGGGATGTCACTTTATATGTTATTATAAGTAATCCATAATTCATATGAGATATGAGCCTTGTTTTCTACTTAATCACGATCTGATGAGCTTAATACTGGACGGTCTTGTATCACCTCATATTTTATGATTTTTTAAGGAGTTCAGCTGGCAGACGGTTCAGTGATGTGTGGTCCAGCCTGCCCCGATCTTATTGCAATGTTATTTCAAGCATCGGTGATCACTTGAGGCCCAGCCTCCAGTCAGTCTTGTATATTCGGCTCCTAATCTGCTCGGGACATCTCGCCCTCTTCACCGGACTTCTCATGTCACGTTGATGTGTATTAGATACGTTTTCCTTCCCTCTCTCTTTCTTTAAACCTTAGAATGCCACAAAGTAACAGACGTGTGCTACATACACGAGCGTGCAATAATTGTGAAGAAAACGTTTTGAAATGTTTTAGAACAATATATTTACTTCCATTAAATAAAACACAATAGTTTATTTTTGGGATGTTGAAAAACGAAACAAAAATTCCGTACCAAATATTATACACAGAGCAAAAACCAAGTTCATTTCGCAGAAACATTTGCGTATTATTACCCAGGGTTGCTATTCTAGATCTATATTCACACAGACATTTAATAATAAATTTATAATATCACACACACGACTGGTGCGTTTAGTATGTACATTCCCTTGATCGCAAGCAAGACATGATTCCTGTACGTTTTCCACATGCTGTGTTAAACTGAATTCTCGAAAACGCTTAAGAGTTAGAGCTTTCGCCTCTACAAATTGGAGATGATATTAAGATATATGTATGGCCTATATACAACCGTTCAGTCAGTTAGTGTCCAAAAGTTGAAACGTCAAAATAAATGAGCTTTTTTTTTTCTTTTTCTTAAATATTCTGGTATCCTAAACTCTTCACTGGCTAGTGTGCACTTGCTAGTGTAGAGAACAAATCTTATTAGAAACGGCGCGTTTGCCTTCCGTTCCCGCTTGACATTCCATCACAGGATTGGACGCGTTTCAGTGGTTTATTCTTCTAGTGCCCTTGAAACAAAAAGTGTAGTCTCTCGTTCCTGGGATTCGGGATTGTAAATTCTACAATCGTCTCTTACACCGGTCTATCCACTGCGTATTGGCAAGCGCTGAGATTGGAGGCCGGATTCTGCACGCTCGCGTATCCAAAACTCGAGTGCTGCTTGGCTTTCAGTCTCAGACTGGCAAGACTGGAGTTACAAGTGTCCCGGTAAACATACGGAGGTGTCGGTGGGGCGTAAGGGCACGCCGACGTGGGAACCCCCGAATTTAGAGAGGGGTTGCTGAGGTTATTCAAGTTATTGAGGCTGTTTAAGCTTGATCCGGGCACGCCGGTGACAGCAGACGGAACCATACTGGAGGACATGCTCATTGAAGAGATGGAGTTAGGTGGGGAGAACATGGTCTGAGAAGACAGCGGATTGACGTTCATGGAATTGAAAAAGGGGAAGCTTTTGGTAGACAAGGAGGCCGACGTGAGCCCTTTTGCAGCCCAGTTGTTGTACGTGTAGCTGGGATACATGTCATCGTAGGGCTGCATAAGTCCGTTGAATTGAGGACCGAAACCGTTTTTACACAGCTCGGCCTGCTGGTTCCTCTCCCTTTTTCTCCATTTTGCCCGTCGATTCTTGAACCACACCTGCAAAAAAATGCAGAAAAAATAAAACTCCTTATTAGACTACAACATTAATTATTTCCTGAGACAATGAGAACAATTAAACCGACAATTAGTAAGCCTATAAGTTTTCAGAATTGCTGTCACCGCAGGCCACTGCTCGATTTGTTTTCGGTAGATAAATGATGTGGGTGGTGGTGTCAAACTCTGTTAGGATCCCTAATTAAATCGCCTTTTATCAGTCACCCGGAATCTTGTCTGATCCTAGGAATCCCAATACACATCCAATGTTATAGCGGTCAATGGGCCGCCCGACGCTTCAAATGTGTATTCGAAGGCGGAGACACACTAACCTTAAGTATATACAACACGAGAATGACAATCACAAAATACAAGCTTTACACCTCTTAAAAGGCGACTGTGTGACTCCATTAAGGTCTGTCATCGTTAGGGCGTCACTTGTGTTGATTGCAAACAATTTGACTCACCCATAATTATCCTCTAACCAAACAGTGACAGATTTATATTTAAATGATTAAATAAAGTCATATTTAACATGTAACCTAAAATAACATCACGCAATTTTAGATAGTAGTCCATAGCGCCCATATAGTAGCCTATTAAATAGGCCTACAAAGGTTTTAAGATGTATTAACAAAATAGTTTCATTAAATAGCCTATAACTCTAACACAATACTAAGTTAATTATAATAATACTGTTATATAATGAATAATAATTATTTATTTGAAACAGGCTAATCCTAGGCCTCGTTTTGCACAATTTTATTACTTTTTTTTTTTTTAATATAAAAGTTGGACCTTGAATTGTGGATTTGTTTTCAAAATAAATAGGGCATTATCACATATAATTAAAATGTAATTTTTGTAAAAAAAAAAAGTTATGTAAATTTGTCAAACTTACTCTGACTCTGGCCTCTGTTAAATTAGTCCAAACAGCGATCTCCTCTCTGGTGGACATGTCCGGATAGCGATTTCGCTGAAAAGTTGCTTCCAGTTCCTGGAGCTGTTGGCTAGTAAAATGCGTTCGTTGCCGCCTCTGTCTCTTCTTTTTCGATGGGTCATCAGTCGAATCTTCGTTTTTACTCTGTCCCTTTTCTTTCTCTGTAATGCAAAGTAATTCAGTATTTTAAAATAAATGTTTAATCCAAGAGGAACAATTTTTACGCTCCAGGCTCTGTTTTGACATATTGGAGAAGTCTGGGTGAATCTGGGTGGGGGTGATAAATCTAATTCCGTTTTACTGAATTGAAAATATTTGACATCATAGTAACAAGTAGGTTCCCTGGTAACAACGTTACGGGCTTAATTAATTGATGATGTTCCTAAACTAGATTTCCCGCTAACGTCCAACCGTAATTTCTTACAAAGCTCAAATTCCACGCGCGAGTGTTCTAAAATCAAGGTTTGAATATATTTTACCCACAAAGAACGCATCGCGTCTTTCACGTCATACGAAAAAAGAACGTTAGCGGTAGAGAATGTTTGCATTATTCCATACAAAACGCAATACCGCAATGTAAACATTTGTGAGAAGCCCAAATTTTCTCACACAATTTAAGTAAATAAAGCCCTGTCAAAGGACATGACTTATGTAGCCTACTTCAATAGCCCTCTGAATCAAATAACTGCCAGCTCCATGTCTTTATTATTTGCATGCCTCGCACTGTAACCTACTGTTTTCAAATTGAGGGAGAAGTTTTAAACGGTTTCTCTTCAGAGGCAGTAGACCTAACCGACACCAAACCCGAAAACACTCCAGTTAAAAATCTCTTCAGAGGACCAGGGCTTACCTACGGACTCTGGACTGGAGGTGTCTGAAACCGTGTGAACCTCCAGTCTGTGTTTAGAGTCCACAGACCGCTGAAGCGGTTGCAGACTAGAGGCCATCGTAAGCGGCGCGTGTTTGCTCCCGGTAATGTGGTGATGGTGGTCCAAACTCAACGGGTCCTTCATAGAGGTCATCGATAACACAAGCGATTTACGGACGGTTCGCAAGCAGATATAACTTCCTCAGCGAAGGTCACAGATATAGAAAAAATAAATAAATAAAAGAAATGGATGTGTCCCGTAGTGAAGTATCGGCAAGCGTTGTCAGTGCTCCTTTCTCACTTCAACCACTCAAAGCGACACTCCTCAAACGGCTGTTATCGTAAGAAAATAAACCCAGCACTGAAGAAAGTTTAAGTTTTTTTTTCGTTTCGACTGGGTAAAATATATCTCGGTTTCAGCCGAGAGCTACAAGGAGAGCCAGAGTGACAGGGACAGGTATGTGATATTATATCCACTTGCATACACACACACTCTCCCGCACATCACAGCGCTCGCTCTTCATTTCAGCTGTCCTTCTCTCCGTCCAACCGAGCTGCTCTATGCGTCCTGACGTCACACATACTCCGCCCACAATCTGACGGAACATTACAGCCTATACTTGACAGATTTTATGGCCAACCGACTAAAAAATGGCCCAAAGAAATTAGAAAATGCATGCTTTTCCCCCTTTAAAGAGCATGTAAATAAAGAGTGGCTTCCGAGATAGTAAAACGTGTTAAAGAAATTTCTCGTATCCTAGCACACCTGAACTTTTTTTTTTTTTTTTGTGCAGGTATCATAAAATGTATTATTTATTTTAACTCAGACACAGACTACTGTCAAAGTAAATTAAGCTCAGAAGATGACACAACTAAAGGACAATAGCGCTCTGGAAGATGCTCATTTCTGAATGAAAGTTCCGCTTTTATCAAGTTAATTGGATGAGTCTTCGCAACAATGGGTTGACAGCGTATCAAATACCGCGTTACAAATTCATTTGTAACTAATTATCTCAGTTAGGTAGGTGCCATGTAGCTATTAAATGATAGGCCTTTCTCTAGGCCTATAGAAGAAACGGAAAGTTTTTCCTCCCTTTTTTTAGTTTATTCCTGTTTAGATTGGTTTTACCATTTAATTTAGGGAAGCACTTTGACGAGGTACACTTGTGCGCCTCGTGCCCGTGATTATTTTTTGGGGGAGAGAGCACCCACTTTGTTTTTCTGAGTATGTTACATTTAATCTGACAAGGCGCTCATTTGCTTAGGAATTTTAAACGGCCGTCTTTAATGACTTCAAGCTCCTTCACCTTGTTGTCTTAAATTCCTCCAAAACATTGCAATAATTTATCTACGTTTAGTAACTGCATTGTTATTAAATCAATTTATTATATTCATTTTAAATTAGCTTATTTATATATATTTTTTTAAACTTATTATAGGCCTAATTTAAAGTTTTTTAAAATACATTAGTTACATTATAAAAAAACAGGGGAGAAAGTGATTTTCCTAGTTGGATTTCTTTTAGAGTTCTGATGACATGTTAGATGTAATTTAAATAAAATTTCCCAATAAATATGTAATAGGCCTATATATAAAAAAGTAACTAAGAAAAGAAGAAGAAGCGGCAAATCCGATTGCATTATTGCAAGCAGGTGATTGCGTCTTTATAAAAAAAAAAATCAATAAGTGAGGAAATTAGTGTAACTAAGTGATCTTACAAACTTTTTTTTGGCTTCCCCGTTTTCCTGAGAAATCATCTGAAATGTCAAACACCAAGTAGGGGAAAAATAGAAAATGCCGTCAGGTGCTTATGAAAATGCCCCGACCGTCTCCATCTCTGACTTGGATTCAGCTCACGCTATTGGGACTGGATATTAATTTATGTCATAATATATGATCCAGGAACCGACAAATCTTGTATGTACAGCAGAGGTCTTTTTGCATGAGAATGTGACCTTGTGTTCAACGCGTTTGCGCCCTGACACTGCAAGATATTAAATATCATGTTTCGCTTTGTTTTCTCATGCTTGCTATTCAGTTTTATTTTATGAATTTTGAAAATAAAATATATAGGTCATGCATATATATTAAATATACAAAACAATTAAATGAAAGTAATGATTATTCTAGACCCGAGGCAGATTAAAATATAATGAACTATGCATTTATTTTACGCGCAGAAATATTCATTGTGCGCATCAAAATTCTATCAGGCAAAAGTTGCAGAGCTCGATTCTTGTTAAACGCACTGATAGATGTGGACTAGATTATTGCTCTGTATTTATTTTGGACCCTCAAAATGCTTCAGAGCGCTCTCACTGCCTGCTGTTGATTATTGGCCATGGCGCACCACAGAGCCATTAATTACCAATTCAGTCAATATAAGGGAGACGACAAAGCCTTTTTCATAGGATTAAGAGGACATTAGATTCTTCCATTAGTATATTCCTCCTCACGAGGAGGCTTTCATTACACATTTACTTTTCCCCTGAGTCTATCTAACAAGCGCTGCATATATTACTGCAGAGGAGACGAGATTGTCGGTAATCAAGCCGCTCCAAAGTCTTTCCCCTCTTACGTCGCTGTTTGCATTTTATGCTCACTTTTCCCTTTTATTTCTTATCTGTATTAGGCTATCTGTATGGGTTCATAGCCAATATTAAATGACAATGGGAAATGGGATATAATGACAAACGGACTAACGCGGCTAAATAAGCGTTATGATTGGTTCCTAGTTCGCTTTAATTAGTTTAATGAATATGCCAGATGATATGGAGACCGGCCACACGTTAAGTACCGGCCTTCTTGCAGCCTGCACATTTATTCCCTTAGAGTTTAATTTGGTAATTTTTTTACCATTCTGTTAAAATTGTCCTTGTGCGCCAAATTATAATTTAATAGGGAAAATTGTTATTTTTATATTTTTGTGCTTAATTTACCCGTCTGCGGTCTATCATACTGACATATTATTTAAACCATATCTGATTTGGTTTACATCTTTTCATTGAGGACGCACGTAAACCACAAACAGGCTGCATTTGATCAACGGGTATTTTGAAGTATCGAATCATTGTCATTTGAAATAATTAAAAATATTTAAATCACAGGCCTCTAAAATCTCTCATACGATTCTTTAAAATCCTAAATTTGGGCTATCGTAAAGTCATTCTTACTTATCCATGTATGATCCTGTCCTACCACCAGATGTCCATCTCTGACTATAAACGTCTACTGGTTCCGCTTTCCTTTATAACCAGTCACGTCAAACACCAAAGGTGGTTCACAAACGCCTTACTTTTCTAGCTGCGCTTAGTATTTTATGTAGGCCAGGCGATGTTAAGATGTTTAATTAAACCAAGCAAGGACATTAATAAATCCATATCTTCTCTGGAGATTTAACAAGGAGGGGGGGCTTGTCATTCACCAAGATCTTCTTACCTAGTTGAGCACACGTTGATGCAAGTTTGCGGCAGTGGGAGTCCATTTGTTAGATTATACGTTGGGCACCTGTGGAAAAAAGAGAAATGTTTATTTTACATTTTATTAAAGTGTTGATATTATGTCAGGAATAGAATTATGCGTAGGCCAACTTCTGTTTGAGAATGTTTAGTTGACCGGATGGGCCGCTCAGTGATGATATATTTCAAACCCGTTGTCATGGGATGTGCACATTCCTCATCATTTGTTTTGAAATCCCTTAGTGCTTGCTCGAGTCCTTCCTAATTAAGACTCGTGTCTCCAAACGCACATGAAAACAAGGCACAAAGAGGAGCGAGCGTGCACCGCGTGTGTGTGTCAGTGAGAGAAAGAGAGCAGTTTGAGCGCTAGAAGTTGAGTGATTCCGCGGTAAAATCAGGGGATTAGTGTCTGATTGAGATGTCTGTCGGTTGGATATTACAAAATTCATTATCGCAGCTCTATACTAACCCGATATGAAGTAACACAGATGGGCCTTTATTAGCCCAGGCTTCAGCTGTTTGCTTATGATAATTTCAGTCGGAAATTTGCATGCAATCCTGCTGTTAACCGTTTTCCCTCTCCATTTTTCTCTCTCCGAATGCAACGCTTTACTTTAGCCCTCCCCTTATATCACCTGCCTCGCATCTGTGCCTTTAGTCAAAGGCTTGAGACTTTGGAAATTAAATTT
Organism: Enteromius treurensis; assembly: GCA_032275025.1. Taxonomy (NCBI): domain Eukaryota; kingdom Metazoa; phylum Chordata; class Actinopteri; order Cypriniformes; family Cyprinidae; genus Enteromius; species Enteromius treurensis. The sequence continues at coordinate 18,148,085 of JAUCMU010000026.1, read as the reverse complement.
GTGTGCGTTTCTTTGTATATGTGTGCCGCGTAATAGGCAATTCGTGCGAGGGCGAAAGGCATTAATCTATATACGATTTGTATAAAGTTACGAAATAATTTAAATTAATTCTCTTAATAATAAATTAGACTTTGAAATTAAAGGCCAGTTAAAGCTGTGTCTTTAGTTAGCTAAGCGTGTTCATCCATTCCGTTTTGATTTAGGATACTTGGCTATATTGGTAAATTTATTATTGTTTGTTTGTTATCTTAATAGATTTGGATGTTATTTTTATTTTTGTTTTGCATTGTTTTACGCGAATATAATACAAATGTCATGTTAAATAAGTACGATGACAAGACAGTTTTCAAACAGGAAAAGGTAAGAAACAAACATTATAATGTGGACTACATCGATGCAAATTAATCAACAAATGACAGAAAATATGTATGTACAAAACGTGTTTAGAATTTTGTGATATTAGTTATTTTAATATAGTATTTCATATTTCAAATTAAGTCTACACAGTAAGAGAAAAACCCTTTTGATAATAGGAAATTATTCTTTACGATTTTAGTTCTGATGGGGAAAATATTTTCTTTTTATGTTTTGTTATTTTAAACTGGTGACATTGTTTAAACGTAATAGTAAGGATAATACTACAATATTCTCAGAGACCTTCGGGCCTTTGAAGATGTATTAATAAAGCGTTTACTTTAGTTGGCTTGTGTTTGTGAATTTTTTTAAACTAAATGTAATTTATTCAGGTTTATATAAACGAATAAAACGAAACAACTGTATTGGTTTATAGAAATGTTTCAGTGCTAGAGAAGAGCGCCTTAAATTCAGAATTAACTTAGCATTTGCTTAAATGTAAATTTAGCTCATATGTAATTATTCAATGCTGTCTTATTATTCAGTATGAGATTATCATATTATACAATAATTAAATCTAAATTTAATTAGCTCATCCGTTTAATCGCAAATGTTAAAACAAAAATAATTTATTTTAGAAATGTAATTTAAAAAGCATTTAAACACAGTATTTAAAAGGTTGTGAAAGCCATATTTATTTCTGTTTATACTAACCAATAATATATGTGTTATTGTAAATTACACGCTATAAGTATAAAGTTTTCCTAGTCCTGTGTGTCTCACAGTGTTAACGATATATTATAATAAACTGCAAAGTCAAGGTGAGACCTGCCAGAGCATCACTTATCATGCCTCTCCATCTAACTACGCTAAAGCTGAAGTTCACCCGTGGCTGGCAACCCAGAGGTGGAACGAATTCCTTCACTTGCATTATCTCACATTCAAGATAGGGTGTCATGTGCACTTACCAGTGGTTGTTGAAAAGCGGCGCTTTGCAGCCGAGCCAGTCTTGGTTTTCTTTTTCTTTTATGAAAAAAAGAGATAAATTCCACACCACTGAACAAGTTTATCTTTGCCCTTGATGTTGTCCGGGTGCATAAACTGTTGCTACCAGGTCCAAAACGAGCGTAACCTCTTCTTCCTCAGTGAAAACGATTAGGGATATATCTGGGTTCTTGCGAAGAACGCGAAAACAGGCGTATGTTACCTTCAACCACACTCATAAGTTGCTTTAGTAACTCATATTTTCTGCAGAGCCTCCACGACTGCAACTTTTTTTCGCAGAAAGACGCAGAGAGTGGTGCATTTCCCCCTCTCACGAGCTTTGACTGTCAGCGCGTGGGCGTGAGTGAGAGTTTGTGTGTATAAGCGCGTGCGTGTGCATGCGTGCCACAGTGGGTGTGTTTGTATGCACAACCAACACATCGAGTGTGTGAGGGGTGAACTTTGTGATGCGAAACGGTAGGCTAAATTAGACAACAAATTAGCCATTAAAACACGGTAATACGGTAATTCAACCAGCAAATTTAATCCGACGAACGCGAAAACTCTCATGACTGAATATGGATCAAATCAAGGTAGTTATTTTATTTATGTAGCTATAATTAAAACGGCAACTCCCATAACACTAAGTTAAATTCTTCTTATGTTATTGAGTACCAGAAATACCGACTGACATGAAATCCAAAAACGCAACGCTTTGAAATGAACATGTAGACTAGGTTATAATAGTTTAAAGGTTCAGTTTTTCGCTTTCCTATTATTATAACATATAGGCCTATTTAAAAACATACATTTTATTTTCATAATATGTTAGTGTTTATATCGAATTCTAGCTATTTTAAAACTATGGCTCCAGAATGGAACAAAATATTTATTGGCCTACTAAGATATTTTAATTATTGTATGGGGTCCATAATATACTATACCACAAGTAATTCTTACAATCGGACAGTCTCATCCCAAACTGAGAAGGCCTTTGCAGAATATGATAGTAATCCTCGGCTAACAACAAAGTAGTTTTTATTTAAGTAATTTACTTTATTTTTTGATGATAATGCATTTTAACCGAGAACATTGCTAAAATCTAAAATACTAACTTCTGATGAAAAGTGTATGTGCTTAGACTTTGCCGGTCAGGAATGAAGTGAACAGCTGGCTTGGATGCAAATGATCTTTAAAGATCCGCGCGCACCGGACTGATTTCCATCAGCATCTTACGCGAGCAAAGCAGACCGGACGGAGGTTTCACGCGCCTAATCCGTTTTTTACATTGTGGGTCATACACCCATTAAGCAAGTAATTAATGCGCTCGGCCATGGGGGAATTCCCAAGCCTGAGTTGAAATACCCCACTCTCTCTGTCACAGCTTTAAAGGCCCGGGAGCCTAATATGACATGCGTGTTTATCTATAATTCTGCACGTGGATTGTTGTTATTATCTACTGAAATTACCTGATACAAATAGGATATCAAACAAAATCTCATTGAGGATATTTTTGTTATTGCAAATAAGTAACCCTATCTCATCACCATCTACATACGTCATCCTCCGTATGCTATAGTTAAATTGTTTCTTCAAAATACTAAAGTGTTTCTTTATCCAATATTTTTTTCTGCAATTGTTCAACTACGAATTAGTATTTATCGACCCCAGGGATCGTTTCCGTATGTCTGCCTATTTTTAGTTTCCATTTATAACAAAGATGGTTCCACAAATACTTTTTTCTATTCTTTGTAAAATCTTATATGTTGTGATAAAATAAATAAATAATTAAATAAACACTAATTTAGAGTATAGATAAATAATTCTGTTAATAAATTTTAATCGCCCCAGAACCATATAACTGATAGGATTCTTATTAAAACCCAGCCTGCGTAAAAGAAGCGTGTATATATATATATATATATATATATATATATATATATTAGAGTGAATGTCAATCACTCCCGTCTTATCCGAACAGCGGTTCTGTGGGAGAGAAGCGTCCTTGCATCGTTCTTACCTTCATCTGGCAGCAGCTGGAGCCTTCGCTTTCTCACGCTGAAAAAGCCTGCAAAGGAATGCCTAAAGTTCAGAAAAGGGGGTCGCTCGAAGATCTTCATGCCTCGGGGGCAGACCGGCGGCTTCTTTTCATTTCTGCCTCGTTATCGATTCGCTGTTGTCATCTTTGGCGGAGTAGAAGGACACTTGAAAGAATATCGTACAGGGCTCTGATGCGTGGGCTGAAATGACCCGAGCAAAACTCTGTTCAAAGACTTTACAAGCACATAAACCTATCCATGAGAAGACAGTGATGTGTTGTATATATGCTCATACAATAAATAAATAAAATGAAATGACCTACATAGAAATAGATCTCAAGCTCAATGTAAATATGAACTAGCTATTGAATGTAGTTGGTATGCTTTAATTGCCTTATAGATTAAATACGTCATACTAAAATTAATTTTAAAAAGCCTATTAGTCTGTATTTCTATGGATGAAATTGGATCAGTAAGGGTTTTGCAGTGCATAAAACTTTTCAACTTTTGTTTAGGATTGGTTTGCATTGATGATTTTTTTGAGGTCACAGTATTTTGTGTCAGTTATTGTTTATTTGAGCTACAATATAAAATGGCTGACAGATTATTAGTCTTGCCCCCATAAAACAATTATTTTACGAAAAATGAAAATGTCTTAGTTTTCCGCACATTTCGTGGGACAGTGCAGTGATTTGACTCTACTGGCAAAAGACAGAAGGTGCGAAAGATCTATTTCTATCACAGTTTAGACCCTTTGACATACTGGGTAATTGCTTCAGCATAACAAATTGTTTTATGCTTTTGTTCAGTTTGGATTCATTAAGGGTGAACCGAGTTTCACACGAGGAATCAATTAAATATGACTTAGTTTGTCAGGCTGTGGGCACAGGAAATAATTGTATGTTTCATTATGATGCCGTTCAACACACAAGAAGCTCTGTTTGCTCAACCAGAACTGCTACAGTTTGACAGATTATTGATGTAACCCAGATTATAATCACAATGCTGCTTCTTAGATTACATTTAAACACTTACTGTAAACAGTGGCTGTCTCACACTTCTGTCTTCGCGCATACGTGTTTTTATGATATTTCCAGTGTTTCTTGTCAAAGTAGCGCACACAAAGCCACAGACCATTAAACAAATAAGTTTATGTGCTACTAATATGTTAGACTAGCAGGATTACCATGAAAGGAGACTTTATTGTGGGTTTAATTTCTTTACCATGACTACTGTTAGTTAGAACGGAGGCGTGCCTAAAAAACACAATGTGAATTTCCATTTGCCAGGTTAGCTAATATGCTCAAGAGCTCTTCATTAGCCTTATGGCTGTATTACCGACAGTTCTTGAAAGGAATGGGTTTAAGACTAGCGTCCAGACCGTGAGAATATTCTGGAACACGTACAATGCCATCGCATACATATGCGCTGCGGTTAACATTTACTGTCATGACCAGGCCTATGAAGGACAAATATGGCAAGCAGTAGGAGTCAGTACCTACACACACGCACGCCACACTGAACCCAGCAACGCAGTAGTATATATTTAAAAAACACTCAACTGTTTGTCTTGGGCCGATATGCTATTAACATCTCATTTACTACGGTAGCAAAAAACTTTCTCTGATGTAATGTGGTTTTGAATGTTCAGTGCAATGGATGAGGCAGCATTACTTCCAATTTTCCAATTTTTATTACATCACTGTATAGTATATAAAATGATATTAAAAAAGGATGTCATTTATATAAAATATATCTTCTATACTAATTCTCTATAATTATGTATGACAAGTTGCTTATATATATGTTTTTTCAATATATAATTATATGAGTTGAAAATATAAATGTGAGCACACAGTGTTAATTACCGATGCAGGGGGACCAATAAACAGCTGGAGTGAGCGAGAGAGAGTGGTCAGCTGCGGTGATGCCCCTGGGTTGCCGGAGGGAAAATTGTCCAAGAGTGAAATGGAGGTAATGAGACAAACATGATGGACGCCAGCACCTGGTCATCAGCAAAAGAGATCAGATGGTCACTGAACCATTGACAACAACTGCTCAGGTGCATCACAAACCTCCACTAGAGTCAGCTTAGTGTTTAATTAGTCCACTGTGACCGAGAGAGAAATGTAAAGTGAAAAGGAAAGGTCATATTATCAATATTGCCAATGCTAACATCTTTTGTGCTTTTACCTTGATGCTGAGAATATTGTGTGTTGCGTTCATCCTGGTACCGCCAGAGGTACTTTGAGACGCACAAATCAACTCAGGTTTACTATTTGGTTGTGCGTTAATCCTCGGGTGAGCATAGTGTGAGCGTTTGTGTATAAAGGGTAGAGAGACTGTCTCTTTGTGGGGGGTTGCTTAATCCAGTCCCTATGTGAAACTGTTGACATTTGTGCCTTTTTTTTTCTTCATTATGTGCCTGTGCCTGTTTTCTGCGGGATTAGCCCCAAATCTCCTATGCAACACATTCTGCATGCCACTACTTTAACTTCATCAATAATGGATGAAGACATTGTAATCGGAAATCATCAAAGAAAGTGTGAGGGGGGGGCAGTCGCACGGTGCAGGTTTTATTTTAGGTCTCCCTCTAAATTGATGATAGCGACTACAATCATTTCTTTGGGCTGGGTAGTTTTTGCCGATCGATAGTGGCAATATGGCAGTGGAAGTGGCTGTGGACGGTGCAGTGGGTAGTGGGAGGGAGAGTGGAGGGGTGTTCATATGTGTGTTCATGTTTGTCAGAGTGTGTATCTTGCCTGTGTGTGCTGTACTGTTTCTCATTGATTGTGTTTACTCAAGCTTCTCATTGCTGCCTATTACTGGAGACAGGGAGACACGCCCTGCCCTGATGCGAGGATAAAGGAGATTAACACACACACACACACACACACACACACACACACACACACACACAAAGTGATGGATTAGTCTTTACTCTGAAATAATGACACATCTGTGATTTATGTCATTCCTCTTAAGATTTTTGTTTTGTTAATGTTTACCAATGTCACAGAAATGCAACAGTTAAAGATTTAACAAATGCCCCGAAAGCTGAGTAAAGTGACTGGTGTGACGTTCATTAGATATCGTTTGTGGTCTGACTGCATGAGTTGAATGGTTTATTTTAGCCTCCCTTTTTGACGTAACAAAATATACAGTTCTTTCCATTATGAAGACTGATGATTCCGTTTCATATACTGTCATGAGACAAGCAGTTTAATAGCCTGTGTTGATGTGTATGTGTCATCGTGTAATCACGAGAGCACCAACATCCACAATTTTTGGTAATTAGAGCAAATTTGACGTACAGTCACTAAATAATTCTTTGTTTTGTAAATGGGAGCAGTAAAAGAAAGTTAAAAAGAGGGTGGGAAAAAATCTCAAGATGTTGGTTCTCCATGTTGGATCTAGTTTCCAAAGACCTTAAAACTCAAGATGTATTTCAGGTAGTGAGGGTCATAAGTTGAAGTTTAAGACAATGATAATATTACATCTGGAGTTCAGGGCGTAAAACGCAGCAATATATTAAAATATCATTAAATGGTAACATGGAATGGCATATTTGCTTTCATTTTATTAATTTTTTTTCTGAATAAAAAAAGTGATTTTGTATACTACTGTTTAAAAATGTTGGAGAATTTTTTAAAGAAATTAAAACTTCTATTCAGCAACAATGCATTGATCAAAAAGGTATTAAATTAAATTTATTATGTATATATAAACACACACATGCATGTATTGCATGCATTTGAGAAAAATCTGTCATGTTTATATATTAAATGTATATCATACAGCTTATCTGAATATAAATATATATATATATACACACATTCAAATACATGTTAATATTTTCAAAATATATGATGCATGTGTGTTATGTATATATATATATATATATATATACACATACATATATATATACATAATATATATATACATAATAAATATACACAGTACACAAACATGTATTGTGTAAACAAAAACTTATATTATGGATGTGAATAATCAGGTTAATTGTTTAACAGCACTACTTCACAAGATTGCAGTTTTATTTAACCCAGCATAGTTAAGAATGTAATTTTTAACAAAAATGCATCAATGGTGAGCATAAGATATTTTTTACAATCAATCAACTAAACATTTAAATGTATCATAAGATCTAAAGTTATTCAGCGGTATCTTATTTGTGACAAAAAAGGAGAATGATTTTGTTGTTGTCGTTTAGGGGTTAAAAATAGTATGTGAAACGCTTGCTCTGATCTTGTGACAATTTCAATAATACACAAATCACACAAATATGCACAATTTAGCACACATTGCAATATCCTTTTGATAATATACATGCCACTAATTTATCAAACCCAAATTTGACCAGGCCTGTGCTGTTATCTTTGGACATGGGCCCATATGCATGAAGTATCTCAGAGTAAGACACTGTAGCTCTAAGACGCTTAGTACAAATAAGCATCGGTCTCTAAGATTAGATGAGGTTGTGATGATTCCTCAAGGCTCCTGTACCTCAGCCATCAAAGCCACTTTACTGTGGATCAAAGCCTTTGTGCTGGTGTATGGGTGCGTGTGTTGTGTGTGTGTGTGTGAGAGAGCTAAAGTCCCGTTCATTTCAGCAGAGGCCAGGGTTAAGCATCATTCAGACTTTAATCTAGCATGGCCTGCTCCTCTGAGCCTGTTCATTGTTGGTATGATGTTTCACTCACAAGCATCGCTGCAATGCGTTTGAAGTATCTGACCCACTTATGTGCTTATAGTTGAATTGTTTTTGACTTTGCTTAATGGTAAAAGGATGTTTCAATAACATTGGTTATGCATATGCATATTTGAAACCAGAACTGTTTTGCCAGTGTATTTAGTGCTGCTAGGTACAACAGATGAGCAAAACCGCAAAATCACTCCACGTTTACCTCATGATCTTTAGATAGCTGCACTGTGACAACCATCGAAACCCACAAAGCCACTATAAACATCCAAAACTAAGTTTTTCTTTGCACCCCAGCAGGGTGTTACTCAACTAAAAAAATAGTGGAGTAGTGTTTAAATTCAAACCGATTTTATTGTGCTGATGATAATATAAATAGGGATTAAATCTATATAGTAAACCTTCAAGTTTGTGAAGTTTAACTGTTTCTCTGTATGCTTTACAACATGCGTCGTACATTAAGTCAGAAGTCATAGAAAAAAGACGGAACTCGGCACTCTCGCGGGAAAAAACGGAAGTCAGTTATTTCTGTTATAAATTGAAAACTAGAAAGATATTTTGTTATCTGCTTCAGAAGACATGTAATAACCCCTAAGGGCGTATAGGTTTGTTTCCGATTTATGGAGAAGAAAGTCATATACACCTAGTAAAACATGCCGTCATTTTTATTTTTGGGTGAACTATTTCTTTAGTGGTTATGACCAAACATTTTATGGAATTTAATAAACTCATTATCAAAGATAATCAAAGACGACTGACTTACCTTGTAAGTCTACAGCATTTACAGAAATAACATATAGGCTTCCCCAAGTATTTTTCATTACCATAAAGGGCAAACATCAAAGATCTAAAAATGTTAAAGTCACACCAGTGTCATTTAATGCGCGGCAAATACATTGAAAGTTTATAGCTGTAATTCATAGAGGGCGACGGGCATCATAAATTCTATTCTGACTGTCTGTGATTTGTTGAGTGCTACATAGTTCTGAATAAATGCCTAATGGGCCGAGCTTAAGCGTTATCATAATTTACTTTGATGGCAGGTGATGACCTCGTAAATTTTGCTTAAAATAAAATGTTTCCAAGGGGTCTTGATGGCACCTTGCTCTCTCGCATGGCAAGTAACTCCTGGTATGTACCAAATGCAGCAAAACATCAAGGGGGCTTTCCCAAGTTAGAACACAAACTCTCCCCCCGAGTTTATCATGAGTTTTCATTTTTGTTGTTGTTGTTTTTTAACCTCTGAGGTATTTCTTTAAGTTTTAAAACTGCAACCGCATGTGTTATATTCATGTTAACTTGTTTTAAACAGGTTGTAGATGTTTATACCATCTTTCTGTATTGAAGAATTATATTAGATACTATATATGATATCATTATTGATCTTTAAAAGGAATAATGGCACATTCTGTGGATAAAGTTTTGCATCTGCCTTTCACTAAGTGCACTGGAGAACTTTGCCAAGCGTAGCTTTTCTTTTATTGGTGCATAGCAATTCAACGCTCAAGGCTGAGTGTTCAGTCTGCTCCCTGTGTGTGGCAATAGCTCAATGCGAGTTGTCACGCCACTACTTGGCTAACAGGAGGAGTTCTGCTTCTGTCCAAGCGCCCTTCAAAGATGACAGATGTAATTCAAGGTGTGTGGAACCCCACATACCAAACGGGTCTTTTTGTCTGTGGTGCTAAAGTTACAAGGACAAAATTGCGTGCCCCTAACATCACACACGTGCTTACAAATCAGTGATTTGCCAAAGGGCATTTAGACTTATCACCTTCTCAAAGGCTCTCGAAAGCTTCACACGTGTAGTTGCTGTAGCCAAAACTCAGATTCATCAAATTAGGCATGAATCCTCTCTGTTTTAGGTCCATCTGTGTAGAAAATGACTTCATTTTGCATGTCTGGAAAAGGGTGAAAAGTTTTGGCTCTGACCACAGTCACCCCCAGCGGGGCTTTCTCATGTGTCCGTTCTCTTACGTGATGAATAGGTACCTTGACAAGAAAGAATTTTCATTATTGTCATTATTTGTTCTTATTGCCTCGCATTCCTGTGGCGTGAGTCTGTACAGCAGACAAGTCTTTGAAATCACCTTGTGTATCTTGATAGAGTTATCTGGACTCTGACATTGAAGGGTATTCGAGAGGAGGATGCTCTGTGATATTTCTGGCCTCGTCTTGCTGGGGGGGAGAGTGTAATTTTCACCCTAACCCAACCTTAGGCTTGAAAATGTCTGTCCAATTCTTTTCTCTGTTTCTCAGTGTACAGGAGAATGAAAATCAATCACACTTTACATGACAAATCACAATATATGTAATTGAATTATTTTTCTTCCCTGTATATGATATTTGCACCCGTTCATGATGAACACATGTATTTTTTTAAATCTAAAATGTAGTCTAAAGAAATGTAATCTAAATGTAGAAATGTACTTGATTTGAAATAGTTATGTAGTTAAAATATTTTCAAGAAAAAAAAAATATTTCATGATTCTTAAAAATGTCAGGATGTGGGACTGTTGTGTATATAAAAAAGTATGTCTTAACAATAATTTTAAAAAAGAAGAAAAAAAATATATACAAATCATGAATTATTCATTATAAAATATCAATTAAATAACAGATAAAAATTAGCTTCATGTCATTGATATAAGCTGATGTTACCTCCTTGTGAACTTGGTTATGTGGCATATACGTGAAAATCCTTCAGCTTGTGGTGGGTTTGGCTGTGCTGCTGGACGCTGGATGACCGCTGACCCCTCTCTCTAGGGTTGATTACTGAAGGATGGAGGCCAGTTGTGACACCAGCAGGGTCACTTTGGAGCCCTGAACCAGCTGCCTCAGCACAATCCCAGCCAGAGATGAAGCCAATCGATCCAATGTTTCCCCATCTCTCATTATAACATACAGTATTTACATCATACATCAAGTGAAGTTGATGGATGACTAATACCGGGATTGAGTGTAAAAATGGAATCTGAGATAAATCCGATCAAACAAACCTTAATTTTGCAATTGTCTGCTTTGATACTTTGGTTTTTTTCTTCCTGACGTTTTGAGGTTTATATTTCTGTTTAGACATCTAAAAAAGTCTTGTTTTCATCTTTTCCATCATCATCTACCCACACTGAGTTCCCCTGCTGACCCAACGAACATGCCAGGCAATAATGGCGCCATGGCAACACGCTGATGACATGGGGGGGGGGCTAGACTGGCACCTGTTGGACCCGATGCCTTCCTCCATTTCCCTTGCTCTCTCATGCTACGCACTCCTGTCGAAGCGCTTTACAAGGTGCAAAGAGCCTAAACCATAACAATTGAAATCTGAGATGAACGGTCAGCTGCAGTCATCAATCATCTTTCAATCAATCATTGTCACCCCTGCTGCTCCGAAAGCGATGCCGGCCCGCTTGTGGCACCTTGAGGACTAGAACACTAGCTGTATTCTAAAAAAAACTTTCCTCCATTGGCAAGATGAGAGCTTTTTTTCTTGATTGGAGCAAATTCAAATCTGAAGATAATGGTCTAGACTCTATGTAAACGTGTGCTAAAGAGTAAAAAGATGAGGTCCTGCCTGAAAGAATGTAAAATGATGCATAGTTATTTTCCTGTAGGCTCTTAATAGTTAGACTGAAGGATTTCACATCTCTTGATTGGAAGGTCTTGATGTTTCATCATGTCCGTAAGGCCAAAATATGTATCTCAAGGAGGAGTTAACAAACAGTCTGTGACCTCAGTGTTTCAAAAGGGTGGGAATCCCTAATGAAAATGAGTCTGAGCATGTGAGTGGGAGTGATCCATTGAAAGTGGCTTTACTTCCAACACCTTGAAAACTTTCAACCAAAAATCATATTTAAGAATGTCTGGAACTGAAGCGTTGAAGGCTTGTGTGCTCGGTTTAATTTGTGCCTTGGTTGGTGATTGTAAGAGATCTCTGTGCTTGCCGACAAGCAGATACTTTTGAAAAGGACAGCGCATGAAATGAACGGTAATCCTTAGTGCTGAAAAAATCGTCTGCACAGCAAATGGGAATTCCATCAGAAATTGCAGGATCATTTATTATTTATTGTGTCCCTGTGATGACTTGAGTATAGGTGATGCGGGGCCAAAATGTTGGAAATGGAAGTATATCACAAGAGATTAGATTCAAATCGTGTGAGGCTCGGTCAAGTAGAAATACAAGGTTTTAAAAATTTATCTGCTTATGTGCTTTGAGTAATTAAAAAAAAGTATTTGCGTTTTACTTGAGTATGGTTAAAAAAAGGTCACTTTCCATGTTTAAACTGGTCAGCCACGGCATTTAAAGGTTTTACCTCACGCTTTTACAGTGACTTCTAACAAAATGAATCTTATTTAAAGAGCTCTGCTTCAGAAATGTCTTAAAAACAACATCCCTTTCATATATCTATCTATCATCCAACGTTATTAGAGATGATTTTGTTGGTGAAACCTTTTTACGATGTTACATTTCACTGATGGAACTAAGCCATTTTTTGGGAATTGCAATGCTTTTGGGAAGTATGGAAGTATGTCACTATTTACTCCCTTTCATGTAATTCCAAACCTGTATGATATTTTAGAGAATATCAGTAACCACATAGATCTGAACCCTAGTGACTTCCATGGAATGGATAATACACTTTTCTCAAAATATCTTTGTTTTACAGAAATAGTAAAATTTCAGAATGACATGTGCGAGAGCAAATAATGACAAAACTTTCCACTTTTCAGGTAAATCCCTTTAAAGGGATCATCTGGTGTCACATGCACTTTTACAAGCAGTTAGGACTGAAATGTGTGTTGGGAGTGTGTGTACACAACCACCCTACAATTATAAAGATCCACTGGTAGTTTTCTTTTAATTGAATAAAAATAAGTTGCCCTTTCTGAAATTAAGCCATTCTTAAATGCATGTCGGTGTGGTGTCACACAGACAGAGACCACTCCCACAATAGTTGATTGACAGCAGCGTGTCACACAGACTGAACTGGTGTCTTACCTCAGACCCGCCCTGA
>JAUCMU010000026.1:18113971-18125799 GCA_032275025.1 Enteromius treurensis | reverse complement strand
AAAATATATTCCAAACCTTACTGCTGCAATTTTTAGGCATGTTTACAGAAAAAGCAAAACTGAAATGAAAAATAAAAAACATTATATATATATATATATATATATATATATATTACTGAACATTTTAAGTGCATCAAAACCTTTCATAAAAGTTGTCAAAAATGTATTTTTGTTTTGTTTAGGACATGAGCTTTATATATATAAATAAACCAATCCAAATATTATAAATAAAAAATATATATATAAACATTAAAAGAATAGAACAAGAATAGAACTTTAATTAAATTTTTTGTTTTTTTTGCTTTTTTGTATACTTTATTAAATGTTATATGAAATATTATTATGCAATAGCAATAGTAATACAAACATCACAGACACACCTTTGAACCCTGCTGTATAAGTTGTCATAAATGCTCTCTAAATGACTGAATTATTATATGATAATAATTCATATCAGTATCAGCACCCATCGAAGCACATTCTGTCATCTGTGACGAGCAGGACATCTGTCTTTCGCAGTGAAAGTCAATCCATCTCTCCATAACATTTCACAAAGTTTCCATATAGTTAAAAGTTCCCCTCGCTTTGACTGACAAGCAAAATGTTAGAGGTGCATCTCTTCACATCCACTTTGCCAATTACATTATCACACAAAAGTGCTAATCATTTCTTCTGCACGAAGGCCAACTTTTAATTAGACCGAAGCGGGGCGCATTCTCCGGAGGCGCATTTTGCCCTCTCTGCTATTCAGAGCCTCGGCTCACAGACTCGCAGCCTTTTTGAGCCTGATTGGGGCTTAGCGCCTGTTTTCCCCCTGTCGGAGAGAGCAGAGGGTGAGATACGGATGAGTAAACATCCCTCGTTTTTTATTTAGGGGTTCAAATCCCCTTCACAGGATAAGTGGATGTGCTTTAGCTATTTTAAGGTAGTGTGTGTGCAGTGGCGACACTAAAGAGCACAGTGCTTGTTACAGTTCTGAAGCCTAAAAATAAAAGACCGTTTCTTGTGTTAATTTCCGTCAAATCAGTTCGGGTGAGTATGCGTTAGTATTTATTCCCATGAGGACGTGTAGGGCGTAGAGGCCCACATATGTGTAAATAGTGGTTTGTGGTTGTTTGTCTGCAAGGGTTTATGTACGTGTCCACATGCGGCAGAGTGTGTGAAGTCGGGGTCTCGGGGCCAGTGAGAGACAGCTGTAAGGGTTGTGGATTGCGAAGGTTATGATCACAGTGCTCTCATAAGGACTTTATTTCAGCTCTATCCAACCCCCCTCGACCAACGGACAGGTGGGTCTTGGGTTTAGTTTCAGAATTTTTCCCTCCTCCCCCTGTCCGTTTTTTTTTTTTGTTTCTTCACTTTTCATAAAACCGCCTGCGTGAACGGATGCTTGTGATCAGCGGGGCGGCTCAGTTTTGCGGAGACCCCGCTGTGACGGGTAATAGGTGGGCCGGTGTGTCAATCATTTGACATTTCCTCTCGGGTAAATCAACACGCTCGGCCTGTCGCCGATGTAACACTGTATGGGTCTCGGATGATTTAAATAGCGCACCATGTGTACACATGCCAGCGTTTGTTTGTGTGTGAGGAAGTGTGTTTTCGCTCGAGCCTCTGCATTTCATTTGCAGACTGTGTGTGTGTGTGTGTGTGTGTCTGTGTGTGTGGAGGGTAAGTCCTGGGTTTAGTGTCGCTGATCTTCTCTCAAATCTCCCCTTGAGTGAAATTAAGGAAGGCAGACTTTTTAGGAAGGTTGTGTGTGTTCAATAAGACATAAGCCTTATTTTCCAGTGCTTCTCTGCTTTAGATGTCCATGGATGTGTGCCGGGCCTTAGTCCTATTTATAGCCTTTGTTCAATAGAACAGTCATACAGGAGGCAATGGGAGAGGACCCCGAGTCGGGACTCGAACTGTGCCACTTTTCGGAGCGCTGTCTTACAGAGGGATCATTTTGTTCCCTTCCTCTCCCCAAAACTGTGTTCCAAGCACATTTCAGTGATCAGTGATAAATAGCTTATTCTTATCCTGATATATAAATAACAAAGGTCAAGTTTTGTTTAGTATTACATAATTCATGATGAACTAAATGTCGTTATTTAATTTTATTTTTAGTGTTATTTTATACCTTTTATTATTTGCGTTAAAAAGTGTTTAAAACGTCTAAAATGTCATTTTTTCTGATTTTGTACCTTGATTATAATATAATCATTTGTTTTATTAATTTATTATTATATTTATTTAGGTAGGAACATTTGGGATTTTGTGTATTTACGACATAGGAATATTTGGTAGAATTTCGGGATGCTTTTTTAGGTTTTTGGGTACTGTTAAATTCAGTTAGTTACTGTCGTTGTGCTAATGGAAATAAGATGTCTTTAATATGCAAGAGCAGAGCACAGCAGTCCTTAATGAAAAGCTTGTCAACCATCAGGTCACAGGATGTTGTTAAATGTCAGCCGTGGTAAATGTGACTTCAAGAGGATCCTAATTTAATTTAAAAACCCTCTACACTGAAGTGCCTCAATTGTTAAAATAGGAAATGCTGCTTTTTTCAGTGTTTTACATTTCAGTGAGAAATGTCACACCCTTTTATTAATAATTCTGAATTGAATTGAAGTTTGGGAAGTGCCCTTGCTTGCTTTTTCGTACACAGGTTTTTTTTTTCTTTCACTCAAAATGAAAGCAGTCCTGGTGGTCTTGCCAGTGACATTGCTTGTCATCTCTCAAGTAATTAGAGGTGTGTTGAAAGCGGTTCAACCAAATGGCCTTGCAGCAATAATAATCAAACTGGGGCGTCTTGAAACTAGTTTTTCACAATTCTTGTTATTGATCACGTGCAAACAAACTCATGTGCTTGCGCATATTTCTCTTACAAGTTTGTGTGCATGCATGTAAATTTCCCTCTGAGCGTCATTCATGTGCATCCCACTTGTAAAAGATGTAGAAGATTTGAGATGTACTATCTCATTGATTAAAGCCTTGTGATTTATTTTCCATCATTTGACAACAGGCAGGGTTCAAACACTAATCTATTCTCTCATTCTACTTATTGTGCTGGCACAGCTCTGGGTTTGACATTTCAGCGCCGAATGCTTAAATGTGTTTCTCATTGGAGCGGGACTCTGAGCCACACAGTGTTTCACGCATGCTTCCCTTTGAAATTGGGAGCACGTCTGTGCAAAAAAACACAAACAAATGTTCGCCACCAAGCACGTTCAAGTTGTTGCTGACAAACCACCGATGCACATGACGTGCATAAACAGCTCGCGAGCGACATGTTTTTGGTATTAAAATATTAGAATGCATTTCAGAAAAGATCTACTCATAAATGTGAATATTTTTTCGGCATTAGCCTCCGAAAAGTGACATTTAGCGCACCGTTTTGTGTTGTAGACTTACCGAGGCAGCTCAGAAATGTGTTAGCAGTAAAAATTTCACTTCCCGAAGAACACATGGCAGTAGCATAGAAAAAGTTACAACCTCGCTAACCAGTTTTTGGCACAGCATATGCTAGGGTTTGGTTTCTCAGCTTTCCTTCTTGAGGCCTTTAAAACTTTTTCTCTCTTGGTTTTACTAGCTCTCTGTTTTCCCCTCGCTATGTAAAATGTTTCATTAGTAGCCTACCTCTTGTATTCAAAGAGTGTGTAGATTTAGATCAGTTGTTTCTGTAGTTGTGAAGCAATGTTGCTAATCCCTTTCACAAACACGCATTAAAGATCACCGCACACTTTGAATCTGACATTGATGGTGATCTCAGCTATTTTTGAAGTCAAAAGGCAAAAAGTCAACCCTTTCTGGATTTATCTGACTCTCTGCTTGAGCGGAGTATTAAAAACAAAGCAAATATAGTTAATTTTTCTTCAAGCGCAAGAAAGGAGACTAAATGAAAACGTAATCCTGGTACTTTCCTGGGACAAACTGTGATTGTTTTAAGCAGCGTCTGATTTGTCACAGACTACACTGAAGCAGAGAATGCCAAAGTCGTGCTAGCAGCCCAAGCAGGAAGTTGACAACTGAATCTGTGCATTTAGTGCTTTGTTGCGCTCTTTCCCGTCTATTATATAACCTACTGCTAACCTGCACACTTAACCCCACTAACACTTTTTCACGACCCCCTGCACTGGAGACCCAAAGCGCTTGTGTCAAGTCAGATTAGGTTAGCGTTTTGTCAGCTCTATAGTCTAAGCAGAGGTTACGAATACTATACCGCTTGTTCCATGCAAAGATTCCAAACCTGCAACTTGATCAGATGGATATGTTCAGCGGTAAGGTCAACGGTAATGCCCATGTAATGTTTAGAAATGGGACCTGAAGTCAAGCTATTAAACAATTTTTTGGAGAAACAAACATTTTTAAGACAGAAATAAATGTTACTGCTACAAATGCATTAAAAAAATTAAAAATGTAATGATTAAATGACTGAAATGACTGATTAACAGGTTATCTTTATTATAGCTGTAATCCACAAAGTGCTCTTGAATTGTAGGATCTTATTGTTTTATGCTTGTTCTTGTTTTTTTGTTTTTTTTGTATTAATATTGTACATTATAAGTCAACTTTTATCATAACTATTTGAATTTGAGGTTTCAAGATTTACAGAATATTATTTTTATACACTACAACACAGTAGTTTGGGGCCAGTGTGTTTTTTTTTTTTTTTAAGTAAAAAAAAAAAAGCTTTTATTTATCTATCTGTATTCATTTATTTATGAAAGCTATTCATACATATAAAGATACAGATTTTCTTTTCAAATAAATGCAATTCACTTTTTATTTATCATGAAAAATGGATCACTGTTTTCACAAAATTATTAAGCAGATTCCACATTGAAAACAAATAAGAAATGTAATAACAAAATTCAGTTTGCCAGCACAGGAATAAATTACTCAATAAAATAATTTTTAAATAGAAAACCGTTATTTTACCAACACTATTTGTACTATTTTTTAAATTGAGTTATTGTGGCCTTGATGAGCATTAAAAACTTAATCTTATAGATCCTTTTTATATACAGTATATTTACGTGCATTGATTTATTTGTTCCAAAGTGACTAGGTATTAGATAAAGTATATGTAAAAGCATTTTTTATACATACTTTTAAAGTGTTTTCACTTCAATATTACTACAACTTAATGCAGCGAACACACAATTTACCATCTCTAACTCCATGTCAATGTTAAGCATATGATTCTTGTCTGTCTAGCCAACACTGATGTTTCTACTGAATGTCCTGGTAATGGTTGTACCATGTTTTAGATTAGCTATAACCTTCAGAAGTGAATCTGTGTGAGGGATGGAACGAATTAAATGGTATTGGTCGGATGGCTTTACAAAGACAGCTTGACATGGACTATCACTGGAAAGATGGCTTTGTAAAAACATAACCGGTCAAGTTTACAAGACAGTTTTGAGAAATGTTATAAATGCAAGTTGTTTGGATTGTCTGTACAGACACCATGTAACACTGACAGACAGACAAATGAACAACAGGGTGTGTAGGGCTGTTTGTGAGAGAATGTACCTCGGAGAATCCCCCAAAAACCTTCATTAATCACCCACCCTGTTCGGCAATCCACCTAACTAGAGAAAGATGTGTGGCCCTTAACCTGCTAGCACTAGCTGCCATTGAGTTTGCTTTGTTTTGGGCCTTTGGCCCGGACAATCAAGCAACAAGACAAAATTAGAAGCAAATGGGAGGAAAATTTGACAAAGTCGATTTTTATTTACACACTCATTTGCAACCCATGGCATCAAAGCTCTCCGCTCAGGCCGATGAAAACGGCATAATGTGTTACTTTTTTTTTTTTTTCTGGAGATTGAAGAGGCTTCTCAGAAGGAGGATGGTAATGGGGGACAGGCTGTGGAGTAAATTGAATTAGGCAGGGCGAGATGACTTGTAGTAAGAAATGAAATGTCATCCTCGCAGAGGCTGGAAATGTAAAACATGTGAATGTTAAACAGTGCGGTTCTAGCGTCACCCCTCTTTTTTTCCCCCTACTTTTTTCACCATCTTCAAAACGCTGACTCCACTCACACGTTCAAGTGTGCCTTGCATAAATCACAGGCTGCGGAGGGAGATGATTCCACTCCATCTGAAACGCACACACTTACAAACATTCTGACTCTCTTTCTGAAATTATCCTGCTTTCACATTTGAACACTCTAGGGGTGTAATGGTTCATATTTCTCGCAGTTCCCTGTGTATTGCTGTTCTGTGGTCACTATTTTAGTAGCTATTTAGGGGTGCACCGATTATGAAATTTAAAGCCGATACTGATTTCATGTATTTTTGCACTGTGATCCAGAGGATACGAAACCAATTGCTGATATCATTTTTCAAATAGCCCCTTTTAGCACACTTTTACAAGCATGAACCATATGCTGTATCAAAATGCACCACAATAAGATTACAGACAACAGTTTTCATTTTGTAAAATGTCAATATTTGCTTGAACTATCCTTCAAAAGTTTTGGGTCAGTAATGGGTTAGATTTCTTTTTTCTTTTTTCTTTTTGAAGCGAATACAAGCTTGAATGCTTTAGACTGATTTGAAGTGACAGTAAAGGAATTTTTAAGGATACAAGAGATTTTTATTTAAAATAAATGCTGTTCTTTTGGTCACAACCAACCGTCACGAACGAATTATTAGCTATGACTTTTGCCTCAATAAACTCCTAATTTGCTGTTTAATAGTTAGTAAGTTAGTTGTAAAGTTTATAAGGTAAGAAATGTAGAATATGGTAACAATATGTGCTTTGTAAGCACTAATAAACAGCCACTATGTTAATAATAGGCATGCTAATAAGCAACTAGTTAATGCTGAAAATTGGGCCACATACACAAGGAGTTGCTGCAAAACATTTAGAATAAATGAAATGTTTCATAAGCACCAAATAAGCATATTGGTATGATTTCTGAAGGATCTTGTGAGACATAAGTCTGAAGTAATGGCTGCTGAAAAACAATAATTATTTTAAAATATATTAAAGCTAAATACAGATATTTTAAATAATTACAATACAATGCAGCCTTTGTGAGCATATGAGACCTCTTTTAACATCATAAAAAAAACTGACCACAAACTTTTGAACTTGTGTGTGTTTATTGAATTGCACGCGAGTTCATTTGCAAAAACAGATAACTTTGTTTTTAACTTTCTTTTAATTTTTATTTATTTATTTATTTTTTTGTGCATTCCAGTTAATCTCAATCAAACGGTTGTTGTGTTTTTTTTTTTTTTGATTAAGTAAAAGTAACAAAAAAAAAAAATTTAACACAATAAAATGAAATGAAAAACATGATAATGTAACAAAAAAGCAAGATTAAGAAGAAAAGTTTTCTGTTTTTGCATATTAACTCTTCACATACAGTCAATATGAAATAGTAATGCACTACAGATTTGTATTCACCACTTTGCAGTTCCCCCCCCCCCCCCCCTTTCTTGTCAAGACATGTTTCAGCGATGCAGAAAATGAACATAATTACTCTCGCAAACGGACACCCCACAATTCATACACATTTAATATTTATATTGTGGGAGTCATCGTTAGACATGCATGCTAAATTGTTGGTGGGGAACGGTTGGGCCCCACCCATACACTCGGCAGTGTAAAAATGCATTTAGTAATGGCCCTGCACACATGTATTCACACTCGCACACACCCTTGCTCTTTCCCGTGGTCTAAATACGTACAATAAACCGCTGAATGAACACTGCGTATGTGTGATGGTGACAAAAAAAGTCATCAATCATTAATGGCTCATTTGGGAGGGACTATCAGCTTTTCAAACAAGCACTAACTGAAGAATGATTCCTTGTGTTGCAGGAAGCCCAGCGCCACAAGTCTTGTCTTTGGCAATAGTCCCATTCGCTTAACGTCGTGGGTGTTTTTCTCTTCTTGAATTGAGATTTGCATTGTCATCATTCTCGCTCTGCATACGCTGGCCTATATGATTATTAATAATATACAACGCCTCAAGAGACAAAGCTATAAAAATCAACGTTGCAATTGAATTTCATTCAGCTGCATCGCATTTAAGTGAAGTGATTCAGGAACGTCATTGCTCAACTTGTTTTTCTTGGTACCTTGTTTTACGTAACTCTTACATCTGACTCACTTTGAATTGTCACGTTACCATGGGCCTCGAACAACACACCATCACACTGGCTTTCTGTGAAATAAATACAGGCCTAACTGCTATCACCCCCGCTCTGTAATGGAGGCAGTAAAAGTAAAAATTATTAGCTTTGGGATCCAAGCACACAGACAGGGTGAATAATCCCTCAGTAAATGTGAAACTGCGACTCAAATCTTTGTTATGCTTTGGGCGGGGTGCTGGGCAGACGGAGAGCCGGCTCGAGTTTCTCCGAGGCGTGAGGAAGGCCGGATTCAATCAAATGTTGGGAACGCTCTGCCCGGACCACAATCTTTAACACACAACACATTATTTTATGCTTATTACTTTCGTTTGATCATGTCGGTCAGCTGAACGGGACGTTTGCATAAACTTCAGCTTCAAGACATGAGCACATCCTTGTTCAAAACAAGGATCCCCGGTGAGGCTGCCAAGATTGTGAGGGTACTGGCTGAGCCACATACTAATCTGACTCTCCCCACAGGATTGTCCAGTCCAAATCACTGGTCTGCAAAACTACATCCTCTGTCAGCAGTGAGTGCCCTGTGATTTGTGTTTCCACTTCGTTCAATGAGTGAACAATCAATCCGTTTCATTTAACCCACAACTGCTTTTGTCAACTTACTTCAGTAGCGAGCATCTAAAATGTTTCTTAGCCTATTCTTAGCCTTATCTATCTATCTCTCTATCTGTCTGTCTGTCTCTCTCTCTCATGCTGTTTGGAGCTCAAAAAATGAAGATACATTTTTCTCATGTTATTTGTGGGGTTTTTTTTCTCTATTTTTGCTATATCACACCATAGGACGCAGTCCAATTTTACCCATACAGTTTATTGTATGCATGTGTGTTTGCTTATTTACTTATTTAAAATTACTGATAAAAACTGATTGGATTGTAAAAAAACTGGGTGTTACATACCATAACAGAGCCAGACTGACTATTAAACTATTGGTTAACATTCTCCAATAGCCTGTGCAGCCAAAGTGATGTCAGCAGAAAAGGAAAGTTGTTTCAGAGGGAGAGCATGTTACATTTTAATGAAATATTATGAGAACAGACATTTCTGTTTTTCTTTGAAATAACATGCACTGATAAATCGTTCACAATAAGACCGGGAACATGCATTAAGAAAATAGATAGGGTCAATTTCGATTTCATGTTGACTCTAATGAAATATTGTCTTCCGGAGCGTTTTGTATCCACATTCTCCTCTGCATTTCTTTCTCGTGCACTCTGCCTTACGATTACTGTTTCTTGCACTCACACACATTGACACAGCGTGTTACACAAGCATGCAGGTGATGATATGCCTGAGAGCAGAAGATCCATCACTGTCCCTGGCTGGTGTTGGACTGCACATACACACATGCACATCCCTCTGGCTCGTGTCTAGCTGAACATCCATTCTCAGCTCAGAGGGAGAGCGCATAGAGACTGACATGTTCATCTGTCCCCGCAGCGGGGAGATTTAGACAGTTTGCACACATTTACAGAACAAACTCCAATACACTATACATGGTTATAATCGCTTACATGCACCATAAAAAAAAAAAATCTTGTCAATTTTGATGAAAAACCAATACCACCCCATAAACCTCATTCGAAGATGTGAAACATCTGAACTGGAGATGTTTGAGTTGTTCCAAAGCCTTTGTTGCATTCGACGGCAGCCATGATTTTTCCATTGCATGAGTGAACCAAAAAAAAAAAAATCTTCCCACCCAACGGGAGCAGGAGGGCTTTTTCATTTAGCCAATGAAGGGGAAGACTGTGGCTTTCAAAGCAAACCATTTTGATAGTTAACACGAAGCCACTTTAAAGCACAGCTGCACCGCTGACGTGAATAATACTATTTAATTTGTCTAATCTTAGCCCAAATGCCGGTTGGTTGCGAGGGGGTGCGTGTGTTTGTGTGTGTGTGTGTGTGAGTTTGTTACCATGTCTTCCATTCATCTGTTCGGCATTTGCATTTTGTAGCCAAAACCGGATTGTAGTCACATCTGCAAAGATATCGCAGATCCCTTTAGAGTGATAGTACGTGTATCATATATACTAAATGCATATCAAAAGTTTGTGTTTGTGCGTGTTTGAATTTGCATGTGTGTGGGATCGGGTTTTGTGGCCCAGTGTGGTATTAAGTCTCCGAAAGCAGAAAGAGCCATGTTGTTTTATGCCTCTCTGCTCTTTCATTTATGTCAGATCTGTTGTTCACATGCTGTGTACACTGACGGGAGAGAAGGGGGGCTCGAGAAAGAGAGAGGCTTGTGGAGTTAAAAGGCCAAGTTTTGGCACACGCAGAGTCAAACTGATGGAGGAGATGATTTTTGGTTTCTTTTTCAAGGCCACTGTAATTTACTCCAGCTCTATAAATCTCTTTGAATAATAAAAGAGAGAAATGCTTACATATATGTATTTCGGAAACTATTTGCCAACGCCAAGGGCTGTAAAATTCGGCTTCCTTATATGCGCTGCATTGATAGACACTTTGAAGGTTTCATTACTAATGCTTTTAGAACATTAACAGAGCCTTTAACTAGTTTCGCAGCAATGACATGTTTGGGTAAGTGAGTGACGTGTGGTATGTTTTTCGTTTGCTTTAGTCTATGTCATTTTTTTACTTTTTATTTGGCTGATGTACTTTTGATGCATTTCTCATGCATTTGCAAAAAAATGTAAGGCTTTTCTCTTTCCTTCTTTTACAAATTGTGGAAGTCTATCCAAACTTCTTTTTTCCTATTTCAGTTTCACTGGCCACAGCCAGTTTGGCAGCGCTACGTTCACTGCACAGTTTATATTGCTTATTGTTACAAACAAGCTGAAAATCATAAAACGAAACGGGGGGTGATTTTAGATGCTCACTGGAAAGGGGGAATGTTTAGGGTGTTTTTGGAGATGATCCCTCATGCTGAGAGGTCAGTTAAGTTTTGACTGCTCTGCTCTGGATTTCATTAGCACAGGAAATGTCCCATGTAGACATGCTGGGCGTTTATGCCTGGAGAATGAACTCACATTCACTCTGTTAATCGCTCGAGGAGACTGTTTGAAAATGTTAGAGGAAAGAGAAGCAATAGCTGTTGTCGGAGCAGCAGGCCAGCGATGACTGAACTATATACAGACCAACAGGTGTGCGGGAAAGACAAACGAGTAAAAAAAAAATAAAAATAATAATAATGAGTTGCCTGACCGTTGGTAACAAATTATTACCAGTGAACAAATGATCAACATGCATGCATGTGAAAGTTTAGCAGGTGTCATGAAGAAAGAAAGAAATAATTGTTTATGTAACTCTAATGCCGTTCCAGAATGTATGACTTATATTTCAATGTAAAGCTACATTTTCCCAGGCAGTTATAATGAACATGGACTGAATCTTGAAAAAACACAAGAAAATGAAATGCAGAAAAACAATAAAAGTGGTTCATGTGAGCTATATTCAAAGTACTGTGAACACACATGACTGGCTTATGTTTGAAAAAAGACCTAAATTTAGTTTAAAGTCTGATATATTAATTGAACCTATTAATCATGTTTACAAAACGTGTCTGAATTATTGACTCTGATTTGGCCGAAAAGGTTAAAAAAGGAGACCTGTCAATCAATAACAACTTTAACCTCTTACGCCGTTTTGGGGAATTCCCCCTGCATTTTTCCTACCAAATTAAAAAGGTTCCCATACCCACATGCAGAGGTGTATAT
>JAUCMU010000026.1:18046066-18113871 GCA_032275025.1 Enteromius treurensis | reverse complement strand
TTTCAAATGGTACCACATATGGGGTTATTGGTGCATGCAAAGGGTTAAAAATTCAAGGCACAACTTGAATGTAATTCGCAGAGTTTAAGGGGTTAAAAAGCTTGGAATATAGTGTGCAAGTCATGTGTACAACTTTTATGTGTGTGTTTCAATGTCACATTTATTGCAATTGCATAGAAAAGAGTAAAATTATTCTGTAGCATTTTGTTGTTGTTACAATAGAAGGGTGAGTAAATGATGACAGGTGAATTATTTCTGGAAGATGCTTTTAATTCCAAACCTTTAGACATTTATGACACTGCAATGCAGTTAAGAGACATTCCAGTCATGTTTGGTTTTTTGTTTTTTCAATAAACATAACACAAGCCTCAACCAAACTTTTGTGTATCAATTTGAACAAATTCAGAATAGAATAACAGCCTTGTATTAGATTAGCATGAAAAGTGAAGTTGAAATTACTCGGATACACACCTCAGTGTGTATAATGATATTCTTGCGTACTCAAAACATACTCAAATGCTCAGTCACCCGGTGCATGCTGTTCTTTGCCCCCTGTTCGCCTCTGCTATGCTTCAGTGGCAAGAACTGATCTTTTATACTAATTTTGGATTAATGGATTAATTCTTCCCTCAATGCAGACACTCACAGCCACATTTAAAATAACAAATGGGCCTGCAGAACCCCTCCAACACACACTTCTCTCTCTCTCTCTCTCTCTCTCTCTCTCTCTCTTTCTCTCTTTCTCTTCCGTGCTTTCAAAATCTTTAGATGAATAGGGGGGTCTGCAACAGTGCATAACAGTGAATGTGCTCAGGTCCTGCCACAGCCACCCCAACTTTAATCCCACTTAATGCTCAGAGTCAACTTACGCTCCCAATCACAGTCTAACTTTAATCTCTGCTCAAGCTGGACAAAACCCCCTCCAACCAGCCCTAAACCACTCCAGAGAGAGCGAAGAAGACAAAGGAGAAGACAAGGCTGATTATGTGGAGCAAGATTGTTTTTCGATAGATGCTAACTGTCACATCATGCTAGACTCGAACCTTGAATGTCAGTGTGTCACATGTAGCAAATTCATTACTGATTTCTATGCTAATTCAGTGTGATTCTGAAGAGATTTTCAGTAAAACTCCATGTCCAGCAAACATATGCAAGGCCTACTTTAGTTGAGGCCTACTTAAACAGTTTCTGTGGCTTAAAGAAAAGAGTCAGAAAAAGTCGGCTGTAGTGTGTATATACTGTATGCATTTTTTCCTTTACATTCTTACATGCATGTGTGATGTTCAATAGGTTTGAAATGACTTAAGGATAGTAGTTAATGTCTGGGTGAACTATTTTTATCTGTTAATTGTTAATATATAAACGTCAATTGCAGAACTAATTAATGGGGAAATCTCTTCTGTCTTTTCTGTTCATTTGAAGAATTATTTGCGATGTCTGCAAAGTCGTCTTTCCAACTGACTTTTCCCCTCAGAGTCTTTAATATAAGTCTGTACAAAAGTGTGCTTTGTTGCAGATTGTATTACTTGTTTTCTTCCCCTATTTGGCTGGAGTCTCAGCGATCTACCTGAGGAGAGGTTTACTCTGACCTGGCTTCCACCGACGCTTTTAAATGTAGCTGAGCTTTTCTTCTGCCTGTCCCTTAAGTCTCAGCATTTGGGCCCTCTTCACAGTCTCCCTCCATATCCTTTATGAGCTGTGAAGTGACCACAAGCCTAAGCCCCCCGTGCTTAATATGCTGCTTCTCTCTATTTTTTGGCTCACCTATTTTTTCAGTTTCCTTTCACAAGCCTCTGGGAAAAATGTATAACTGAAAAGGGGTTGCAGAGAGAGAGAGAGGAAAAAAAAAATCTTTGACAACTTTAAAAGGGAAAATCCCTTAATGCATCTCCAACCTTATCTCAAACACCTCAGTATCTGTCTCCAGCACCAGGCCTTTGAAAGGATATTTCAGAGTTGGAAAGAGCCAGGAGGAGACTGGGTCTAAGGAAGGCTTGGGGAATGAGTTATAGGCCCTTTAGAGTCTGGGAATCTCAGAGTTTTGACCAGGGCTTTGACCTGCTGCCTGAAACACACGTACAGCAACTGAACAACTAGTACACGATCTGCACGCTCACAGCACGGAGAACAAAAGAGAGAATTTTACATTTTATTTGACACTTTTTAGGGTGTACTTATGCATTTACAACTTTAGTAAAAGTAAAAGATGAACGATTGCCACTTACTGTTACTGTAAATTTAACAGGGTAGTTTTTACAGTGCACATTTATTCAGTAAGGATGCATTAAATTGTTCAAAAGTAACAGTCAAGACATCTTGTTATAAAAGTTTTCTGTTTTAAATAAATGTTCTTTTCATAAAAGAATTAAAAAAAAATGTATTTCCACAGTTTTCACATATTAAGCAGCACAACGGTTTTCAACACTGATGATGATTAAAATCAAACTTAATGTTTTAATATTTATATTTATTTATATTTAAAAAAAAATTAGGTGGTGTGTATGTATATATGTGTGTATATATATATTTATATAAAATTTAGAAGTAATATATATATATATATCATACACTGAACAATTCTTGTGAAGATCTTTTGTAATTCCTGCCATCGTCCACCCTCTGGTCCACTTACAGATTCCTACTGTTCCTATTGGGTTTTCTTTTTTTTCCACACACTAATCACTAATCGTCCACTCATTGCGACTAATTAATTCACTCTCTTCTGCACTCATTTACTCGCTCACTCATTCACGATCACCCCCGCAGCCCCCGGTCCCTCTCTCACTCTGTCTGTTACGGCGACTTTAACAGGCTCGGTCCAACGCAGGCCGATAAATCTCCGGCTGAGGATAAAGTTCAAGTAGATAAAATCAAACAGATGTCGGTAGGGAGGTTCACTCTCTGTGACCCATAAAAGTGCTCTCATCAAAGCCTGGAATCATTTGTTTTGAATTATGACTCTGTTTTCGGAGGGGGAGGGGAGGGCACCGAGAGCTGTTTGCAGTGTAATAGGAACTGTTTATCTGAAAACAGTGTGGGGATGCTAGCGCACAGCCCAACCCTGGGAAACTTGCTAGTGACAGACGCCTGATTGACAGCTGTCTAGGTTTTGGATTGGTTGTGAGAATGATTTTTAAGTTGTTGATGTATCCACATTACATCTGCTTCTTTTAGTGGATGCTGTTAATTTTTAGAGAGACTTTTAGAAAGAAATCACGTAGTTGTCTTATATAAATTGAGTGACAAAAATGAGACGTTTAAGTCCCCCAGACAATATTTACTATCTGTAAGTGTTTTGGATCAGGATAGGTGATAAGATCTTAGGCAAACCCAAATAACAAGCTTATGAATTTGAGCAAATGTTTGCTTTCTCTGGCTCATCGGACGCACGTGATATTTTCTTTCCCGTCGCTGTTTTATTCTCGACCTCTCGAAGATAGTGCCATATGAGGGTTGTATTTTCAGTGGGAGTTCAAGTCAGGGTTAAATAGTTGCTTTATCAGAGTGATCTGGCCCCCAGTGCTGGTTAAGTGAGGGCCACAACTACAGAACGCTTACCTACTGAGAGTCTGCCCTTCAGCCCTCAGTGATGTATGTTTTTACAGAGAGAAGAAATACCGTCCATTTGGCTTCATGCTTGAGACAACGGATTTCCAACTGTCGTCATAATTCAGGCACTGAGTGTGTTGTCTTTCTCCGGCCTGATAATAAACTCGCCTTTAATGTGTCTGTGACATCGGAAGCTGCAGGTCAGCGCGTGAGAGAAAATAGAAAGAGAGAGGGCCGAAAGAAAAGATTTAGAGTTAGCGTGCAACCATGTATTTTGTTGTTTCTTCTCTGATCCGCATGCGATAGTATTTATAGTCATTATAAATTTCTGATCTCACGGTTTTCTGCTTAATATTTGCTTCTAGTGAATGGAGGCGAGAGAAGAGTTCTGTTTCTCTCTTCTTCTCTTTTTTTTTTTTCATTTTTATTAGCCTCCCGCTCTTGACCTTGTTAGTCAGTCACGGAAGCGTGTAAATCTATCTGACTATACAACTGCATGTTGAAAAGTTACAGCTTCTCGGGGAATTTCACCTTGACTTCTTTATACATTGTTGTGAAGGAAACCATTTCTGGACAGCCAGAGCTCAGCTGCCTCTCATATCTGCTCTGAATCTCATATATTGGAGTTGAAAGAGATGGCCAGATAGCAAGAGGGTAATACATCAGCGTTTATGTGTATCTCTTCATTTTTGTCAAGATTTGATGTATTATTAAATACTTGATGTGTGTTTCCATCTTTAATCAAGTTGTCTGAAGAGGCAATTTAAATATGACTTTCAGCTATGGGGGGAAAAAAAGTTATCAAAACATTGATAACTTATGTTGCATCAACTTTTTTCTTTAGAGAACCACAGTTAATATAGCGTAGCCTATTTGATATTATAAATAGGGACAGGCCCTTGTCCAGATTCCTTGAGCACTTTGATCTTTTAACTGTATCGCTGAATCTTTCAAGTAAATCATAATGGCTTACGGCGAAGTTAGATAAAAGATGTAAATGTACACTTTGTTTGTGTTTCTGTTCTTGTATGTCTGTCACTACCAATTTAGGCACTTCATAGCCACTATCTCCAGGGGGCAGCGGCAATGACAGCTGTAGTGTTGAGCAGAGAGTTAGAAACACTTAGAAGCACAAATGATGCGTATAAAAGCGATTCACTGTAATCTTTTAACATTCCAGGAAGCTTGTTTTCAGTGAAAAGAGAGTACTGTTAGTTTACGAACACAAAACTCTGAAGCTTAAAAGCTACATAAGAAACCAACTGTAATTAAACACTGTCTTGACCCAGCGAGGGGAGTTTTCTTAAGTAGCTTACTTGGTTTTGAAGCACACAAAAGCCCAACAAAGGGTGGAATCGGAGCAGATTGTAGTCAGGAATCAAAATGTTGGTTCTGAGATTTAGGTTTTATGTCAGAAGCTCCAATTATTTAATGATGCATGATAAGGAGTCATAATTTAACCATTACAATATTTACCAAACTGTATAGGGTAGGACTTAGAAAGTTTCCAAACTGTATTAATAATAACTGTTAATATATATATATAGGATTTTAAATGCTGAAAGGGTGGCATTGCAAACAATAATAATTAAAACTAAAACAATAAAAAGGCCTGAACACACCTGGAAAGTCCAAGGATGCGTGTGTTGTTAGAAGTGGGAATTTTAGAGTGACATTTAACTGTTACTGGTGACAGAGGAGGGACGACCTTCACATGGTTTACATCATTAAGCCTCCACTTTCTTCCGCCACTGTGATATTGAGACTAGACTGATGATTCATGCCACTTCAAGTGCCTAATTTACTTACAGTGTTTCTGCTGGCAGAGAGGACGCTCAGCGGTTTTATTGACATACACGTGTGAGGAGAAAACAACCTGGCAGTGCAGTGTATCTCAGTGACAGGAAGTCATTTCACACTGGCAAACAGACACATTCAAACACAAATGCTCAAACAATTGCTCGATTTGTCTCAAAGTCCAGGAAAATCAGATGATCACTCATACATAAAATATTCCTAAACAATCACAAATTTTAATAATTTTTTTTTTTATTATATTATATTACAAATGAACTACATTATGACATAATTACAAACCCTAATTCCTTTAATGCATATATAAACTAATAGAGCATTCTTTTTTTCTCCTTGTCTGCATAAACTTTTCTTATGTGTTTGCGCAAATTTGCTTGAATTTTCTTTGACGTGTCTCTCTGCGTGTGAATATCTGTACACCCTCACTTGCCTGTCTAATTGTAAATCTGATGTCTGTCCTTATGATAGGAGAATGCTCTGATCTCTGACCTGTATGACCTCAGTCTATTGCCCTCAACCTCTGTGCATCTGCCTCTGCGTGGCTGCTATAAAACAGCCGCCCAATTTGGTTTCCATTAGAGAGTTTGCTATAGTTCTGCTGACACTATCGACCCAAAGACTCATCCATGTCTTAATGTCCTATTGAATTCAATGGAATGGAATGGTGGTTAAGACTGAATTTAGATGCTATCTGAAAGTGAAAGAAGTGCACTGTGAATATCTATCATCCACAGTCAATTTGTAGTTCTTATCATGTTTATTTTTTCTAGTCTTTTTAAGACATTCATAAGTGATTTAAATTTAACGTATGAATTCCTTAGGTCTAATGAACAGTTAAGGACACTACAGTGAAATATTTGAAGTTCTATAAAGAAGTAGCCTAAAGATATAAAATACGGGGAAAAAATTATAGGTTGACCTTAATTTAACTGACTTTGGCGAAATTGAATTTTACAGCTTACATTAAACATGTAAAATGAAATTTAACTGACATGGATATTTAGCTTACCTGTTTATCCTGCTTTCTTGCTCTTTCTGACTAGTTATGTATTTAGTGCAATAGTGACAGTGACAATCATCTCTTTAGGATTTCACGTGAACACACTGTAGAGATTACACATTCAACTCAGTATGAAAGATACGAATATTCAGTCCTTGAACTGTGGCCTGCTTTGTACGAACATAGCCAGGGCTAAAGCTTGTCTTTTCGGTATGTTGGGTACCAGAGGAAAGGCCTTGGTCCAAACTTGAATTAAATTGATTACACTGACAAATGAACTGAAAGTATTCATTGTTGTGTATTCGCAATAAATTCTGTAATTTTAAACACTTTTCATGTTGACTGTTGCAACTAAATAATGATTGCATAAAATAATTAATAATCAGAGCAATTTTTTAAACCTACATTTTTTCTGTTTGTGCTTTTTATGAAGAATTTGCTCAGTATTTTGTGATCCAGTGAGAATGTGGGATACTGGTGACCCTGTATGAAATATTTGTACCTGAATCAATATTCTAAATTATTTGGAGCCTTGAGGGACAACAAAAGTTCCTTGTCAGATTTCATATCCTCTGAATTATAATTCATAGACATGGGGAGATGAAAGGTCATCAAAAAAAAATAAAATAAAAAAAAAACCTCCCCCCAGCCCCTGTGTTGCACATTCATCCTTCTTATTACTACAATGGAGATTCACCTTCTCTTTTTAATCATGGCGGCAGATATTAAACTGCACCGTCGGCGGAGGCTTGTATGGCATAGGGATTTACGGGGGGATTTGCATCTTCCTGTTCTTCCAGTTCAAATATCTATGTCTTCACCGATCAAATTATGATAACCATAGAGCAGAACTCTCCTCCAAAAATACCAGGAAAATAGAAATGTAGTAGATTCCTGTATCAGAATTTGAAGTGCGAAGTGTTTATTTTAAATAGCTGTTTAAAAGTAAATATGATAAAATTGTAAAATTTTTATTTTCTCATTTTAGCCTGATGCAAATGTTTTCATTTCATGCCAAATATACCAAATACTTGCATTTTTTAAATTCATAATAAAAGTAAAGGTTATCTATTTTTTTGCAACACTTTAAAAAATTGTTTGCCACCTGAATTTGAGTTTTATCTAGCAACAGTTGTTTTTAAAATTATACTTGAATACTTTTAAAATGTAAGTACAGAACTGTTGTTATTGTAGCAATTTAACAATCTGCAAAAAAGTAGCTTCTTATGTTTGTTTTCACAACTTATGCCAAGAGTGTCAATTGAAAACGCAAGTCGATGAACTTCAAAGGTGCAGGACGGTTGCTCCTCTGAACTTCTAGCAACAAACACAGATATAATTCCCTTTTCATCATATAGTGCCGCGTCGAGCTACATTGCGTGACTCGGCTGAATGTGTGAGGCCTCTGTGTGTGAAGGGACTCTGAGCTGAGATTTTTTTTCTTAATTATTATTATTTGTTTAATTTTGAGGCTGTAAGCTGAGCCTTGGGTTCGGCACTGCAGCACAATGTTTGAATTGTTCAACATCTCACGCACTTATTGCCTAGCGAAGTGCTGGAAATGCGCACACCTATAGGGCATATCCAGTCTTAAAAACCCCAATCTGGAGAGTGTGGGAAAGCATGCTTTTTTCTCTCTCTCCGTCTCACCCTCTCTCCGTTTCTTTCTCTCCCGGGCTGCAAGAGCAGGTCAAATCCTCAGCTAGGTGCCCGAGGCTGTTTTTCCCGTCTCTCTCTTTTGCAGCGCACCTCTATACCAATTGAACCAAATCCCAGTAAAGCTTGAAAAAAACAGAGCTACCCCTCTGCTTCCACTTTGGAGTTTGTTTAACCCTCTGGGGCCAAAATAATTAAGATCAATATATATATGAAAGTTCAACCTCGTGCTTTGTTTTGAAGTTGCCATGCTGTATGAGGTAATTAGACAGAGCGGCAGATCTAGAGTGTGTGTTTTCCACATAAGAGCCACAGATGCAGGCCATCGCTGTAGACAAGATCACTTCGGGACACATCACATGTCATGAGAAATATGCTGGGACTCGAGAAGGGACAGCAGGATTTGTATTTGGGCTTCTTTGGATTTTAAAGTAATTCTGAGAAAGAATATGGGGTTGTGAATGGATACTAATCGGAATGCATATATTGTTTGTGAGGTTTTTTAAAGAAAAGATCATCCTTTCACATTGTGCTTAATAAATTAAATAAATAGTAACAGAAGAAATACATCTGGTTTTTTTTTTCCTTTTACTCTCATTATCTGTATATTTTCTTTGCTAGAAACTTCAGATGCATTTGAACATCAGCACCCGATTGAGAGAGATTGCCCTTGTGAAAGCAATCCTGGATTATCTGTTCTACAAGCGAGGGATTTTGCTAACATTCCTTTGCAAATACGGAGGAATAATTCTTATATTTTCTCTATGGTCGTATGCCTTCACTTTGTAGAGCAGTAGTTTAATTCTCAAGGCTCATTTAAAAAAAAAAAGAAAAACAGCAGTGCATTGTCATGTACTGTAATCCTGAGGGGGCAGAAACAAGCATACACAAGACACGTACAAACAAGATATTAGATTATTTGCCAGGTAGAATATTTTACTTGATATCTTTTTTTTTTCTATTTTATTCATCTTGTAATCCAATTTTTCTTTGTTTTGTTTTTCTCAATAAGAGTAATATCTCTCAAGTCTTTAATTTCTTCACTTTATGAAAAGGCATTTATTTGCAGAACAATGTAAAGATTTACTGCATTAGTTTCCCTCCTAAATTTTGCAGAACTTGATAATTATTTCAGCATGTCTCATAAAACAACCCTTCCTACATTCTTGAAGTAATAGCATTTAAAAGGGCTGTAAATTCATTATTTCTAATTGCTTGGGCAAAAGGAAAGTATTGCAAAAGAGGAATGAATGATTTTGTAATATTTGTGCATGTATGTGCGCACACACACACACACACAGAAAGAGAAACTGAAGTAAAAATAAAGTGCATTAGAATAATGTAAAGTAAGTCAAAAAAGTACAGTACTGCCTCTAATTTCTCAAATCAAAAATATGTGTATTTCATTTTTATTTATTTTGTGCATGTACAAAACTTTAAAAAATGCTGTTTTTAATAGCAAACTACTGCAATAGAATAAATAAATAAAGGTTTAATTGTTTAATATTGCAAGGGAAATTGTAAACGATGAACATTACAGTGTGTAATATTTTATTAAGAAAATAGCACTGTGCCGCAACAATAACATTTTCATTGATGCAATTATTCCCAAGTTACATCACTGTAATTGTGATTGTTGGACTCATATAAAAAGTATACAACATATCCTTTTTTTATTGTTTGTTTGTTTTAAGCCCAGTATATCAACTTTATTGTGTAGAGTTGAAGTAGTAACACACGATCTTGCCAGTGGGCAAGCATTTACACATCTGCATGTGTGTGGCTTCTGAAGTCTTGGAAATCCCAGGCCCAGCTTTAATGCCTCACTGTGGAGTTGAGGATGCCAGGCCTAGAGCTTTACAATGCGGGATGGCAGGGATGCTTGAGTGAGTCACTGCTGGGAGTACAGCGGCCTTCTGTCAGGCGGTCCTGGCATTCCAGCGTGCTTGAAGCTCAACCTGGAACAATAGGCAAATTACGAGGGTGATGCGGATGTACAGACTCCGCATCTCTCCATTTGAGCGCACACGTATGGTACATGCGTAAGGTTGTGACCTTCACGGAGAGATTAAGTGTGCCATATTTATCAAACCATAACAAATAGGTGGACGGCTCCTAACTGAAGCATTTACGAGCCTCTGTATATGGTATAGCCTCAGTAATCCAGAGGATGTGTATGAACACTCAAAGGAACATTCTCGCATAAGCCTCGTCTTTACACGTATTCTGAAAATATTAATAGCGACGTATATAAGCGCATCCGATAAATACTTAAGACTAGTGGCTTTTTGCATCAGAAACACAAGTCTATGGTAACGCTAGATTTGCCAGTGTGTGTGTATATATATATATATATATATATATATATGCTGTGTGTGAGTGTATGTATATTTATATACATTTATACTCTCATACAGTATGTAATACATTTGTCACAAGTGCACATTCATATGAAGTCTGTGTCCAGTTGAAATATTTATTTTGGTAAATCCCTTATAAAACGTACCATTTTAATCTTTTAGATCAAGATGCTCATGTGCTGTTTTATTCAAACGTGAGTATGTGCTTTAAAAATAGTTTCACTGGGTGGGATATGGTTCGCTCCACTGAATTCATTTCCACAAGATCATGTAGATGACACTTTTCAGGCATGGTGACGCTTTACCAAAAATACCTCATAAATATGAATCA
The DNA here is from genome assembly GCA_032275025.1 of Enteromius treurensis. Lineage (NCBI taxonomy): Eukaryota > Metazoa > Chordata > Actinopteri > Cypriniformes > Cyprinidae > Enteromius > Enteromius treurensis. Next base: position 18,103,160 of record JAUCMU010000026.1, on the reverse strand, counting down.
TGAAAGGCACAGCCCATTCCCAATGACAGTGGGTGCCAAATATAAAGCATTCATAAACAAGCATAACCCCCAATAAACACTCTCACAAGTCATTTGGTGTATGTGTGTGTGTGTGTGCATGGTCGGTAGTCTGTTCTTAGAAGTAGACTGCTTTAACTGTCTCTCACAGTAGATCTGGCTTGGTAATGTTGCTTTTTTGCATGGATATTTGGCTGCTGGTGTGACGATGGGGAGGTGGACTTAGACTATGGGAACCGGGTTATTGGGAGGCCAGCCAGATTCATTGTTATGAAGCAGAGACCAAAATACAGGCCAACTTCTGGAGAGTGATGGCAGAAGACACAGTGAAAACTTAAAGTAATTTCAGATTTCTTTATAATGTCTGTCTTTTAATTTATTGTGTATGAAAAATAATAATAATGTAATATAAAATATGTTTATTGTAATTTTTATGTATTTTTTTATATAAATATACACCAAATAAGTATGCGTGTGATTAATATGTTTGTGTTTATATATATATATATATTTACACATACGCACACACGCACACATATGTGCATATCTATCTACCGATATACAGGTGTATATATATATGTGTGTGTGTGTGTGTGTGTGTGGTTTATGAGGACAAAAATTTGTATAATGACATGGGTATGACAGGTATTAAAATATGAAAGTGATTTATGAGGACATTGTCCTCGTAATTCAAAAGGCTTAAAAAGCATACTAAAGCATACTTTTTTCACATAGTTTCCTGTAAGGGGTAGGTTTATGTGTAGGGTCAGTCTAGGGCAATAGCGCATACAGTTTGTACAGTAAAAACACCATTACTCCTATGGAGAGTCCCCATAAATCACAAAAACCAACATTAGTGTGTCTGTGTGTGCATAAATTGATTTAATTCTTCATTCATAGTAAATACTCCAAATAAATTTTGGTATAAAAGACTTGAAGTCTGATGACAGAAACAAACTGAAATACATTATGAAAAACATATAAAGTATATTTATATATACTATATATATATATATATATATATATAAACTGATAGTTTTAATAAATTCTGGAATAATCAGGGAATAGCCTGAGATAGCACAGCATGGCACATGCATAAATGTACTGCAGTGTTTACTTCCCTGCCTTTCTTTGTCTTTTAAAAAGTCTGCCTTTTTCCGGCCACCAATTTTGAGAGGGGAAAAAAACAGGCTTAAGGTACTAGAGGTGTTTGGGGTCCCATGCTAAATGCCCTCCTAGCTAAGCCCGCTGCCCAGGCAGCCTGTCCTTATGGTAAAATGAAAGAAATGAAAGGTAAGTAAAAGTAAATGGATTTTCCTATTGAATGTTATTGCTTGAGGACTGGTGCAGATGGTTATTGATCTGGTGCACGCATTGCCATTACCGCAGGGATGACAATCAACGGCCAGACCCTTCGCCAGTAAACAAGGCTCTTTCTGCCGCCACTGGGAGAAACAAGTGGAGCGGTAGAGAGGAAAAGCGAAAGGTTTGTCTTCCCTACCGCTCTGCTCCATATCGATCTAACCTGCTCTGTTTACTCTTTAGCAGCAATAACAAAATGTGCCTGGAGAAAGTGTTCACAGTAACATTTACTTGGATGTGCACACACACACACACACACACTGATGCTTACTGCACTATTCACACATGTTGTATAAAAGGAAATTTAAAGGTGCTGATTAGTCAGTTCACAGAAGTGGTCAAAATGTAATACACCCAATTCCATGTCTTATTTAAAAAATCTTATCAATCTTAGAAAGGAGAAAATGTATTATTAAATACTAAATACATACATATTGTAAAACCACAGGTAATACAAAACCCAGACATTTCTTTATGTATTATAAACTCTTTGAACTAAATATTAAGTCAGAAGTGAATCTGGAGAATGGCTGTAACCGGTCCTGTACCTTCTCACCTGTATCTTCAGGGGACATAATGCTTTGAGCCGAGATGATTCTGAACAGAACTCTGAACTTCATGTGTGTCCGCTCCATCTCTTTCTGTAAGACCACTGGACTTCTGCTAAGACATTAAATAAGACACAACCAGAATATCTCTTCTCACTTTTCACCCCAAAAACTTCAGGGTCCAGTTAATTTCTAGAGACAAACCTTTATGGTGTCACCTGCACATCTTTTGCTACATTTTTCACAGAAATATGTTGAATCTTCAGTTGTGCAAAGCATACATTTTCACATAATGCACATTTTGTATTGTATGCTTTACACGTTAATCATTCAACTAATTGTAGATATTTGGAATTTGCCTAAAAGTCTAATCCAAAAAAAAAAGGTTAACAGCTGTCTTTTCAATTAGATTTGAATGTCCTTTCAAAAGCTTGTAATAGATTTGCACTGAAATATATTATAGACTGTTTGAAACTTAATCTCTCAGAGAACTTCTGACGTTCTCAAATGTTGGCTTCATGCCTCAGATTTTACCAACCAAAAGGCAGGTTTAGCTGTAATCTGTAACACAATGCCAAAATATAAGAGAATCAGAAACTATAAAAAAACGGCTGTCAACCTCTTTTCTGCGTATTTTGAAAAATGTATTACAACATACTCTTTTTCTATTACACAGGGTGAATTCAGGTCAACTGGGATGACTTACAAAACTGTTCCAATTATCCTGAATTCACATCTACTTTTTTCATAAAATGTGTATTAGTAAGAAAATGACATTATTGAAATGATTTCAGTAATTCGGATTTCACTTTAAATCAACTTCAGATTATCCTGAATCGTCTTCAAATGAAGTTCAGCATGCATCAACGAGTCTGAACACATGTGAGCATCTGAACATTATATGCTAATTTTCATAGAGCATATTGGTAATGCATTGAAAACCCTAAGTGCTCTCATTCTGTGGAGAGGACCACAAAATGCGTTTCATATCAAAACAGGTGCTTTTTCCCCCCCAGATCTGCATTCTTTGAAGGACTCTTATGGCTGGATGCACATGTTTTCTACTTTCACAGAACCTTCTCCCAAAGTGTAATCCTTTTTAAATTGCACACGGCCACCAAATATAGCAGCAAAAGTGTGTCACATTTCTATATTTCTTTCAGATCTTGGGGGGCTTACGGAGATAAGAAGGGAGACACCATAGACTCTAGGTGAGGGACTGACGACATGTAATGGAGTCCAAGCTCACACTGCCAAAATATGTGGAGGCATGCATGGATTCCTCTAGATTAGCAATATGGGCTTGTTTCTGTGGTATTAGCCAAGTATCTTAGCAACAGGATCACAGCAGCCTCACACCTCGTGATGTGCAGCCGCATGTAATAACCTGAACGTAATCTTTTTTTCCTCCTGCTTCCTTTTTACCCCTTCCCGTGCTTTCTTTTAATTTCGCCAGGCGATATTACCGATACATGTGTTCGGTTTGAGATCTTTGTTTAATAAGATGAATTGATGCAGTGGAGATTTGCTCTGTGTCATGAGTGGACAGGGCAGAATGCCTCGGGAGCTTAGAGGAGCTCCATGTCTTTTGTCTTAGATTGACAGGAGTCGTGCTTACCCTGATTAAGCCCGGCTGCTTAACGTGTATCTTTGAACTGAGCAAATCAAAAAAAAAAAATGCCGGCGGAATCCTTAATATCGGCGTGCCGTTCAGAGTCAAATAGAATGCAAATTACTTCTATGACTGAAATGTCATCTTAAACATGCCACACGTCGGCTGTGGCTTCTGGAAGAAGTCATTTAGAGTAATTTGGATGATTCAGAGTTCTACTAATCCTTCTTCATTTTCTTCTCCACCTCTGAGGTTACAGGAAGAGTAGAAAGAGGAAGATGGGGAGGCACAGCGCTAATGTTATCCACCCCACTGATGCTACCTCTAATGATTTGACTGTCACCTTCACCATCTCTGAGAAATCCAAATGTGTGCACGAACATATAGCTCTGTTAATTATAAAAACTATGCAGAGCATGCTGCATTAAAAAAAATACATTTTTGTGTCCCAGTCATTTTGATGCCGAAAATGCTAGTTAATATTATCACACTGAACAAAATTTACTCCTATTTCTCAGGCAGGGTATAACAACTTCCCCTAAAAATGGTGTAATTTTTATACTTCCAAAGGATTTTTCCTGGCCTTTACAGTTGTGGTGTTCCCGGTTAAGAATGACCAGCCTACAAAAAACGTTCCAAACGTGCGTTAATTGAAAGAAAACAAGTTGACAAAAATTGAATCCATGATTTGGTGATAATATAGCAAGAAATTAGACTGCTGAGATTACAAGTCGTTTTTTAAAGCGAACCAGAGTACTTTAAATAGTTTCTGCACAGAAATCTCATTAGTGTAAGGGGAAAAAAGTATTAATATATAAAACATTTCTGAACAAAATAGGTCATGCAAAAATACACACGCTCACCTACCCCTTTGTGAAACTTTGTGCATTTTAGATTCTCAAATTTTTTTTTTAAAACTAGACACCACCACTATTTAAGCCTTTTGAATTACAAAGACATTGGCAGTGTGCTCATAAACCACCTTCATTGTTGTAATTGTAGTTGTAATTGTAATACCTCAGTCATACTCATGTCATTAAAATTTGTGTCCCTATAAAATGGTAAAAAAAAAAAATAAAAGCTGGTAACGGTAAGGTTGTGGATATTGACACACAAATATAATTTATATAGAGCATAACTGATGATTGTTGAAAGCTTATAATAATTTCACAGAGGACACTATTAAATTCCTTTAGCTTGCAAACTGACCCCATAAGTGATACGGAATGATTGTAACACTTGCCTTATATTGCAGCCCTTTAAGACCTGATAAAACAATCCAACTCTTTCAAAACAGAATGATTCAGGTCACCTGTTTTTGTTCTTTTTCCCCCTCTCTCTCATCAGTCTCAGCAGTATATTCTCTCCAACGTCCATCGCTTTTAGCCATTTAAAGGGCCAGCAGACTCACCCAAAGGGGCCATTACAGTGCGGTTGGACCTCCTGATTTACACCCTTTCATACAACCCAGGGGTAATATAGTCCTCAGAGCTACACACAAACGCACGTACACGCTTTCTCTCTGCACTCAGGGACACTTTCACTCCAGCCCCCTTAATTCTTTCGATTTTTCTTATGCATGACCCATTCCCTCTTGCTCAGGACTGATTGAGTAGTTTGGTTTGTGTGGCTACAACACACACACACACTCCACTCATTTGGCCTGAACTGCCTCTCTCTCGGGAAGCCTCCTCGCTTTTCTCTAGGTTGTCCTCTGTCCAGTGCCTTAATTTATTATGATCAGACAATACAATTTTCTGACTTGCGCTTGACTTCACCATATTCCCCCAAATTTATACAGAGTTCTCTTGGGAGGTTTGTCAGCTTCTTTGTGCAACGTTCTTCAGTCTAATGTTTGCCTTATTTTTATAAAGTGCAATGTGAAATTTGTGCACTTTTTATAGACTTGATTTGTGTTTCATAACACACACACACAAAAAAGACCTACAAAGATTTATTCTAATAGTGCTTTTCTTTCTTTTATTAAATAAAAAAGGCAGTGTAGCAATAATTATGATATGAACGATAAGTCAATAGAGTCCTTTGTCTCTGGCAGATAAGATAAAACTGCTTCTAAATTGAAATCTTAAAAATAGCCGCTTGGAGGATGCTGTAATGGATCATCAATATTAATTGATGTTCAAAACAAATACCACATGTGCTGCTGTAATTCAAACCCAGCAGTGTACTACACTCGTGATCAGAGTGATTCAGCAGACGTAAAATCTCTGAGCTCTGTGTCATGTAATTTAATCCCCTTAAGTCTTATTTTTGCACTCTTAGACAGCGTCTCATAATCACAGCAGTCAGACACACATGCATCTCTCTCCGCGAAATGTCAGCGGTACATCTTTCAGATCACATGACATGCGCTGATTGGACTGTTTGGTCAATATGCCGTCCAAGAGTTTGCAACCACATTGAAAATATGTGATCAAAATGTAATTGGAATCTGGAAATAAGCTATAGGAGTTTTAGAAATTGTAACAAATTAGAAATATGAAAGAAAAAATACAAATAAAGGAATAGTTAACCAAAAAACATTTTAAATCTGACATCTAAACAACCAAACAGTTTGATTACCATTGACTTCCACTGAACGAGTCCAAAAAAAGACATCTCAAAATTATTATATTTTTCAAAGTTTCAAAGAAGAGAGAAGGTTTTACAGGTTTTTATAGGACATAGGGACAAATAAATGACTTTTTTTTTTTTTTTGAGTTAAATATCAATTTAATCTTCTGCACTATTTCTAGTTCACTAATTATTACATTAGAAATATGCAAGATACAAGATTTTTGATTGATGTTAAACAGTGTAACAACAACAACAACAACAACAAAAAAAAACACGTAAAATTGTGTGGTTCTTCTGTAATTCTGTGGTGCTTACAACTTACATTCATGTAGCATCAATATTTTAACAAATATTTAGGTCAGGTGAATTTTAGAACTTCTCTTGTTAATATTATGGAACACTGGTTCAGAATAGATAAGTTCTTGTAGTAACTTTGCATATTTTCTTTTGCGAGGATGGGAACATTCTAGAAGTTTCTGGAAACTTTCTATGACACTTTTTCAGTTTTGGATGACACTGTTTATATTAAACTATTGTTAGCTCAGTATTATGTATGTACCATATAATTTTATGCATAGTTTATAGATTAGCTTGTGTATGCATGTTTTTATTCTTTTTTTTTTTTGTCTCCACCATGTTGTAGTTTTCTTCTTAAGTGCCTGTAGCCATTCATTGCTGATGATCTATCACGTTTACTCCAGCATAACATCAGAGACCAGAACCTGTTGCACATAAGTTCTGAAAAGGTCATCCCTCTAGTAGGCCTTGCATTTCATGGACATGACTGCACCAGAGTCTTTTGGGGGTAGACTGACAACATGCATGCAACACCGTGCCAAAGTAAGCACAGAAAAGAAAGTAAGACCAAATTCATCCTTTCTGGCCTATACTGGCCTTAATGTGTTAAAGGTACCACAGAAATTTCAATAATTCACTTTTGTCAACAAATTTCTTCCATTTTGAATGTCATCAACAAATAAATGCAGGGAATTAATTCCTCTCTATGTTTTTGAGATATTATAACAAATATGAAATAGTGATCGATGTCTGAAGCCCAGCTAGTGAAGCTTTTCCCACTGGTACAAATGTGAGAACACTTGAGTAAAATCCCCCTGGCACAACCCTGGTGTTGATTATAGGTCTGGTTTTCACAGTGTGGCGGTGGTACCGCTACTCAAAAGATGAAACCACACATTATAAATGACCACAGTTTCAGCTCTGTTTCATTACTCAGTTTTCCCCTCCTTTTTTTTTCTTCTACGTGTGCATAGAAAATAATCAAATACACACATTTCACAAGAATTTTCAGCCATGCATAAAAACACTGTGGAACCAGCAATAACAGGGTTACATAAACTACCCATATTTCAGCTTTTCATATGATATGTGCCATATGGTTGTGCAGTAGCCAAATATAGTTGTCTTGAAATATAAAAAAAAAATGAAAAAAACTTGTTAATTACAAGTTTATGGGTTGTAATTAACATGTACTTTGATGTATATTCCATATGTATTCTGATGTTACTGTTATAGCATGTCTATCATAATATTAAGATTTGTTTGTATTATGTAATAGACTAATGTCAAATTAAATAATTGCAATGGTTATAAAACACTTTCATTTACTTTTACATTCATCACATACCACCATTACAAATATAAACTATACGTACTGTATTATGAATGAAACATCTGCCTTGTAGTTTAATTATGTCCAATGCAATTTAAAAAAAAGCTATACATTTAACTATAACGGGAAGTTACCGTGAATATGTCTAAGATGTGTGAGGAGACGTGTCAAAGGTTTAGGCTAAATATTTTCTTAACAAATGAGCAAAAACCAAAAACTGTTACAATTTTCCTTTTTTCAGACATTACATTTAATATTTATGTGTCAACTGTTATGAAACCGTTATTCAACATATAGGCTCGGTTCGTTTAGAAGGAGCTCTCTGTGTTAAGAACAAAAACGAAAAAGCCTGAGATAGTGCTGTGTGAGAATTTCTTAGAGATTTGTGAAATGTACTAAGTCTAGCCATAAGCACGAAACAGTGCTCACTTTCGTAACTTTTACAGAAATATCAGTGTAAAAGCATAAGCGTTTACCCTGAACAAAACAAGATGTGACAATGCATTTTGAAAGGTTGTATACTCATGTGTGCATATAAAAGGAACTTCATAAAGTCAGACATAAAAAGAAGAATCTCTTTTTGATTCCTATTAAATGACACCATGGCGAATGGCTGTGTCGAACAGCCCTTGAACACTAGAGCTTTATTGATAGGAGAGAGAGAGCATGCCACGATTTATGAGAGGAACTCGCATAAACTATTTGTGTGAAAGTTCCCATTTTATCAGGATGCAACGGTACCATGGGGAGCCATTGGCTTTGAGTTGACGTGGATGGGGAGGGGGTTTGAGTTCTGGTGCAGCTCTTCAGTAACGAGGGGAGGACAGCTGTGATTCTAGATTAAAGATTTTTCATTCCTATTCCGTAGCTGTTCCCAGTGGCACAGTGCGGCTCCTCTACAGGCTCATTGTCCATCGTGAACGTCTATTCTTCTGGGAGAGGTTGTGGGACCAGCTGCTGTACGGACAGGAGTGTTGAGGAAAAGAGGGGGAAACAGTGAGGGCGTTTGTTTAAGAGCAGTACCTCTCTCAAATCTGTTTAACTTTTGTATGAGCATGAAAAACAGAAATAGTTTATGACAGGAAGTAGCTAAAACTAATTATTTCCCCTTTATTGTAGTATTTAAAAAGCCTGATTGCTGTTTGATTTGTGGGAACTTTTAAAATGACAGGTGAAGTTGTATGTAAAATGTCGGGTCGCATGTCAATTGATCGTTTTGCAGAAATTCTCGAAACACAAAGTTAAAACCTGCTCTTTAATTAATCTGCCAATTTCAGGAGATGACATATTTGTCTCCTGTTTGACCTTTCATTTTACGATAATATGTGACATATTATCGCTATTTTAATTACCTTTTGATCTATACAGCAAACAGTGAAGCGTTTAATCAATAGAGGCTGTCAGGAGTGATTCTGCAATGAATGAAAAGACCACAGGAGTAATGGATGTGAAGATGGCTCTCGTTGTCATCTCATGGATATGATTCTGCGTTATTTCAGGCTGCTCCGTATGCACAGAATTGTGGGTCTTTGAACTGTTAGGGGGCAGGACGGGGTTTGGCGAATGTTTGTGCATGGGTCTGTATGGAGGTCCAAGCAGGATATTGATGAATGCAAGCCTTCAGGGTGACCATGTTCCCAGAGGATTCCCAGGATTCGCTCACCTGTTGCCTTTTAAATGGATTTCATGGGAAAACTCTGGTTGATTTAAAGAAAAATACATATGTATTATTTGATCATTTTCCATTTTTTTTATTTTATATCTAACATGAAGAAATGGCTGTAAATTAAGATATCTTATTTAATTAATGCTTACTCCAGCATTTTATTTCATTTTAACCATGCATTTTAAGTTAAGTTAAGTTTACTTTACTTTACTTTACTTTACTTTACTTTACTTTACTTTACTATGTTTTAGTCTTAAATTCTTAATAAGTTCTTAATAAATTCTTAATTTGCTGCTTATTAAGGGTTAGTAAGTTTAGGTATTGGGTAGGATTAAAGATGAAGAACAAGGCATTAAAATGTGCTTAATAAGGGGCCAGCTGCATAAAAGGTAAAGAATAGTCTTAAGTTAGTCAGCTAAATTGTTCTTTAAAACTGGTCATAGCTTTTTTTAAACTGAGTTACATAAAAATATAGATTAGGCTAAGCTGAATCCAAAAAATAAAACCTCTTACTCTTGGCTAATTTCTAGTTGGTCAGACTAGCTCTTTAGACACTGTCTTAACATGGAGGCAAAGTTTATGCAACTGGCCCCAGCACTAATAAATGACTAATAATCCAGTAATACCCATGCTAATAAGCAACCAATAGGTGTAACTACAGTATAAAATAAAGTGTTACCCCATTTTATTTTTTCCCCAATTCATGGTCAACAAGAAGAACAAAGAGCGTGAGGTCCTATCTTCTGCAGTAAAGAAGCGGATCACAAATAAAAAGGTTAGTCGGTAGCGCTGGTGTTGCTTAGTTGGGGGGTGGGGATCGGTGGGCTGGTTTGCGACTGTATGTTTGCGTGGGCGCAGCGAGACATTTTGTCTAATATCTCTGGCTACAGATGTGTAGCTAAAGGGGGAAGGAAGGCATGAGAAGGCGAGTTTAAAGTTTTCCCAGAGCTTTGTTGGAGGCAACAACAGAAAGAAGCTCAGTCTAGACATGCAATTGTACACAAGAAAAAAGAAGCAAGAAATTACTGGATTATGCATGCAGGAAAGAGTAAGCTCTGTGCTACTTTGTTGGGCTTAGCGTGTATGTCAATGTCAATGGCGCTTGAAAGATCCCCCTGAAGTGAGGCTGATAGTTAAAGATTTACGTCATACTGTTGACCGTAAATACCCACATTCCTCTGAGAGGTAGATTGACAAGGTGTGGCAGTCTGGTGCTTCCTGTGTAAATAAGGAACAGGTAAAAGAAAGACACTGCACACATTCACCATGTGAGTGTAGCTTTGTTTAAGGAGGCCACCTCAGAGATGCTTAATAAAGTTCAGGAAGTGACATGCTAAAAATCCTTCCTTGTTCCAGCCTGTCATAATTAGATTTTGAATATTCATGTTGTGATTGTAATTCCTCACGGCTGCTGCTCTAAACGGTTTGCAGTACATTTCAAACTGAATGAAATTGTGTTCTCTCTCTCACACAACGCTATTTTTAATCTCTTATGTGTTTGTCGGTGTATTATTTTATTTACCAATAGATGATGCAGCTAGAGAGAGTTTGACCTTTAAACCAAGCTGGTATCTCAATTGATTGAAGTGTCAGCTTAATTAAGATTCTCTGTTTTTTTTCTTTTTGATGTTCTTCTCGCCCAAAGTAAAGCATCACAAAGCCTGAGGGCAAGCAGCCACACGTCTGTCTGACGGAGCCATTTAGTTTGTGTGGAAGCAGATTCTCGGTCAGTCCCTGTCTCTGTAGAGCTGTTTTCTTCACTGATGCTCACAGTAAATTATATGTTCAGCGACCCATTCGCAATAAATGTCGGTGTTTTTATTTTACATTGTAAAACCTAGTCAGGTTGGTTTTACTGTTGGGTTCAGTATGCAATGTCAATGGAGTGGGAATAAACTGTGTCCAAACCAGTCGAAAAATTAAAAATTACTGATGTTAGTGTCTTAAAATTGTGGGACAACTAGTGGACATTTATTATATTTAGATTTATTTATTTATTTATTTATTTTTTTGTATTAAATATGCTACCTTTTAAAAGTTTGTGGTCTTTAAGATTTTCTTTTTAGAAGAAATGTATACATTAAGTTAGCAATTTTTCTACTTAAAAAAAATAATAATCAAACTATCTGTTCATGAGAATTTTATTTTTAAGAATTCTGATAATCAGAAATGCTTCTTAAGCACCAAATCATTAGAATGATTTCTGAAGGATCTTGTGACACTGAAGACTGGAATAATACTGCTGTAAATTAGCTTTTCCATCACAGGAATAAATTATATTTTAATATAAATTAAAATAGAAAACAGTTATCTTAAATTGTAATAATTATTCACTGTTAAAGAAAAAATATTTCTTTCATTTTCATTCCACATTACTGCAATTGAAAACTTTACACGGATATGTTCAAGTTTAATTTAAACTTTAAATCAATGATTTTTATTGCACCCCACTAAATATTCTGTTAATCAAAAAAGTATTTAATTAAATGGTGAATTCCCTAATTTTGTCCCTGTCTTTTTTTTGTCACTCGCTTTCTCCTCCTCGAATCTAAAGCAGCCTGACCAGAAGCAGTTTGTTGTTTCAGCCTGGGCCTGATTTACTAAGGCAACAATCAGCATGCATGCAACATTTTTAAACTCTCTTAACCTTACGAACATAAGTGCAGTTTACCCAGGCTCTTGTCACACATTTCAGAAGGTCAGGCAGAAGGCAATGTTTTTAAAGGCACATTAAATATTAGTTTACCCTGACCAGTTATTTCTGTGACTTTATCAAGCACAGATGGCTCCCGTTGAAACCATGGAGAAAGAGGAAAAAGGAAGAAGACACAAAATTTATCCCGCTATCAAATTAAAGTCAGGGCAGTTGCCATCAAAAAGACATGTCAGAGATAACAGAAAAAAAAAAAACTGAGCGAGAGAGAGAGGAAAAGCACAGTAGCAGCCTGCTCTCAGTCAAGTTCAGTCAAGTTACATTTTTTGATAGTTTTATTGACGCCATTAAAGTAACTGAACAGTACAATTTAAACATTCATAACCATGAATTATACAAATATATGCATATATTAATAAAAAATGCTGAATATTTACATTAAACACCTACAATAAAAGCGCAAAACTTCCAAAAATAGAACAAATAAATGAAAAATTCCATTATGCGCTTTCATTCAAAGGTTTTGGGTAATGTGTTTCTAAAGAAAATACTTTTATTATACAAAGATGCATTAAAAGGGTTCTATTAATTTGATGTCAAAAATGTGGATTTCAAATAAATACTGTGATGTTTGAATGTTCTATCAATCAAAGAAATCTTTAAATAAAAAAATGATCATGCAGGAGAAACATTAATCAACACTGTTTTCAACACCGCTAATAACATTAAATATTTCTTTAGCACCAAATCATCATATTCAAATTATTCTGAAGCATCACGTGACACTTTTACACGCAAATAAAACTATTAAAATACAAATTACAATAATGTTTCACAATATTACTGTTTATATTTATTGTATGGCTGTGTATGTATTATAAATAAATATGCTATTTATATTTAAAAATATAGATTTTCTTCACCTGTAGAAGAAATGTATTATTTCATTACGTATTCTGAATATTCTGTAACATTGTATTTATTTATTGGTTTGTTACAAATATCCCACTGATTAGATTTATGAAACACCTTCAGCTTTGAGATATATTTAAAAGACAGATCTCTTCAAAAGACTACAAGGAAGAAAGCTGTCTACGACCTTGTGATAAATCACCACACAATGCTCCAGCGTGCTGAAGATTGTGTCTGCCTCAACAGATGCTTATAATTGGCCACCCATTATTGAGAGGCTCAAGTTCAAACCTCCTGTGAAGTCCTCTAGCCACATTTGTCTCAAAGCACAGACAGAGTCTGGTTTCCAGAATCTGCAAGCTTTCTGCAAGGTGTGGTCAAGACTAGACAAACCGTGCACCATTTATCAGTGGGTAGTCGGCAGCTGCATTGAAAATCGTAGCGTTCCAGGCCCGCTCTGGGGTCTTTGTCAGGCATGTACTGGTGGGATGAAGTGGCTACCAAGGCCCAGTGACTTCCCAGTCCACATCAAAGAGGAAACACATCTGGTCTTGGGCAGGTGGGGCTGCGAGGGGGAAAGGGAGGAGAGGTTTAAACAGGGTACACAATTACCAGCGCAGCAGGATGGATGAGACTGCAGGAAGGAGAAACATTGTGATGCTTCCTGGAGTGTGTTGAAAAATTAGTGCGGTGCATAAATCACTTAATGTCATGGAGGGCTTTCACTTTTCTTGTGTTTGGAAAAAATATAGATATTTTAGGCCAAAAATGTTAAGCTGAGATTTTGTTGTAGGGTTTTTCTGTGACATCATAAACACATTTTTGCGCAAGTGTTTTGGTACAACATCGAATGTTTGTCACTTGAGGGAGATTGAGAGATGAAACATTTCTCTGTATGTGCGTTTTGTGTGTGTGTGTGTGTGTGTGTTTGACCTCTGTCACTCTGACTGAGCAGTAGAGCTGGAGATTGCTAGCAGCATTAAGGTTAGAGGTCATCCCTCTGTGGGAATTCTCTCCTTAAAAGGTTATCTGGGCCTCAATTGGGCCCTCTGATGTGATCTCGCTCTGTAATTGTGTATGATTGAAATAATATATGAAATCAAACACAGGCTGAGCCAGCGCTTTTCCCACCCTTCTCTTTTTGATAAGAAAAACAAACTTGCACGGTGTCACACACCTTTGCATTTACAAAGGTAAAACAAACAAAATTAAGAGACAGAAGTGGATGTATGTTTTTCTTAATGGATCATTTTTGCTAAAATTAGCAAATAGAACTACAGTAGATAATAGAAAAAAAAAAAAAGTCATTTTGCTATCATTATTATTTGTTTTGGTTTTTCTTTTGGTGCCCCAGGCAAGATAAAATGTGACCAACATTGGGTTTTTTTGTGTGTGTGTGTTTTTATTTTTTATTTTTTATTTTTATTTTTTTTTTGTGTTTTGTGCTTTGTTCTTTTGTTTTGTTTTTTGTGTGTGTGTTTTTATTTATTTATTATTATTTTTTTTCTTTTGTGCTTTGTTCTTTTGTTTTGTTTTTTTGTGTGTGTGTGTTCTTTTGTTTGTTTGTTTGTTTTGTTTTTTTTCTTTTGTGTTTTGTGCTTTGTTCTTTTTTTTGTTTGTTTGTTTCTTTATTGTGTTTTTTGTTTCTTTCATTTTGTCTTTTGGTGCCCTGGCTAAAAAACAACAACAGCAACCAAAACACACTAAAAGTAAAATAACTCCCTTTGTGTTTCATATAGGGAAAAGACATCATTAAAAATTTCATTTACATTATTTCTAGCCATGCAATGACACAAAAACCAAAAGCAATACCCAATTTCTCTTGAGGTCTATACAGAAATCCATTCCCCCAGAGTCTGATCTGAAACGTAAATATCCTAGCCAAGCATGTTAAAATTCCTAATTCGTGTACACACTCTCAAATCCCTTGTGTTTAAAACAAAAGAGCGGTCATTTCTTGTATCTCCATGTCTTTCTCTCGCTCTCTCTTTCTCTCCTGTTCTCTGTTTGTTGGTGATTACCGATAAGGCATATAGCACCCGTGGCGCATGATAAGCACGTTTATATCGCCCTTCTTTTCCGCAGTGTTGGACTAGAGCTCGTCTAAATCCGGTGGAAGCTTAATGTTTATCCGACGTGAAAATAATTACTCAAAAGTGTTTCTCTTAATCCAAATAATGAGGGGCCCAGAGTGGGGCTCAGTGTCATTGTAAATCAGGACAGGGCAATTGACTCCTCGCTCCTTGTAAGTTTCAGGTGAGGATGGGGGCGGATAAAGGTTAGCTTAGGCCTAATCCAGCTACGCTGCAGCCCTTAATCTGTTATGATACAAGGATGATCACTTAAAAAGGGAGGGCTGCAGGAGAAGGCCGCTTGACTGGGACCAGTCTTAAACTACTTAGTGGCCCGCTGTCTCCGCAGTTGCCAGAAAAGCTCTTTGTGTGTGGAAGACGACGGAGAGAAATGCATGAAAACATCTCAATATCAGTACACTGCACGCTAATTGTTTGAGGAGCTGCGAGAGAGATCGAGAGAGACGTACAGTACTTATTTTGTGGTGTCTGGGCAAAGCTGCATGGAAACCTGCTGTCAGTCGGCAATCCCAAGATCATGCGCCTATACAGTGGCCATGGGGCTGTGATTTCAACGGGGCGCATGGGGAAGGATCATGTATTGTAGAACGCTGAGTGCCATCACGGTCCACACGGAAAACAGCTCAACTTGTTAGAGAGTGAGAGAGACAGAGCGAGAAAGAGTTAGAGCGAGGGTGAGAGGGAGAGAGAGAGATCGGAGATTCAATATCCTATCCCAGGGCTCCAGTGTCATTGCAGGGGGATTAGGCTGGAGAAATCTGCATGGCTTTGCTCTGAGAGCTCAGGGATGGAGCGGTGTTGGCTGGCCTCCAGCGTGACGGCCATCTTTCCAAGGTCTCAAAAAGAGAAGGTTCTGAGCTCTTTGTTAGCTTGCTGTCATCTGACTGATTCACACTAGACTTTAAGCTGCTTTTTCAATCATGCCTTTTGTATTGAAACATGCTGTGATGATGCTACAGTCATCTTTACTTAATATGTGCCCTTGAACCCTTCCTCAGTATGAACTCTTTCTCTAGTTTTTGGATGATGATTTTAATGCATGATTGACATGGTTGGGCTTTGTCTGCTTTTTTTAAACTTATATTTTCTGCTCTAAAATTAGCTTTTTTACTCAAAAAGTAAATGCCAGCCATCTCTTGACCAGATAACGGACCCTTTTCAAAGACTGCGATGACACATTTATAAAGTTAATAACATTGTAAATATAGCGATAAAGTTTTTTCGCTATTCGTTTTATTCTAATTAAAACATCTATATAGATATATAGAAATATCTAGATAGAATTTATATATAATCATAATTTATCATAAAATCATTGTCATAATTTTATGATTAAAAAACTTGTGAAAAAATACACTGTAAAAACCTTTTAATTGGTTAAAGGTGAGATTTCTGTGGTAAAAATCTGTAAAAAAAATAAATAAATAATAAATAAATGTTATGTGACTATGTTATGTGAAAATATTGTTATTTTTTTGTATGTATCAGTTATTTATTTTGTTACATCTTTTGTTGTTAAATTAATGTTTAGTGTCCCTGTGTTACCGTGATGATATCTTGTGTTTATGTTTATGACACTGTATACTTTTATTTATTCTTTCTACCGCAGCTTGTGGAAAAGCTTCTTAGTCTATTGTAAAAATACAAATCAGATGTATCCTAAAATGTCACTATTCAGCAACATTAGTCTCTCAACAATGAGTCTCTCATCATGTTTTCTCCTCTTTTGAAAACCATATATATATATATATATATATTGTCCATTAGCGCTTTTCAGTTATCCATTTTTAGGACACATCTCCATGTGTATAAAAACTCCCTTGAAATCCGTCTGGTACCCAGTGGTTCACCAGCAATTATCTGCATATTTACTAGGTTGCTTTATATGGTAATTACATGATGAAATCAATCCACGCATATGTTTATTGAGTGTTTTGCACTGCTGTATTGATCGGCGTGAATGTGACCCGATACATTGTTAGCGTGCATCTTCATTATGTCATTTGGGAGAGGTTATTAGAATGGTGTTTAAATGGGCCTCAGTCTGCTTCGTGAATGTGTGAAATGTGGTTATGACGAGTTTCCCCTAAAACTGTGGAATGGAGCTTTAGGAGAAATATTCAGAAGTCTGGTGTTTTTTATTTATTTTTTTTGTCATTTTTTTTGTCTTAATATATTATTTAGGTTATATTTTGTGAAGCTTAATACATATAATCTGAGTGAATAAATAATTGTATACCTCATCTGTTTATGAACAATGAATGTACTCATGCAGTAATGCTTAATTTGCATGTCATTTCCGTGTATCTGTGAGATCAACAAATGTATGCAGATCATCATATAAATATATATAAAATCATATAATGAATGTTAATAAGTAATTCGATTGCATGATATGTATAAAATAGGTTCATTTTAATCTATATGGATATAGAGAATATTAAAAATGAAACAGAAAAATGAATATAGTGCTATTGTTTGAACAATTTCCAATTTCATTTACTGTGTTTTTCTTGATTTTTGCTATACCTATGTGACTTTGTTCCTTTTCTTAGACGGATCAGAAGTCTTGAGGTATGGCATTGTAAGAATGTGAACGTGTTGTTTCTTTTTAATGTTGTCAATAGTTTTATGCAACACGTCATTCATGTTTCTTATGGACTAGGACTAATGCTAAGGCCATTGATTAATTTAAATGTTAATTATTGCAGTTCCAAATTGTCATTAAATACCATTCACAAGCATTTAGTTCTTTTATAGATTGAATTATAACATATTATAATCATTGTAAATGTTTTATATATATATATATTTATGTATTTATTTTTCTGTAACAGATTCTATTTTGACAAACCTGCAGTAAATGAAGTTACTTGTTGTTTATAGGTTTACAAATTTTCTCTTTAAGCAGGGGAATTTGATAATTCTCTTAACATATGTCCAAATATATCTTGCTAGGCAACGTTTGATCCAGCTTTGATGTGATGTGATCTTACACCTGATAGCCTTGATGGAGTCTCATTATATTCTCTCTGGGTTCCTTGCCGGGGCTCAGAGCAGTGACTGAAGGAGGGGCGCTTGCAGGAGAGGGCATGTGCAATCTCTTTTGTCTGGATATAAAAGAATAAATATCCTGCTAAATCCAGAGTGCTTGCCAGGCCAGCTAAATCTTGCGCTCAGTATTCACTGCTGTGTTTCGCTTCTCCCTTTCTCACTTTCCCTCTCTGTCTCTCTGTCCCTCTAATTCCCTCTTATTTCTAAGCAGGAGAGGGAGATGAATTGACTGGCGTTTGATGTGTTGATTGGCAGAAGGAGAAGGAGATGTGGTGAAGGACAGCTGTATGTGGGTTTGTCTCGAGGGATGGGGGCTTGATCGCTAAATGAAGACCTCTAGTGCTTTCTTGTTAGCCACCATGGATCCACCTTTCAAATAAAGCACAATTAGTTGAAGCACAATTAATGAAGCGAGGTGTCAGTGTGCTCACAGTATGAAGCCACAAATCAGCGGTCTCGGGACGCTGTGGGGTATCGGAGGTCTAGCGCCCGAGGGCAGAGAGCGATGCTGGCCCTATCAGCATTTCTTTGCTGTCTGTCTTTCTCCCAAGTGTGAGAGCTTTGTAGTCCCACAAAGAAGCTCGCTTGAAATCCTGGACAGAGAAAATGCAAGACAGGGAATACGTGAATACGAAAAAAAAAAAAAAAAAAAAAAAAAGGTAAAGGGAAGAGGAGCACGATGAGAAGTTGAGCATAAGTGATCCCCGTTGTATTTCTGGCACAGCTGGGCACATCTGATGACATTGAGCTTTAAAGGAATATTGCAGGTTCAACGGGCAGTATTTGTGACGTAATGTTGATTGCCACAAAAATGTTCCAAAAACTAAAACTTGAAGTTTGAAGTAGTAGAAATTACAACTGAGGTAAATGGGGCCAGGTTTTGGAGGACTTTATAACTTTATAAAAATAATTATGTTTTACAGGGATACACTATTTCAGCCATATGTTTTACTTTCCATTTCTTTAATTAATAAATCAATTAATTTCTGTTTGAAAATGGTTTCTAAACCTATTTTATTGTCTTAAGGCTATAGCATTTTTGTTTATCGTTTGAGCTTGCTATGTTCAACATTTTAGGTTTTGGGCATTTTGTTGTCACAAAAGTTTGATTTAGAAACTATTTTCTCTCAGAAATTTCACAGACAGTTCTAAAACACTAACTAACTAAAAAAAATGGAATTAAACAGGAAATTTTGAAGCAGAAAAAATGAAATTGTATTTTCTCGTATAAATCTCAATTAGTTTTACAGTGTAAAATCATCTAAATGCACATTGCTTTCAAATCTTAGTTTTATTTGTTTTGTGTGTGTGTGTGTTTCACATTGTGCATCAAATACTTCAAATAAACTTCCTCGAACCCAGAATATTCCTTTTTAGTCAGCATGAGCTATCACTAGCATTACTATCTATAGTTCTTTTAAAGTAAAAAAATAAAATATTACAATAAGGCTAGCCGTTAGAATGATGATGATAAACCGCTTTAAAATGGTCAGCTTATGAGTTCTTTTTCCATTTTATGACCAATTGAAATTCAGCGCTGCAGCTGAGCTCGGCAGCGGCCTTACACTCCCAGACTCACAAGACCAAACATGTCAGATCATCCCAAAATCTAGAAAATTCTTGTTTGCTCTGGCAAGGCTAAAAGCGTTGGCATGACCACTCTCCCTTCTGCCGGTCTAATGCAGCACGGGTAATGCTGTCAGAGCAATGCATTGTGGGGAAGTTTGTGCCACTGCATGATGAAGCGTTCTATTTATATTAAAATGAGGGGCTTCTCCTGAGGGAGACATTGAGGGGAATGGAACAACAAACACCCAGCTTTAGAGGCCTGCCTGTATGTGTGTGTGTATGTGGAAAAAGAGAGCACCCAGGAGAAGGACAGTGACAGCAAAAATGGCAACCCTTCATCCAGAGTGGCCCTTTGGACCCTGGGAAGAGTTATAATGTTGTCGCAAGACATTGTTGCAGGGATTTTTTATTTCTAGTGTTGCAGCGTTTGGTTTTTGTGGCATATAGTCATAAAATACCACGCACTGTAATAAAAGGAGAGCCTTAAATCCAGCTTGAGTAACCGGGGTTTTTTTTTTTTTTTTTTTTACCTTGTTAATGTGCAAGCCAAAAGCCTTGCTGTGGTGATGGATGAGCTGTGAAAGCCATTGTTTGCTGCTTTTAAAGTGTGTATTTGTTACTGTATTGACCTCTGCCATTCAACCCCAGTTGAAAAACTGCTAGTACACACTGATGGTTGGTTTAAAAATGTTGATTTGACTTTTACTGCATCACATACACTTCATATTGGTAGTTGCCTTATTGTTCTGGTATACATTCAGACTGACATTCCTACCACGTGCAATTCATTTTTATTCAATTTCTCCGTATTTTGGTGTTTGCACTGAGCCTACAGCATGCTGGTAAGGTTTAGATGCTTACAGTCTTCTACTTGGTGACTGACAGTTTGAACTATATCTCATTATGGTGTAATCCCCTCCAGAAAGGCCATCCCTGACTTCATCAATACAAAATAGGCCTGTGAAAATAACACGCCACGATGTCTCGTGTGCTGCACTAACAGCAATGAGCAGCGAGTCCATCTCGTGCGTGTGTAATGATTCTGCCATTACAAACAGTGAAGGTTTTTTTTTTTTTTTTTTCTCAAACGGCCAGAGAATGGCCTGCACCAGGCTAGTTAATTAAACTCAAGGGTGAAGCATTATTTGTGGGAAAAAATCCAATTATTTCTCCTTTCTGCCCAGAGAGAGCGAGAGAAAGAGAATGAGAGAGTCAGGGTGTCACTTGGAGATGAGATGGCCACTTCACTCCTCTTAGGGTCCTTACTGTTCATCTGCATGGACCATTCATTACATTGAATTATTTTCCTCATTTGCAAGTAATGCTTTATTTTTATTTATTTTTATATGTATTGGAGAATACATTTTTGAAATATTACAAAAGCAAAATCTTATTTATTCATTAATTTCCCCCCTCTGAAAAGATTCTATTCATTTGCCTTAATCTCCTATTCTCTCATACTATAATAACCCATGATAAGAAGTCAAACATCCTTGTTTTTTTTTCTGTGACTTCAAAGAAACTGCATTACAGTTAGACAAAGGGCTAATTTAGAGTCTGTAAACCTTAATTATAACTTTACGGTTTTATTTACGGAAACGTTAATGGGTGAGATTGTGTCGGAGCATAAAGCCTTATTCCAGCACTGCAATTAAAAGCCTTAGTTCAGGGCTGGCAGCTCCCACATTACGGCTTCAAAGGCAGAGAAATCAAAGTATCTTAGATCCGCAGGTGCGGTGTTCATTACACTAGAATTTGGTATTTGGTAATAATAACACAGCTGTGGTCAATAACAATGATAAAATTAGACATCAGGCTAGCCGTTCGCTGGCATCAAATAGCATCAGTTTTGTTTATTTATTCACCTGTCATGCATTATTGCAATAGTTCTAATTAATGTGTGTGTTTGTAAGTGTGTGGAGGGAGCATATTGGGTGAGATGTAATTTCACTCTTTCATCCGTCCGCAGGGACTAGCTGGGCCCCTAATCTGGCCCCGTGAGCCCTCGCCCTGGGTTGAACTTTAGCCCTGAGAGGGTCAGCCACTGGCCCGCTGGGAGACTGCCTCCACTGGCCGGCTTAATCCTGGCGAGTCGATAGACGCAGGGTAGACGGACACGGATAGAACCGGCCACACACACACACACTTGCACATATGCACATACATATAACATGCACAGACATGTAAACGACCCATTTCAATATGTTTTAAGTGGTGTTATCGACAAGCAGGTGCAAAAGATCATTCACTCGCACATCATTTTAAATGCACATCCACACATATACGCAAATCCAAGTGCATCTAATTTCAGGAGACGTGTAAAAAAAAATTTAGACACTTGGGTACACACACACCCTCGCTGGAATATTTATGCATATAATTTGAAGCAAGCTCAGCAGCCTTTACCTCGGGGCACAGTGTGCTGGATTGATGTAGTAATGTTTTAAAGGGCAGCCAAGTGAGTGGAACATCACTTTAGCAAAGGGTCAATGGAAGAACGGATCATCTTATTTAGATTTGACAGGATAGGTTTGATTTCGTTCCATCTGCTATAGGTTGATTAAGTTTTAGATTATTTTATTTATTTATTTTTTTTACACAGATCTTTATACGAACTTTGGATTTTGATTGACACTGCTATATGTAATAATGCAATAACAGGAATGGATATTTAAGAGCACCCTTTGTAGAGTTCGACTGACATCAGGCATCAGGTAAATTGCAGCCTCTGTCAATGAGATGGGTGAGTGAAGTAGAGATATTGGTGGCAACTCCCTAAATTACAGAACTAAATGGGAAAGAAGAGGGAGATAGGAAGTGAAGGGGGTGAGAATGGGTTTTTCAATGAGCTTGACTCTCAGGGGAAAGGATCGGTCAGGAGACGATTATGATTAGGGTCAGGGTGGGCATCTCATCAGAGGCACTGGGCAAATTTATTGTAACGTTAGGGTTAAATATATGGTTGTTTGCTTTTGAGCCCCAAGGTTATAGTTACAGTTCAGGTAGAGGTATGTGGAAATTATCTTTTTTTATTATTATTATTTTTAATTATTTTATTAGTAATATATATTTTTGTTACTGTGTTTTAAGATGTACATTTGTAAATGTATAGTTTGTATAATGTATTTCTATTCCATGTGGTGAATCCTTATCTATGTTGCTTTTTTTGACCAGACAAATTGCTCTTTGCCAAAACTGTGAATTATATGTGAGGTCAATAAGTACTTGATCAGCCTGTGATTTTGCAAGTTCTCTTATTTAGAAATCATGGAGGGGTCTACAATTTTCAGCGCAGGTGCATTTCCACTGTGAGAGACAGAATCTAGAAAGAAAAATCCAGAAATCACATTGTATGATTTTTTTAAACTATTTATTTGGGAATTACTGTGTCAAATAAGTATTTGATCACTTGAGTCAAAACATTTTAATATTTGGTACAAAAGCCTTTGTTAACAATTACAGAGGTCGAACAGTTCCTGTAGTTCTTCACCAGGTTTGCACACACTGCAGGAGGGATTCTGGCCCACTCCTCCATGCAGGTCTTCTCTAGATCTGTCAGGTTTCGGGGCTGTCGCTGAACAACACAGAGTTTCATCTTCCTCCAAAGATTTTCAATTGGATTTAGGTCTGGAGACTGGCTAGGCCACTCCAGAACCATGATATGCTTCTTAAGGAGCCCCTCCTTGGTTTTCCTGGCTGTGTGCGTTGGGTCATTGTCATGTTGGAAGACCCAGCCACGACGCATGTTTAATGCTCTGACCGAGGTAAGGTGGTTTTTCCCCAATATGTCACAACACATGGCCCCGTTCATCCTCTTCTTAATACAGTGCAGTCGTCCTGTCCCCTGTGCAGAAAAACACCCCCAGAGTATGATGCTTCTAGCCCCATGCTTCACTGTAGGTATGGTGTTATTGGGATGATACTCATAATTCTTCTTCCTCCAAACACAGCGAATGGAGTTAAGACCAAAAAGTTCTACTTTGGTCTCATCTGACTACAGGACTTTCTCCCATAACTCCTCTGGATCATCCAGATGGTCCATGGCAAACGTCAGAC
This sequence comes from Enteromius treurensis, assembly GCA_032275025.1. Taxonomy (NCBI): domain Eukaryota; kingdom Metazoa; phylum Chordata; class Actinopteri; order Cypriniformes; family Cyprinidae; genus Enteromius; species Enteromius treurensis. The sequence continues at coordinate 18,079,410 of JAUCMU010000026.1, read as the reverse complement.
TTTGTGGGGTGCACCGGTGTCTTCATGACAGCTAACAACCTCAAACAACCTCAAGACAACAGGTCTTTGAGGGTCAGAAATATGGCTGATAAGCAAGAGATCAAATACTTATTTGACGCATTAATTCCCAAATAAATTGTTAAAAAAAAAATCAAACAATGTGATTTCTGGATTTTTCTCTTTAGATTCTGTCTCTCACAGTGGAAATGCACCTATGCTGAAAACTGTAGTTTCTCTGTGCATTTATTGCGACACTCTTCCTTTTCATTCGCTCATGTTGTTCCTTAATGTTTGTAAAGTGTTAGTTTGACCATTTTAGTAATATGCAATTTGTATTACTTATGAAGACATGAAGGTCCAAGCTCATCATTAATCAGTACACTGTGTCTCATTCCATCAGTCTGCTTACATTCTGTTATAGACCTGCCCAATGGATTAACTCGAGATGTCAGCCTTAATCAACTCTACGCCTAAGGTGTAATATTCTAATGCAGATATAAAACAAGGACACGCCGGCTTTCGCGGGTTAATTACATCTCACCTGGAAGAGTGACAGCCTGAGAGTTTGACAGATAGATAGACAGATAGATTGATAAATAGATAACTTTGACCTCCGGGGCTCCTTGTGAATTTCACTTACACACTGAAATGGCTCTACCTAAACTGTTTATTAACAAGCAAAGGGAGGGCAGGAGAAAAAATAAATAAATTACCAGAAAAATAAATTAACGCCAGCTTGCAGCCCATCTCTGTCCAATCAAATGGCCAAAGATTACCCCATATAATTATACTAAAGGGCAATTGGTTGATATGAGTGCAGGTCGGAGGTCGTGGCCGGCATAAGTGATTCGGTGGTAGACTGTAATGTGGTCTGCTCGTCTATGGCTCTGACCCTATTCCATTGCCTGATTGCCGCCTGTCACCTTCTCTTCAACTCATGTAAATTGTGTCTGCTACTCTAGCACTGCTACGGGAAAAGAGGGGTGGGGGGTCTGGGTGTTTGTGTGTGCAGGAGGGGTTTTCTCTGTCCAGCCGAACTGTGGACGCTCTGCCTGTATCGAAACCCATGTGTCTGTAATGGTTTCTGGGTGGCAATTTGAGCAACGACGTTTTGGACTCATCCTCCTTAATAGGTTGTCCTCCTCCGGCTAAAATTGAATAGCCCCGACATGGCCCAAGGCGGGCGATAAAAATTCAATAATTCGGCCGGGGTCAGAGTCCTGTCATTTTTTGGGGATGGGGGTGAGTAATTATGCTGCACTAACATGGAGAGGGGGGTGAGGGGTTATTGGATTGAGGAGGAGGTGCACCTGAACTTCAATAGTACTGTAACCTTCACAAGTTCGCCAAGTTTCGTGCCAGAAAACACATACAATCAAAACGCACTGTTTCTGACGTGGGACGTTGTCTGAGCCGGGGTGCATATAGCCAATTTATTTTAAAATGTGGCAATTTTATACTCCTTTACTGTATTAAATCCCAAAATGCTTTTTTTTTTACTGAAAAACATTAATTTCTTGCCTCGCATAACGTATATTTCCACTGATCCCTATATACGTCACAAATCAACAAGCATAATTCTCCATAAAATGTCACAAAACGCAGTTCTGGTAGAAGATTGAAAAGGAAGGAGTCTCCCTCCTTTGAGAGCGAGTTGAACGGAGGGTGTCACATGTCTTTTGTCCTGTCAGTTTTATATGACATTATTATTCTCAGGGTTGTAAATTCCAGGCATGTTAAGATCTCAGACAACAACAATATAAAATTCAATCAATGAGGTGCTCTTTGTGTCTGCCCCTGCGGATGTTGTGCTGCCTGTGTGAGTTCTTAAATCACAGGCAGGAGGATTCTGCATAATTGCATGGTGGCGCGGATCTGATGTGGGCTGTCTGAGCGCTGGCCTGGGCGTTATTGAGCTAATGTGAATTGCTGTTTAAAACGGGCTCATAAAATAAGGCCGTTGACACAGGGGCGGTTTGGAGCTGCGTGTTTTGCCGCACGTTATATTATGGTATTAATATTAAAATGTGCCATTGAATTGAATTATATTTATGTGTAACACTGGTACTGAAATATAAATTATTTTCATGCTTTTGTGCCCATAAAAGTGTTATGCGTATGTATTTTATATATAGGTTTATGTGTATAGGCTAAGACTGACAGGAAGATTTAGAATTTTGGCTTACTGCTCATCTTCCTTCATATTGTATTCCTTACAGTTATTTATTTTAAACTGTCATCGCAGCTCTCTCTCTCTCTCTCTCTCTCTCTCTACACACACACACATACTGTATGTATATATACTGTATATATATATATATATATATATATATATATATATGCAATTTTACCCATATTCTGTATATATTTTCACTGCAGTTCTATACTCTATAAGACTGCAAAAGGATTTTTCATGAAAAAGGCTCTTTATAGATTTTATGCAATAAATAATATGTTTAAGCAGAGTTTTTATAGTTCTGCTGTTTAGATCTACAGTGAGTATAACACTTTTTATAACCAGTTTACCAAAAAACATCAGTATTTCAATTTTGGATTCAACACATTATGCTGGGATAAGTCGAAATGTGTAATTGCTGACGAGATAATGATTGGGCATTATCTGATGGCCTTGTCATTAGGATGCTAATGAGAGACTGGTCTATGCTGCCCCGCCTTGTCTTCACTCTGCGGCTTAATGAGAATGACACGGCCCACCTGAGACGGATCATTCTCCAGTTAATATTTTCAATCTGTTAATCAATGAGCTGATCAATAGATGGTAGGGTGAGAGGAGACAGGCCGGGTCCCCCAACTGTCAGCAATGGTTCCCTCAGTGGGATTACGGGGCCACACTGGTTCTTTGGATCAGGTGGGAGCTGAAGCAGCAAGTCCTCATGCTGGTTTTTAGAATGTTTGTTTTTGAAATGCTCAGATCATGAAAATGATCTGAAATAGCAAACCTGAGAGAGCCACACTAGGTGATGTTCACTGGCCACACTGCTGACTGGAATCATGCACAAACAGATTATTTATTTATTTATTTTTTTTGCAAAAGATCAAAGTGCAAAAAAATCATATTAACAGTGTAATAAGAAAAGATTTGGCTGGTATGCTGCAGGTCGTGGAGCAGTAGCTGAAGGGAGGTCTCTATTTTGACATCAAGCTGCACAGGCGGCCCCCTTAAAAAGCTTATTATGTTCTCTGGTTGTGGCAGTGCCGGCCCATTCCCGGCCTCGAAGCAGGCGAGCTCAGGACCAAGATGTAGCACATTAGAGCCAATAAATGTGCGTTGGCACTACTCAATTTAAAGTAAAGCCCTCTCTTGCCTGGCCGGTCTGCCTCATTCCTAATAGGGTATTCCACAAACGCAGCTCATCAATTGCAGGATATCTCATGTATGGCTACTTTTTCCTTTTTTGTTGCTTTTTTTCTTGTGCGTCTGAGAGAGAGGACAGATATAGAGTATTTGAAGTTTTGTGGTTACCTAGATTATAGATGCTTGTCTTCTCAGATTAGTCAGAGGGAAGGCTACTGGTATCACCTACAAGACAGGAAATTATATTTAAATTATGTTGTTTAATGCCCTTGCTGCAGTGTGTTTCACATTCATTTTTGTAATTATTTTAAGCTGTTTTTTTTTAACACTAATAGACATTGCATTACTGAATTTAAGAATGTTCTTTGATTTTGGCAAAGAGCCTAATATTAACCTAAAAGATTAACTTAAGCCTCTAATGTTCACAGAGATTTTCTGCTTGTGTGTCTTGTTCTGAAATGAACTGTGAGGATTTTTTAGACACATTTTGTTTGTTTAAGTGCTATATCTAATAATTTATTACTTTGTATTTCAAAAGAAAAATAAATAACTCACTGTACTGTAATTGTCACAATCTTTAGAAATATTATTTATATTAGCCACTATATGATTCTTTTAACGCTTGAGGTAATAATCCAACAATGTCATGCAAAAGTGCAATGCAGGTCACATTTTAAACCCACACTACTATTTATTTTTAAAGTATATTTTACGTATTCTGTTTTGGCATCATTATGACGTTAATAGAATGGAAACCAGTTCTGACCCTTCCAATCACCAGAAAAAGATCACACGAAGAGTGTCAATAGTTTTTTTTCTGCTGTGGTATCATTAAGTGCTAGTGGGATCTGTATCAGAAACTAATAAAGGCCATTCCACAAGAGCACAACAAGCATTCTCAATGACTGATGGCCCATTGATTGCCTGCACAGTTTCTCCCTGATGGTCACTTGTTCAAGAGTTGTCTTTTCATCTCTCTTTTCCTCTGAGAGGGTGGGGATAAGGGGGGAGTGAAAGTCAGTAAAAGAGACGGTGAAGGGAAACAGACATACATGAATTTACACTCTTTAGTTGTGCAAGTGAGTGGCCTCTGAAATTGATTGTGACTTTTCACCCTCTTTTTATCCCGTTGCTCGCTCACTCATTTAAATTCCTTGTTTGGTCCCAGATGATTCAGTGGCTGATTAATAAGCCTCTGCTGCACCGCACCAGCTTTATTTCTCCAGCCTTTGATATGCAGGCATGTCCAAAAGAGCCTAGATTTCAAAGATGTGCCCACTGCCGGCATACATATTCACCCTGATGCACTGCGCTGGCATCCTAGGCCAAAATTAAGCTCCTTTATGTACACAGTAACCCACTAATTGGACTGTCCTTGAAATTCTGCCTTATTGATTGGTATCCACACAGTCTACTGTACATCTGCTTACCTTCTTAGATAGTCTTATTCTTGCTAGAAGTATTCCTGTTGCCATTGTTGTGTGTTTAATTTAAATGGATAGCAATATATCTTTTTTTCTCTTTTATTAATTTAATAATATGCATGTTTACCTGATTTTTTTAACCTCAAATAGTGTGATTGTATCATTTGCCTGTTAACTCAGTCATTTTAAATGTTACTGTTAATGTTATTAATAATAATAATAATATATTTTTTTGTTTTCTTTTTCTTTAACTTAGAATCTGTTTATATTATATTATATTATGGATTCTCATCACTGTCATCATACTCAATTTCTGTAGAAATTACAGTATTACTGGCAGCTGGTTGGTAGTAACTTACTGTAGATTTAAATGTGTGTTATTTAATGGCAACACTTTGTTCAAAGATAAATGAACATTAAACATTAACATTATTAACTTTATCTTTACAGGATAAATTTAATAAAATAACAACCTTGTGCAAAGCATTTCTGGGAACCAATGTCAGGGAGAAAAAAAGGAAGAGGATTTTCTGGTTCCCAGAATGCTTTGTAGGAGGCTGTTTTTAATACTTTTATTCTGTAAAAAGTTAAAAGACTTATGTTTAATGTTAATTTATATTTGAACAAAATGTTGCCAATAAATTTGATAAGTATAAATCTATAGTAAGGTAGTTGCATGCAACCAGCTGCATAACTAAGCATTTTTATTTATTTTTTTACAGTGGTGACAAAACCTACCTTGCATTTGAAAAATAATAAATAATAATAATTAAAAAAAGGTCCCAATTTGATATTTCCTGTCGTAATTACATATCTGGTTAAACAGGCTTAACCTAAGGCAGGGAGAGTAATAATATATAGTTATTTTGTTTTTATAAACACAATTTTGTCAAAATTGTATTATCTTGCCATTTCCATTTAGTCTGTTAATGGACCTCATTTTTTCCTTACACCACAGTTGACCCTTGTGTTCTGTCGCACAAGCAGTCATTACAGTAATTAGCGTGTAGACAATGGGTAACACTGGTATCTCTCACTTCATTAACAGAATGACATGTGTTTGTCAGTCTCTATTATTCCAGCCAGCCTTGTTCAAGAGTGATGGGTCACTTCCTAACTAGTGCGTCCAATAACTAGGGGCTGTTCAGCCATAAGTGTAATGTTGTCTTCACTAACTGGCCCATTGATCTCGTGAGATGAGCCATTAAACATTAACGGGCTGCACTGGGCTGTTCTCACACAGTCAGCCGATTAATAGAGCTGTAATGAAGGAGGACAGGACCCTTAGAACGTACTGATTGATGGCCGAAGACAGAGAGAGAAAGAGAAAGAGAGAGAGAGACAGCACCTGTTTAGGTACTGAAGGATACAGAGGGACACTGGCACCCTGCTGAGAGGCATTGAGTGATCTATATTAGAATATGCGCTCGTGCTCCGACAGCCGCTAACACGCTGGGCTCCCACCGAGACTGTGTAAATACACGGGCCGTGAAATAGATATTATAGGTAAACTGACTGCTCATTCATCCAATCAGCCAACCGCTCAGAGCTACATATTCTCATAATCTATAGAGCCGTGATACACTGTTTTCTCATAAATATAGATGTCTTATTAACCTAATAAATATATACATGCAATTCAACTTTTACTATGTAAATAAATATATTTTCTGCCTTTCTTTTTAAAAGCACGCTTTTGTGTACTGGAGGGCATGTCTGAACACATGCACGACACTGTGTGTGTTCCCACTTTAGGGAAGTACCTACACTTGTGTGCAATGTCATTTGTTAGCTACTGACATTACTCTTTCTCATTTTGTTTTCCCTTTATTTTCTGTTGCTAACGATCAAATACTCCATTAACTTAAGCTAGACATTAAGCAAGCAAACTAGCTATTTTCCCTGACAAAGAAATAGATTTCTTCATGTGTCTTTGTGTCTACAAATGACGGTTAGTGTTTTGAATTAAGTTTAAATAAATGATTTATGCCGTATTCTGATGGAACTTGCATGCATCCATTAATTGTGACTTTGTGTCTCGCTTTATGTTTTTTGACCTTATAAACCTTCTGTTGATCATTTATAAACTCTATAACCATATAAACGCACATATGAGAAAATTGTTGAAGTTTGAACAAATTAATATGTATATTTAAAATATAAAATTACAAAATAGCAATATCCATCTGTTTGATGTTTCATTTATAAATGTGTTTTATACATTTTTATTATTATAAATTCTTATTATTTAAATATATACACACATGCACACATACACACACAATTATTTTTAAGTAAGCAGTATCAATAGATCTAAGATATTAAAATGTATATTTGTGTGCATGAAATTTGTTTAATTTATATATAGGCTATACATAAAGTACTCATGATGCATATTGTTCGAATTACTTCATTTGCAAATAATCACTAGCAATTATTATTAGTGTTATTCACACCGTGTCTGAAACACTAATTTTAATGTTTACCTAAATAATACAAGCTACATTATTTTAAAAGAGGTCAAAAGGAGTTAAAGAGTTTAATTTCAAAACAATAAAAAAAGTAATTTCATGATATTTAATACTCATAGCATTTAATTGCAATTATATAGCAAAAAAAAAAAAAAATTCAAGCATCTATTTAATGTCTTGTGATATTCCCTCAGGGTTAGTTTCACCTCGACTTTCTCTTTCCTCAGCTTGCTGTTTTTAACAGACCCTGACAGCTCTCAAGTGCCTGCGTTTTTACCCTTTTATCAAAAACAAGCCTCCTGGTCCTCTGGTATTCCAAACACTACACTCAAACCAGATGTCCTTTTTTTTCGCCGGTGGCACAACTTTCAAGATGACAGCATGCCCCAAGAGAGCAGGGCAAAATCCATGGCCTGCTGAATTTGTGACTAATGGGCGTTTTGATGTGACAGCAGCCGGCGTCTAGGGAAATTGAAGCGAGCAGCGTGTCGATACCTTTTGTGTCTCTCAGCGGTGGGTTATTGTTGACGGACCTTGGGGACAGGCCGTGGCCGTTTACATTCGCAGACGGTATGTGGTCAGCAACAACTTTTCTCTCGCTCCGTGTCTCTCTCCCTTTTTATTGTCACTATTGATCTGGTGCTGCCTCGCCACAGTGTGGCTAATTTGCTTGTTAACATAAATTTGTCAGCAGCGAGGGGAAAAGGTTTCCATCACAACTGCCTGCAATGAAGCTTCAACGACCCCCTTAGCTCCCCCCACCTCAGGCCAATCTCTCGCTTTGTGTCTATCTCTGATTCCCTTCCATCTTTGCTTTCCCCTCCCTTTTCCTCTTTGGGTTTTTCTGGTTCTTTCTCTCTGCCCTCCGGTCCAATGCAGTGGGCCGATTTATTAAACAGCTGGTTGTTAAGCTGTCATTTAATCAATACAGTTTCCCGCACCTCTTGCTCCTCAGAATTAAATGCGAGTTAAACACAAACCAGGCATAATGACCTTTTTATGGGGCCCTCTCAGCCAATGAAATTAGCACGAAGGATCAGATATTTATACCTATAAGCCTGTGTAAGTCATTAACTTCAGACAATATCATTTTAAACGACAACACATGTCTCGCTCCCCTCCGCACGCTCTATGTCATTCTCCGGTTTGTCACGGCGCAAGAGGAATTTTGAAGCCTCATAACGAACTGCAGACCTCAGGGAATAAATCAGCATATTGAGAAAAAGAAACGGGAAGCTGAGGGAAGGGTAAAAAGAGCAAAGATCATTAATTCCTCCACCCAATCTCACCAGCCTGTCCAACTTCTAAAAGCTCCAGATGATGCAAAAAAGTTTGGAAAGTTCTGAGCCATCTGCAGAGATATTCTGCTTTGTGGATGGTTTGTAAATAGTTTAGTTGTTCCTTGTTTTGCAGCAAGAGCCCTGACAGCCAAGGAACAAACTTCATCCTTTAAAAAGATTTATGCATTTGAATGACATCCAAAATTGAATCCAGTTGGATCACACAATTTTAATATTAATTAAGAACAGTTGCACTTTATTATAAGGTGTAAGCACTAAGTAATATTAATGAACTACATGTATTTACTATCTGGTTACAGATAGGATTAGAGGTTGGCTTAGGGTTAGGGTTGTCATGCATAATTAAGTGTTGTTATAATACTAAGTACATGTAACATATAACAGACACCTTAATAAATAAAAATAAATAAATAAAATATTACCTAATAAACTTAATTTCACTTATAGTCAGTTATACATAAATTAAAAAGTAGTATTTATGAACTATCTATATCTATAAGTTTAAAATGTGTTATTCCAACAAAATAGACAATGTTAATCAATTCATTATGAATAATAACATTTATACAGTTAAAAAGTATGAACATGGTTGAACTATGGCTGTGGAACAAGCATAAGGTTAACAACTGTATACTGTATGATTTTGAAACAAATTGTATTTATTGATTATATAAACCTGGTTATAGGGTATTTAAAACACTTTTTATGTGTGCTATTACAGAAATTATACCTGCTTCTTTCCTGCACCACATTATGTTTATTAGTTTCTTAATAAAGTTAATACTATTTAATCTGAATAGAAGGGATTGTACATGCAATATATATGTAGACATAATGAGGTATTACACTAGGGTTTTATTCATACATAGGCTTAGAGCACAAATTCTCTTTCTTCACAGAAATTCATGAATATTAATAAAACAATCTATAACTTCATAATGTGACCAAAGCATATCAGTCGAATTGTTAGACTCTGTTTATAAAGCAACACTAATATTTGCCTTCGGGACATGATAATATGTCACAGGAGTTTTCGCTGTCTGTGTGGTGGGAGACAGTGGTAAGCTTTTTTTGACATGACATATTGTCTGTGTTTTCCTCAGCACGGCTCACAGAGGGAGACGCAACCATTAAGCTGCGGCGGTGGTGTAAAATTTCCCAGAATGCAATGGTTTGAGAAAGGGAGCGCTACCTCCCAGGTCTGGTGGTGACAGGCCGGGATGACATCACCAACAACTGCAATGAGATACCATCGTGACATAAATAATATTTTTGTTGACGTTCGAAATAAATCAGATCAGAAGGCCTGTAACTCACAGCTAAGCTGAGATATCATCACAGTCTCAGACGATCGGGTCCTCCCACTGACCCTCGACAGACCTGACACAACAACTGCCACCCATGAGTCAACACGGACAGCTAGCAAAGATAAAACAAGTCATTTCCACATCAAAATCATAATCAATACGTTCATTCTTTTTTTTTTCTTGCATCAATAATTTTGTTTGCGAAAGTAAAGGCTTTTATAATTTGTTTTGATTCATTTATTTATTTATTTTTTTACTACTTTTTAAATCTATAATTCTTATCTATCTGCTAAGAATTCTGCTGAGTATCCTGGTTTGCACAAAAATATCAAGCAGCACAAAAATATTTTTTTAACCGTATAAAAGTCAGTTACACTTTATTTTAAGGTGTCTTTATTACAATGTAATTATACATTTACAGTATGTACTGGGTAAGATTTATTAACTACATGTACCTACAGTACTATATGGTTAGGGTTAGTATTAGTGCTTGGCTTACAGTAGGGTTACTTGCATGTAATTATGCATAATTGAACATTATTATAGTAGTACATACATGTAACAAGGATATCCTAAAGTAAAGTGTCCTAAAAGTCTTTAATTCCACAAAACATAATTGATAAATGTTTGAGCACCAAATCAGTATATTAGAATGATGTCTGAAGGATAATTTAACGCTGAAGACGCAGGAATAAATTACATTTAATAATAATAATAATAATGAGGGTGATAATAATAATCATTTTTATTAACAATAAAGTACAATGCATGTAATATTTTACAATATTATTGTTTCACCTTTATTTTGAGGTAACAAATTTAAAAACTCTTTAAATCTTGGTTTTGAATGTTATATTTAAAATTTGTGACATTTTTGATTTACAATTAAATTTGGTCTTTTATAGTATAGAACTAATGGGTAGGAATAGATCTTTGCTTGACCATTTTGCTCTGCCTCGAGGAAAGTGGACATCCTGACCCCAAACCGACCCTAACCTTACCACAACCTCAGCGTTCATTTGACCTCTGACCCTAAACTTAACCTTAACACTCACAGGAACTCTGACTTTCACCTTTAACCAGGCGCACCGCTCTCCACACAGACCTGAACTCCCCTATGTATCGCAACTCTGTTTATCCCTCTTTTTCATGTTTTTTCACATCCTACTCACACACTTGTAAGCTGTTAAGATACGCAAATACGGATACAGAGAAGGAACTACAGACTGACAGCTCTATCATTTAATCCAGATAATCTGTTTTATTTCAGTGTCTTACACATCAGAGTATGACTCTTTAAAATCTCTAAGTACCTTTTGCTTTGCGCGGCTTGTATGATGTCTTTGTTGGTAATTCGTGTCACACACGATGCAGTGCACGCTAATTAATGCTCTACGTTTAGCCGTCCAGAGAACATGAATCTAATGCATCCTAGTTATTGCACTTAAGTTATAATTAAATTCGTTGCTTCTTATGTTGCTTGTGGTCAAGTAACTTGAACAGCATGTACTGAAAGGGTCACATTACATTATATTGCAGTATTTGTATTAAAATTTAATTTTTGTCAGTGTTAGCGAGGTATGTACTGTATATATTTATTTATTTAGCTATTTTCTCTATATATTTAACACACATTGCTTTTCAATTTATTCAATGTATTGTCAATTAACCAATTCAATAGACATGCTACATTATGTATTTAAAGTGGTGATTATTTAAAGTATTTAAAACTAGCAATTATGTAACACTACTAGTAACTTTTGTTTGAAGCAATGCTGAAATGCTGTTATTTTAAAAAAAAAACATTCCACAGTGTCAGTTAATTTTATTTTCAAGGGTTAAGTTTTATAATGCAAATGTACAGTTTATTTAAAATAAACACTTAATGATTTAACATTTTATAATAACGTTCAAATGCCTTAAATGTGCAAACAGATTAGGTAATATACTGTACAATCCTTAACAAATGATAATAATAAAAAAATTATAGATAAAAAATGTAAATATATTATTTATTTCATCAGTTATTACTTACACTGTAACATGAACCCTATAGTCAATTCCCCAATAAGATGAAACCAAAAAAAGGAGATTAAATTAAAACTAAATATATTAATTATTATTATAAAATAATACAATAAATAATGTTATTTTTATTTTTATAATTTAATTATTATTTATACTCTAACAGAAACACTATAATAGAAGTGCCAGTAAGATAAATGAAATATTTAATTAAAATTTAATTAAAACTTGCTTTCAAAATAATAAAAAAAAAAACACATATAAAAGTATTACTTATAGTAGTAATGAGTATTTACACTGTAACAGAAACACTATAATCTAATCACCAATAAGGTAAAAAAAATATTTAAAAAAATTAAAGCTTGCTTTAAAAAAAAACAAAAAAACATATCAAATTATTACTTATAATAGTAGTTATTCTTTACACTTTAACAGAAACACAATACTCTAATCACCAATAAGGTAAATAAAATATTCAACAAAATCAAATTAAAACTTGATTTTAAAACAAACAAACAAACAAAAAACACACATACAATTATTTATATTAGTAGTTATTATTTACACTGTAACAAGAACACTATAATCTAATCCCCAAATCACCAAATGCTGAACTAGCATTTAAGACACACTGGCATCAACTTCATAACTTCATCTTTTAATACCACAAATTTTTCCCACGTTTTGGTCAAATCATTAAAAGATTAGCATTTATGATGAGTGTAAATATTTTCAGTTATTGCTTATAACATTGCGGCCATGGTAAACCTTTGATATGCCAGCGCCTGCATCGGTCAGCAGAGTACAAAAACAAGTTTACTGTCCTCACACACGTACGCTTTGCTCTTTCTTCAGGATTTCTCAAGGCTCCCAGGCAGAGGGGGCTCTCATACCGGTCCCTGTGTAAGTCTCCCTGCGGCGGAGGGCTTAATCTGCCGTGCCACTTTAACCCTCCGCCTCCAGCCATAGAACAGACCCGCTCCAACGGGTGGTCGTCCAGTCGGCCCCCCAACACCTCCTTAAAAAAAAAAAAAAGAACTCACGGGGGAGAAAAGTTGGAAAACTAAACACTGTCGCATTAGATAGACATCCTGCAAAATCCTTTTCTTCAATCCAGATGCTCATATCTCTTTTGACAGTCATTGGGCGGCAAAGTTCGGGCTTTAAAGCAAGTGGCTTTTGGTCTCTGTTTTCAACTTTCAGTGTAATGAAAGGCAAACATTGCAAAATTCCCGCGTTATTAAATAAAACATGTCGGTGGCCTGGGGCCAAGCATTGTCACGCTACGAACAAATGTCTTATGATAATATGTTCCATAACTATTGGCCCTGATCTAGAATGAGCATGTTTGATGTATAGACTCATTATTAGCTGCAAGATATATGTGCTTGCTTAGATGCTCAATCCAACCTTACTCCTCTGTGTAGTGTAACTGAATGATAATGTTTGAAAAGTGTGAGAGGATCAGAAGAAAGTAGAATGCTATATTTATAGCCTCTAGAACATCTCAAGGTGAACTGAAATAATTTATTTAATTCTTGCCATCATTTTCATAGATCTACTTCTTGAAAGAGTAAAATTGTCACTATGTAGGTGGAAATAAAATTAAGCAAGCTCACTTTTAAATTAACTCCAAACATTGAGCTATGAATGTTGAACACCATCAGGCCTTTACTTAAAGATTAAGTACAGAAATTGAAATATGCAATATGGAATTAGACCACAATTTATCTATGCTGAGTAAATAATTCATGAATGGATTTTCACACCCGACTAAACTTGAATTGACCTTCAGTCTGATACACAAGTCATTCACTTTTGTTTTAATCACACAAATTCCTATACAGTATGTAGCTTTAACATGTAATGTCACTGATATAATACTATACACTAACAGTTCATAATATCATTAAAAAATGGCAAAAGTATAATGTTAATAGTGAAAACACAGCATATTTATGTGCATTGTATATGTTAAACGGGATTTAATTTCTTCTTATATAATATTATTCAATTAAAAAAAACTACAATATACCTAGTGGCAGGATCAAATTAAAAACAGAAATCACATTTAACAAATGAATGAGTTAATTATAGCCGCAGTAGTAGTAGTATTACATAACTTAGCAATATACTGTACCTACTGGTATATAGTAACACAACATCCTTAAATACTTACATTTATATGAACAAAGACTATAAATATATGTGAATGTAAGCAAAAAGACAAAAAAGAAGAAATGGTTGGAGACAAATTTCAATGGCAGCTCGAAAAAAGTCACGGCCTTCCTCGCTCGCTCTATCCCCCAACACCTTTCCGAAGGATTTATGTAGAATATGAGGGGATTGGAGCTACACCTGGCTTGACAGACACAGCGCTACCTTATTAAAGCTAGTACTGCACAGACTGCTGCTGTATTAAAATTGAAATAGAAGCAGGGGAGAGTTATTTGAGTCCAGAGACTGAGACCAAATCCCGGCTGGTCAAAGCACCAAGAGTTGCCCCTCAGCCCACACATTCCAGGTTTACCTAAACTCATAGGCACACACACATATATAAATACAAGCAAACGAGAGTTCCTATTGATATTTAGATAATATCATCACATTGGGCTGGAGGTTTATTTTATTTTTATTTTTTTCGATATTGATTTTAGATTGCACATTAGACTTACTCTTCGGGCTGGTAGCACTTCTTTTTTTTTTTCTTGCAAGGCCTGGTCCCTATCGGCTCAGCGCAGGCCCTTCTGAGGGAATGTGTATGGATTTTTCTCTTCAGGAGGCTTGTTTTCTGTGATGAGGGAGTCATGCCAATAAGTGCTCCATTACATACGTTATCAGGGAGTGGCAAGAGAATTAGTCACCGCTGACCTCTCAGCCTCTCTCACACACACCTGACAGGAATATAAATGCTAACAAACATTCATTCTGACACACACGCATATTTGGAAAGAAATAAAGGCTTTTACAGTTTTACTTTTTTTAAAACAAAATGGCTTAATACATCTTGTAAATGACACATAGCAAGGAGAGATTGTAGGAACGAATGCACGGTGGAAAGTTTTAGTACATCAGGTATTACAGCAAGTCCTGCAATAGGACTATTAACTTAGTATACTAAATACTAAATATGGCATTGCATTATATTCTCTTCTTGGTCCTCTTTTGTTTTTGCAGCTACAGTTGGGTCTGAAAGTGTGAGGCCACTAGAAAAAATGCTTTTTATGTGCATGTTTAAATTATAGTATTTGTTTATGAAATCATGGCTATATATTACATGTATTGAATATACTGAATTTCAGTTTTGTCTCTCATTCTGTTTAATGACAGCAGTATTTGAGCATTTGATTAAACCTGAGTGTCGTGTTCTTTAGCATGATTTGAACGTGATTCAAACTGCATAGTTTTGCATGATGAATGTTATGATATTGCTTATTTGACCCAGAAATAGTGCAGAGTATTCAGTAAACAGGTTTAAACCAGTTTCCAAGTTTAAATTAGATTCAGCATCAGATTAGATTTTAAATGTGAGCTTTGTTGAGCCCCACTGCTAAAATTATTTTCAGAAGTTGTAAATGAAACCAGGATTACTGGATTATGTTTTACACTAAAAAATGATTTAGGTCTTTATCCTTCAACAGTTCACGTTTAACTCAATGTGCTACTTGCAGTTCATTTGTAATTATTTGTAAAAATCACTGGCAATTTCTAAATGAAAATAGTTGCTACACGTGAAAAAAAAACAAAAAAAAACTGGATATGTGGAAGTAATATTTGTAAACAGTTCACACTCAGAAAACCTAACACATTCAATCTCAGTCATACCTAATCGATTTGAAATGGTTTTTAAAGTGGCTTATTGTGTTCCGCGTGATCGCTGAGGAAATAACAATATGGTTCTGATTACATCTTTCTCCATTAGTTTTACACAGAGGGTGATTATTCTGTAGAGTAAGATGGATTCATATGTCCACCCGTCTCAGTGCTTCAGATGAAAAGCCTATGCGTGTACGGGAGGACTCCCTTGAGGAGTGTGTGGTTTTGGAGAGGGGCAGGTGGTGTGTGTGTGTTCATTCCCCATAGGTTCCATAGAAGTCCTACTGCGAGAAAAAGCGAAAAAGGGGAGGGGGTGGAGGATTGGCACAATTTCATGAGCTTATGAAAAATGACTTGGCAGAAAGTAGTGTTCTTTGTCCAAGGCTGGGTTTGGATGGGTGGGGGCTGGAAGGAGGGATGAGAAGAAATATAGAGGAAGATCTTTTCTACCCCCCACCTCTAGCCCCTGTCTTCTCTCTCTCCTTTTCTTTTTCTCTTTGCTTATTTCTTTATATGCTTTCTATATAGTCATTCTATTGCTTGCCAACAGTCTCTGCTTCCTATCCATCTCTTTCATTCTTTGTTTTACTTGCATTACCTGCTGTGGACCCCACATTATTCTTAATAACTGTACCTCAATGTACTGTGATTAGACTTAAAAAGGCAGAACTGGAAAGTTTTAAAATATGATCCGTATTACATATTTAATGGATTAATATTTATTAAAAAGAAGTACAAAAAGCATAATTTTTTGAAACCGTTTTCTTGCAGAGGCTTGTTTATTTGATCAAAAATGCAATAAAAACCGCATTTTCCTTATTTTATTAATGTTAAAATGATTCATTTATTGTAATTAATTTTGTGATTTTGTCATGTGATTTTAAATGTCCGAAAGTTGCATTATAATATTATATTTTATTAAATTATATTAGTTTTGATTACATCTTATAAAAATGGACTTATAAACTAAATAAATCACCTACACAAATTATGCATCTTATGACAGGGAATAAACTATAGTTATATAGTTATTATATAGTCATAAACTATATAATTACATAGTTATGAAAGTTAAAATTCATTGTGTTTATAATTGCACTCTTTGGTGCTTCTCGTTGAAATGTAATGTGTTGTACTTAACTAATAAAAGTCTGGATTTCCCCAGATTTAGGGTATTTATTTCTTTGCATTTTTCTCTCTCTTTTTTTTTTTTTTTTAGCAATAAAGTCATCCACCACCTAAAAATAATTGAAAAGCATTGCAATAAATTAGACTGGGATGAAATCTATAGACTTCTCTGTAACCAGTGCTATTTACACCACTGCAATAGTTCTCTAAACCTATCAGATAGATTTTTCCCAGATGGAAATAACATATCGATATAATCTCTCCTGTCATCACAGATTAATTACACGCATAAAAAACTGATTTAGTATCAACAATAACTTCCTCTACTTTCATATCAGTGAAAAAGAATCAGTGCTGAAAAGAATTACAGTGTCACCCATCCTCAGTTAAAGGCCATAACGTGATTTAATTAATGTTGTATGCCCACCGCAATGACACCAAATAAGATCTGAAGAAATTCCTTTGTCATTGGTAGGGAACGAGGGATTATTGATGGAGTTGTTTGTGTGGACGCATTTCTTTAATTAAAACAGATCGCTGTCCAAGAGTAATGAGAGAGACAAATAACTTTGGCATGGTGCTGGCAGCACAGGCTAACTGACAGTCGTGGAAAGTATTTTCGAAGTGTGTTTGGGGCTTAGAGTAGAAAAGGAAAGCCAGGCTGCGAACCAATGAGAAGTTTAGTGTGGGTTTTGAGTTCCTGTGCGCAACAAGAAACACTGAAGCGACTGTGACAGTTACGGCTGTCGGATCCCCAGCTTCGCTACATGTGTTTATCTCTATCTGAATCTGTCAACACTGTGCATCTATGTATGAGTATTTTTAAGCATGTCTGCGTTCGGGCCTGTGAAGGGGGGTGCGGGGTGTGGGGGGGATCAAGGCTTTTGCCTTGTAGTTCTTTCCCATTACTCATCCAACAGCCTTGCTTGGCTGCCATTTGGCTCAGACTCAGTGTGTGTGTGTGTGTGTGTGTGCACGTGAGTGAATATGCATGAGTAAGCATCTTAAAACTTTGTGCCCTATATATCTATGTTTTTAGATCTACTTTTCCCAGGCAGCCAAAACAGAAAAACTTTACAATAACTTATTCCATATGTGGTAAATAAAAACAAATAATTCAAGTCCCAAATTTGTTGCCAGTACCTCTCTTTTTAGGCTGCAGCTTGTGGAGGCTCACTCAAACCAGATGTATTTAAGTTAAAGCAAATGGTTGGCGCAATACTGGCAACACACCTGATCGCAGAACAGTGACCAGAGAGATTAACAGATTTTTCCCATCTGTGTGGCTAATAATTTTTATGTATGCCAGACAACCCAAAACAACCACATTCTTGATGAAAAATGGCTTGACAGTCTTTGAAATTATATTGCAGGCAATATATATTACAGTTTGCATTGAAGTTACTATGACACTGTGCTCATTCGATGATCATTTATTTTCATTTTGCACTGCTAATTCTTCCTCGACATACATTTATAGTAATGGAGAAGGGCTAGAGAATAACACTGAAGCCATATTGCGTAAGTTTAGAGACTTGTGCTACTTTTAAATGTTTTATTGGCTCTTGCACCGTCCTTCTGTGTTAAAAACTGAAAACCAAGGAAAATGCAAAAGAACTGTTTGCTTCATAAAAACTATATTTGACTGAACATTGTTAGTAATAGAAAGTGACATTTTTATTCAATACGTGCCCTAGGTTTTGTTGGGTTTTATTACATTATATTTTATAGCTTTCAGAATGTAAGCCATAACATGTAAATTGAGTTCCTTTGAACCAGAGATCCCCGTTGAACATCAAGTACTTACTGTACATATTGATATCTGATATCCCAGATATCTGACATACTTTAAATTAGAGCTGTTTATATATATATATATAGTAAATTTTGTCACACTAAAATAAAAATGACAGTATTTCTTTCTAAATTGCATATTTATTTGTAATATTTTCTGTCATTTTATTAATTATTTAAACAGTAATTAATTATTTCACTTTTTGTTTCCTTTAAAAGTTTTTAACTTCATAATTATTTTTATTATGTCTTTCATATATTAGGAATAAAAATCTGTGAATCTCTATAAATATAGGCCATTTTGAAAAAAGCAAAAGAATAAAAAGAATAAAACTCTAAAATATTAAATAATTTAAATTCTAGTTTACGTAGAAATTCACTTTGGGCAGTAATAATGTTCAATAATGAGTAGGTTGTATCAAAAAACATGGCTGATACTAATTTCATTTTATTTGTCACTAGAAATGGAAGGTCATGTTGAGCATAGCGCATTGTGGGATGCAATATTCTACAATGTGCTCAGGTGTGTGCATATCATTTTCATACTATGCACAGCAGACAATACAGAAATATTAAGAGTTATATATTAGTGTGCTATTCCAAACACAGCCAGTGTTTGTTTTGGATCCGTTTGATTTTTCCGCACCTACACAACGCAACAATGTACCCATCAGTAATGTTTCAAGGTTTTTCATTGCTTAATTCTATGTTCAACAACTCGACAAAGTAAAGTTACTCTTTAAAACTTTCATTATCCACCCAGATTATGCTGGATTAAGTCGCGTCCATGCTCTCTTGTTCCACAGTCTGTCCTTAGTTGTCTTCTATCCAACATCAACCTCTGGCCACCTGTTTTTATGGGTTTGATGTGTCCATGGTAACAATCCCAACATCTCTGCCAGGGCACTCATAAATTACGAACACCGAGTTTGCCATGCACAGCTGCAGCGCCGTCTGACGTTAACAATATCAAAATCCAAACAATGTTCTCTGAGAGTTATCAGTTATTCCATGGAGTCGCTCTTTCCGACCGGTGTACTTCACCTACTCAGAAAGCCAGTTAAAATATATCCAGTTACAGTTTTCAGAACAGTGTGAGAATTCACCGTGTGCATTGTTTGGATGAAATGAGTTCAGCTTTGATTGTACCTTCATGTCGCTGCAGAAACTTCCTGTGGTCGCATCCCTCACGGCGCCAGCCGCTCAAGTTCAGAATTCCACACTTCGTAAAAAATGCATCCAAGGCTCATTGTGCTCTTCTGGTAATCAATACCTACAGCACAGCTGTGCAGCCATAAAGAAGGGACAGGACGTTACTTTTGGCAGGCGTTGTGTAACTACAATTCCCAGGATCCCATGCTCTGTAATAGACATCATCATACATCAGTCGCAGGAGAACTGAGCTGGACTCATGTAAGAGCAGTCAGTGGATGTTTGTTTCATTTTTTCACCTAAGGTTGTTTCTTCAATCATAAGCACTTTTGGCCCTCTGAACTTTTAAGAAACACATTTTGTTCACGGTGTATTTAAGATAAGTTGCCACTGGTTAATAAGCTAAAGAAAACTCAAAATTACAGCATTAAGAGATTTGTTTGTATTACATGTTTAATGAAACGGTATGTCTAAACAAAGCAATATCTACTGAAATATGCTCTAATTTGTATGTAGAAATGTGAACATTGGTTCTTGTTTTATTTTGTTGATGTATTAAACATATTTAAAAAATGTTAAAAAATATATATATTTTTTTTGAGAATAATAGTTTAAATGCTTTAAAAATATATATAAAAAATATTAAACTGTAAAGGTTGTATGCAAGTGTAGCTCTTACATTAAAGTTATGCATTATAAATGAATATGAATATATTTCATAGATGTTAATATTTTCTATAGACAGAAAAAAAACATATATCAATTGATTTATTATTTAATAGTTTATATAGAATAGAGTTTTTGATTGCATCTGATTGAATTGATTATTTTGATTTGAATAAATTGACCTTGCTCAGGCTTATTATAATAATGAACTAATAGTATAACTAGCATTTTATTAATCCTAAATATTCAGTTGTAAATAATTTTTAATAATTGGACAAAATTCCAGCTTGATTGTAATATATTGTAATATTTATTCCTTGTTTTACAAATTATATATAAATATATATATAAATCAACCCCTGGGAAAGTGCTCAAAGAGACACCCTCAAATTATTAAAGGCTTTATTTTCTAAAATCTAAAAGTTAAACCCGTGAAATTTGCAACTTTTGCTTTTGACCCTTCACCCTCTTCTGTCATGTTAAGTTTTTGTACTGGTAATTATCACATTTACAGAGCAGAAACTCTCCTTGTTATCCGATATTGGTGAGATGCTCGACTTTGGACATCATCCAAAAACCACTTCTATCAGTGTCTGAAGATCTCAGCGCAGTCCCTGGTTCAAAAATGAGCCTGTGTTCTTCAAAAGAGCCTCTTCCTTTTGAAGTAAACTTCTGGGATTGTTTCCTCGCTAGCCTTCGTCTGAACTGCAGGAGCCTAATTGATTAAGTGCGGACGAGGGCTAGGTATTGTAAATGAGGTGACAGTCAAAGACTTAAAGACGCATACGGGAGTTACAGTAGCTTGCCGAAGCGTTGTTAGTGGAAGTCTCACACGGGGCAAATAGGGAGGTTTTGTAAGCCCAGATGCCTCCATGGTCTGCGACTTGAAAAGAAAAAGTAGGCACGAGGAGGCGATTATTCACAAACACAAATCAGGCCTTCTTTAGGGGAACAGAACTGCCAGTAAATCTGATTCTTACCCCTCATCAGACCTCAACGTCCATGCCATCTCGTTGGCCCCTGCATGTCATTCTCATCAGAAGTGCCTCCTCTTCTGGTCGTGGTGCTAGCCTGCGTGCTAATGCCCTTAAGCAGCTGAGACAGATAAATCAGTCTCATCCTGCCGCCGAGCTGGGGTCTGTGACATTTGACAGTCTTTTATAGCGCAGAACGAAACATGTCTGTGTGCTGCAATTCAATTGTGCTGTATCGATTTCTGCCCCGTCCGTCATTATTCCCCCGGCCTGATTGACAGCTGAAAATTGGTTACGTTAAGTATTTCATATGTTATAGCGGCTGACATTTGCTTGCCTGCACCTTGTGTCAATATTGTTGGAGAGCTCGGCAGCTTTATGAGAGAGCATTATACACTGAGTGTGGCTTTTGTGCGATGTCCCAGTGTTTTTCCTGACATAATTTAAGATATATTAAAAAAACGCAGCCAGCATCTTCCTACCTCTCAAAGGTGTTTAATGCCAATATTATTGTCTTCCTACAGAACAGCATGTATGATTATAATCGAGATGCCCTCCTCCCTTCCTGCCGTCACTATCAGCAAGCTTATGTTTAGGCATTAGATGGAGGATGACTGTAAAATTGAGCCTCAGTGATTGATTCGTGTCGCGGCTCTGCGCAGGATGTGAGCGCCTCCCCACCCGCCGTACTGCGGGATTGGCACAACCCCATTATCTCTTCTCCACGAGGAACTGTTGATATTATCTGTCACAAGTTAATGTTGACATTTGTTGTATTCATGTTATACATGAGAAAATGACCCCATACATACATACACACATGCGTACATACATATATATAACTGCATTTCTCTAGTTTTCATAAGCTGTCCTGTATTATTGCGTGAATTTATTTAATTTGCAGCCCAGATTTTTCTAGATGTCAAAATTACACAAGACATTTCCATCTATTTTTTTTTCCATCTTTAAAACACGGTATCAATTTGAAACAGTCCATAGGCCATTGTATTCGGGATTTAGTAACAGTTTAGTTAGTAATAAAAAAAGCACATATATTGTCTGTCTGCACATATATGTATATATATACTGTAGATATACTATTCATATATATATATATGTACTCTAGTTTACTTTTTATGTATTTTTTATTTTAATATTGGATGTCTGAGCAGAGACAGAAGCTTTGGTCCGGTTAATGGCTTCTTTTGCCTGTCATCTTCGGGCAAGTGTGTAGCAGATGGGCCACTGTGTTTGTCAGAAGTAAATTGTAAATGTTTAGCTCTGTGCTCCTGTGCAGGTGTCTGTCCCTCAACATTCAACCAGACAGCCTTTACTGTTTCGCCCTCATCCTGCCGCATGTCAACATCAGCGGCACACACCGGACCGGCCTGCCTCACAAATCAATATGTGTATTTCGTAAATATTATCCCAGAACTGGATAGTCAACAGTCGCCACTTTATTTGATGCTTGAAATGTTTTCCATTGTTGCAACTCCACAGATGTAGTGTCTTTAAAACTATTACGTATTAGAAACCCAATTTCTACAAAACAATGTTATAAAATATTTATAGAAATAGTCCTTTTTAATTGATCTATCTCGCTGTCTGGAATGCAATAACGAGGTTGTATAAAAATTATATTGTGAAATTTCTATTTTGTTTTTTAGATGAGAAATCAGTGAACGGTGCGTGAATGACCAACACCAGCAATTACATTTTCAGACAGCTGTGTGTAGGGTACAAGTGGATGATCTTGAACAGGCATGGGAGGAGGAAACATCAGCGAACATCACAAATTACTTTAATACATATGCTTCCTGTACGCTAAAGGGTGTGTGTGGAATGAAAGATTAAAGTATACTCACAAGACTGACCTAACGTGTGGTCAGTAATCTTGGCTTTCAGTCCAGGAGCAGAGTGCTGGAGATGCTATCTTAGGTAATCCATGGATTAAGTACTCACCCATCTAATGGCACCCAGTGAGCAAGATAGCTTTTTAGAGAAAGTCCAAAAGCCGCTTGGTCAATAGGCCATATACATTTAGTTTGAGGGAGGTCTGTTTTCCCCCTACGCTGAACCAATGTTGTTTCAAAACCTATTGTTCTTTGCCATGGCACTAAAAGTACAAAACAAGCCTGGATTTGTCTTGACAAATCTTGTCATGACAGCTTTTTAAATTATTAAGTCTGTTCCTCTTCCCTCAAGTCTCCTTTGGTTTTTCTTAGACTTGCAACATTTGGTATCACAAGCTCAGATGTCTTCATGTATTTTGCTAAACAGTAGTGATGGAATAAAGAAGGTCTGTTTAACTGCACAAAAAGATGGTCAAATGAACTCCAGTTGTCCAGTATTTGTAAAATTAAAGTTACTGATGCTTGAACTTAAGATAACCAGACAAAAAGAGGCTTACTATATTAAACTGTATTATAATGTATTATGGCGCCTGGTGGCGAGACTCCATGACTGCGCTTTAATTGATATTTATTTGGTCTGTAATCAATCATTGCCACTTGCTACGAGAAGCCAAGTTAGCGCTGATATTTTTTACATTTAAAAAAAAAATTCTTCTATTAAATAATCTTGCTTTGCTTGACTGGATTCACATGACCTTGCCATGATCAATTTTTTGCTGGGAGATATGAAGCTCTGTGGTATATATACTGTTCAACTCCCACTCAAAGACGCAATCAAAAATGACAGATGAAAATTCAATGTGTTTCACCTGTCTCATAACCCCTGCAGCTGTTAAGAGAGAGACGGTTTGAGGTTGAGTGGCTTCACTTTTGAAATAAGTACATGCACTTTAAAAGTTTGATTCACTTGGAAGCAAAAAAAAGCACTGTAAATGCTTTAGTGTGTACTAGTCGGTTTTGTTGCAAATGTGTACTAACAGACCTGCTGTAGATAATGTGGTTTTGTTGAGCATGAACCTGTTTTCAAAGTAGTTCACCCAAAAAACTAAATGCATGTTGTTCCAAACCTGTATAGCTTTCTTTGTGTCTGTAAAACACAAAATAATATGTGTTGAGGACTGTTAAACATTATTTTATGGGCAAAAAGCACATTCATCAAATTGCTTTCTATTATTTTTTTTTTACTGAAGAAAGAAAATTAAAAGTTTAAGATGGCATACGAGTGGGTAAACAGTCTAACTTTAATCCATTGAGTATTTTGTTATGAATTGTGTCATGCATACATTAAAGACTGTAACTGTAACTCAACTGAAACTGCTAGTCATGACTTAATGGTGTCTTGATGGTTTGAAGCAGATCTTAAAATGTGGTCAAATTATGAGCACTTTGGTTGTAAACATTCGAAGCATAGTTTTGAGCATCATCAACCGTCAAAGCATCATAGTGGAAGTTCTGACAAACACATTTGGATGATAACTTCAAGCTATGCTAAATATATTGTTTGCGTTTGGTTCAGTCGCAGCCTCAGCTGAGCACCCAAATATTTAGTGTGAAAGCATCTCGCATGATGTCTCAAACACAAGAAGCCTTAGTTCAGCTTCTGTCCCGAATCACATGAATAATTGCACTGTTCATTTTCCAAACGGGGATTATGATGAGGGCCTTTGTGGAAAATGGAGGCTTACATTAAGGGTCTTTTAGAGATCAATAAGCCAGAATAAAAGCTCTTGGAAGCAGAGAGGATTGAAGGGTATGAATGTGACTACAGACTGCAGCAGGCATGGGAGGAATCCTAGCCAGGGAGGGTCACCTTGGGATGCGGCCGGGCTATCGGGAATTGCGCCGGATAAGCATATCAAAGCCGTGCTCCATGTCAATGCAGGAGCTGACGTAAGGTCTCCTTCGTGCTGCAGGAGCTGCCACTGGCCTCTCCTCTGATCTCCAGCACCGCGTTGCTGCAGCCTCGTAGTTCAAAGCAATATTGATGCCTGAACTAGTCACAAGGCCTTATTAAAGGATGCCGAACCGTCACCTGCCTCAATGACTGGTTACCTCTGCAATAATGAGAACCTTATGACGCTGAGAACAGGATCAAACTCGGACTTGAAAGGTGAAGCATAAATTGATGGTCTTTTGCATCATGTTTTTCTCAGTCACATGATTATTTCTGTGAGACAAAACCATGGCGGTGACCATGCGATGGTGTGCTAGTCTTAAACCGCATGGTTCCTCCTTGAATCCCTCTCCCCCACAGAAGTCTTATCGTTGCCAACAAACCGGCCCGAGAGCGGACAGGAAGACGCATCGTGAGAGACGAGGATGAATCGGCTCAGCCAGACTACCGCAGTCCCACACTGCGCTGTGGTTGAATAGGTTTAATTCTGCAATAACATAATCGGCATAGTGCGATATTTCAAAGCTGATTCAAGCTGAACGTTTATTTATGGACCTGTCAGGACTTTTGATATCCACTCCTCCTTTGTCAAAACCTCCCACTGCTCAGAGGAAAGCTTGGCTCTGGAACGCTGCTCGAGGACCACAAGGCATTCTTGCCTCGGATGAATGAAATCCTCCTTTTCTGCGGTTATAGCCAGCCATATGGCATGTAAAGCTACCCTTGTGGGACTCGTGTTGTGGTCTGTTGTCTAATGCTTCCATCAGAATAAACATTTTGACCATCTCCAACTTCAAAAACACACTGCAATTAATTCCTACAGTACGTCTCAAGGACTGGCAAACCACTTTTTTTTCTTTTTTTCTCGCTCCCCATCATTGATTCTCCTGTCAGCCATTCATATGCGTCACATTGAGAGGAATTCAACGCATTCAGATTTCCTTAAAGTACATAAGGTATAAAACTAGACGTTGAATCAATTTGCAAAATGATCCGTTACAAGCACCACAAAAGGAATAATGCCTTATACACAGAGGCACACACACTCACTCATTCTGAGACAGTCTCTAATCCAGCGATTGGTTTTACCTTATCACAGAACTTAAAGGAGTGTACTCTTCTAAGCTGCTGGATTGAACCTCTGTTCGATACAGGTTTGCAAAACTGAATCTGTTGAGCCGCAAAGATTTGATATGGGTATTTAAAGCTCTGCGTGGTATTAACCGAGAGCACAACAAATAGCCTCCTTTAAACCAACTCTCTCTACCCTGACCAGCCCGGATGCAAATGAAACTAAGCTCGTAGTGGATTGAGGAGGTCGACAGGAGGGAGATGGGACTTATAACGTGCGTGTACGCACATCTGTAGCCATGATGAAGTGCATGACCCTCGGTAGAGCCCTGTGACAACTGTGTTACCATGGAGTCCTATCCGTCCCTGTCGACCCGCGGCAGTGTGTTTTCCTGCCTTTTCCATCTGCCTCTCTGCTCGTGTTAAAGACCTCAGCTTCCAGGCTAGCTCGAAAGGGAAAGCGCCCTGTAAAATGAGGTGAAATTGTCCCGATGTTTATGTTGCTCCTTCCTTTGCCAAATATTGTACTACCACTGTCTAGAATTTCATACAAAGGCACAGTTATCTGCTCCACCATAACAAATTCGGTTCTCCTACACACCAAACTCTTTCAAACTCCGATAGCGGCCGGCTAAGTGAAGCTGCACATAAAACAAGCTCCTCTCATAAATTCATTACGCTTGTACAAACTCTCCTGAGTTATCACAGTGTACGTCAGGTCCGTCTCTGCATATCGTCTGTGGAATATTGCACTACGGAGACATTATTTGTCAGATTTAGCACGAAACCTAAAATCCCTGTGGCTGAGTGCATATTTCAAAAGATGGAATTGAAATGAAATTGAAAGCATGTTGACAAAGGAAGACTACAGATGAGAGTGGGAGAAAGGGAGTGAGACGCAGAACGAGACGGTCTCTGGATATGTCAGATTATGTGACGTGATAATAGAAAACACTCAGTGGTGTGTCCAGTGTAACATGTGCCAGCAGATGTTTTCTTAGGCTGCGGTGTCAGTGCTGCTTATTCAGATGCGTTCCAGCACCTCGGCAGTGCAGAGAGATAGGATAATTCACCGCTCCTGATGTCTATTTGCTGTGGCCGACTCACAAATGGCAGGCTTGGCTTCAAAAATCAGCCCTGGTATACACATTTCACACTGCTTTAATCGATTGCAGATATCCCGTACAGTCATATCTGCATACACTCACACACCTAAATTAGCAAACGCATGCCAATCCTCTTTTGTCTTACTTTGAGATCCTTGTTACGAAATGCAATCAAATGCATTATTAAAAAGCTAATACCGTCAACAATTATAGGTCAACAGATTTCATTATAGCCCATTGCATAAAAGAGCGATCAAATACGATTATAAATCAAATAAACAATAAGAGAATGTAATTATGTTTTCGCCTGGATTTGGATATGTCAAAATATAACTAGCCGAGAAGGTGCGATTTAGGTTACATAGATACGAGTGTGTACGAGCGTGTGTGTGTATGCATGAAAAGAGAAAAGACGGCAGGGTAGTTCTTGTCTCTTGGGTGTGGTGAGCTTTATGGCTTTGGCGTACAACTTTAAAGACTCCTGAGCCTTCAAATCCACGGATATACTCTTAAACCACCAGGGAGGCCTATTGTTTCAAATGCCTTCCCAATCAGCTTGCCAAACTCAACATACGTACACACACTAATACAGACTCATTCTTCTTCTCTCTCATTACACGACTGAGGCGTGTACGAGGCAGGTTTGGGCGTCACCTTGTCTCTGAATGCACTAGCCCTCACAGTAATTATTTTCTCAGACAATTACTTGTAGGAACTGAAAGATTACTGGAGAATGAGAACCAAGCCTTTGGACGAATCTTTAGTTTGCTAATTAGGCTTCAGAAGATTAGGAGAAATGTATACGTATATTTTTCATTTAGAATTAAGCGCAGTGTTAAATCGAGAATCCTAGTATCTTTTATTACATTTTGGCATTCGTGCTGAGCTACATCTACCAATATAGATTTTGGATTTTGTTTGTATGTGTATATACATATATGTGTATATATTCCACACTCAAAAAGCTTTGCAGCCTTGACATCATGTTTTTTTTTTTTTTTTTTTTTTTTTTTGCTGTGTGGGCAGATCTACCCTTCACGTCAAAACCAAAACCTTTTCATTAATCTATCATCAGCCGTTATTTAGACTGTCTCTTAGTAAAGGTTGTATTTTTCCTGGTGTGGGAAGCTGACATAACATGCATGGTTGCAAATGTGTTCTGTACTTGAAAAGGTGGCCTTCATTTAACTTTATGAACTGATGGTTAAGAAATCTTGTTAAAAAAAATCATACCGTTACAGTTTTACTAGCTGTTGATTTAGTTTAAGCATGGTTCTTAAAGGAGAAGTAATTCCTATTTTCAAATTCTTAATAAATATATATATATTTTTTTATATATTTAATATATATAATATACAAATAATAATATTTTTATTTGATAATATTTCATACTCTGAAAACAAATATTTCAAAACCATTTGAACATTCTCTGTCATGTCAAACCAATTTCACTGTAATATGTCTCCCTTGCTGCTCGCTCTGAAATCAAATGAACGGTGTGAGCAAAGGAAACTGAGCCATACATATTGAGGTGGATTGGAGTGGATTAGTCTAGGTCAGTTTAAGCCGCATTATAACGTCCTCTATCTCATATACCTGTGAATTGCTCTGTTCTACTGTCACACTCAAATACTCTATAGCTCTATTTCTGTAGCCAGTATTGGCTAGGGGCAAATGTCAGTCATGAGTGAGTGGTTTCACGTAGTCTGAGGGGTAATTTATTTCACCTAACATGTGGTGTGGCAAGCTAGCGTTCTGCTTGGCTTTTAGTGAAAAATATTACTTCCTTCTTTTAAGTGCCTGCCTGCCAAAGGATTGAGAAGCACACGCTTTAGTTGTTTTGGTGAATCCCTGGCACAAAGTATGTGGGTCTGCAAAATACAGGAGCTGTGGTCGTTAATATGCACGGGGAGCTCACTCGCTGACGTGGATCAGTGGATTTTACACGATAAAAACAATAAACAAGGGGATAAACTGATTCAGACTGAAATGATCAGGTGATTTAATGAATGTATAGTCAACTGTCTGGAAAAGGAGCAAATGAGCTACAAATGCTCAGACCACTTTAGGTTGCCTTAATCTGATATTGTCTAGAGCTTACCTGTCTTATTGTTCATAATTACCTCTAATGGACTCGCAGACGCTCGTGAAGCCCAGCTTTAGGGTGTGGGAGAGATTTGAGTTGTTCATTGTTTCAAGAGTTGGAATGTTGCTTCATTTGTGGCTTTTGTTTGCCTAGACGGCAAGACCACCACCTTCCTCATAGCCATTTGTAAACATTAGGCTTGACTGTTCTTTAGATGCTTTTACTAAGTGATTCTTAAAATGTAATTTGCTGTTTTGCTTGCATTTAATAAGCGAGCTTGGTGCATTTTGTCTAATTTTATTTATTTACATGTTTATTTCGAATTGGTAGCTCTGGCAGTTCCACAGGGAAACACAAATAGGAAATAGCCAAAGTCTTTTCTAGGTCAGTTTATACTCTAAAACAGCCACTGACACATTTCTGGCTTTCAGACAGAATGCAGTGCCACACAATATTAAGATTTATTGTAGGACGGTGAGCCAAGATGTTTTAGGATGAAAATGATTCAGTTCTCAAAATATCCATTCCAGGAAATCAAATTAAGGTTCAGTGAATTGAGATATTTTGTCACTAATTTTAGAGTATAGCATCTAAAAATAAAAAAATTAATAATATCTAAAAATACATTTGTGCTTTTATTAATTTTTAATTTATAAATTGCCCCTTTTATATAAGAATAGGATGTTTTTTTCAATTGAATAAATACATGCAATAAATGTAAAATGCAATTTTAAATGTTAAATAAATGATCAATTGTTTTTATTCGTAAAAATTAAGGGGTTTTGTTAAAATCATTGTCAGATGTTGTTTCAGCTCAAACATGTTGAGCATTTTGTGTTTCTTTTTCTTCCTTTTTTAAACAGCTAATGCTACTTATTGTGGTGCAACTACTTAATAAAGTATAATAATAATGAAAATAATTTACTAGTATTATTTTTATGTTTGTGGAGGTTTTTAATAAATCATCAGAAAATTGCGCGCATACCACATTTACACTAATACGGTTACGGTGAGTTTCATTCTAACATCTTAAGCCTCATGTTATCATCCAATCCATAACGGTAAATTAACTCTCGGATTACTTATAATAATATTACAGTTGTCAAAGTTCCTGATCGCTTAGTATCGTACTGTGTCGTTATGCAGTCGGTCAAATAGGCTGATGTCTGATTAACTCAAAACTGAGATGAAAATACGCAGGATATCTGTGCGAGACCCCTTCAGAAGGCGCGATCTGCCCTCTGCTGGACAAATTATCACACGCTATAACCCCACAGCTTTAATTGCTTGGGGAAAAATCGGACAGAAGTGCTCTCCAGAACATCATGATTAATTAAATAAACACAACACATGTGGCGCAGCAAATGCCGCGTAACTTGCCACATTAAATTTGCAACAAGACGACGAGTATGACAGGCTGCATTTCTCCGTATTTTGGGATTTAAATTAAAACATTGACATGTTACACGATAGATATATCGAAATATAGCATGTAGATCTAGATAGATATATTCGTCCCCTTTAGCGTGCATTTAGAAAAACTATCCGTTTTCCGAAACATGGAAATCGTCTGTTTTTTTCACGAAGGCTTATAACGAGTCTATGTTGTATTTAATCACACATTTCTCTGTGAAATAACGCTTAATAGTCACGGGGGATATTGTTCCAGCTTAACGGACAGGTGTCAGTAAAGCATCGGCTGATTTGAAGTTATATTTCATTAAAGCAGAGCATCCGTTGCGCAGCGTCACGAATTTCCTCTCCATCGCTCTGCGTCGAGTCTTTCCTCATCGTCTCTGGACTTAAGTGTAGGCCACTTAACTATCTAAGCTTCTGCAGTGATCAGTCCATTTATCTGGGATTATTGCAGTGAATTTACTGTTTGGTTTCCTTCCAGCACCCAAATGTCAAGTCCAAAGTCATGTGTGCAGTAGCTTTACCGCGCAAGAGCCGCGCAGATCCCCCGAAAGCTGGTACCAGTTGATCTTTGGATAGAGCATGAAAATAAATAAATCCTCTTTAGCAGATCAATATTCATCCCCTTTAATGCGGGAAGTGAAACTGCTGGATTTGAGCTGGTAATTCTGATGAACAGCTAATCGTTGAAAAACAAGCAGGAGGGCTTTGCCATCCACAGCAGATACTTACGCGAGGAGATGTGTAAGAGAAGCACATCTTCTGGCCTCCAAGAAGAGAAAAAAAGAATCAAATAATCGAAAGTATATGTAATTCACATCCTTCAATTAACAATTGGGTGCTTTTCTTAAGGAAACTGTTCCACTTGTTTAACTTCCAATTAAGACAAAATAAGTATTACGTACTTAGACCGACGTAGTGAATTCATGAAATTATATTTTTTTAATTTTCATGAGAAAAAAAGAATCATGAAAAAGTTCGTTTAATTTCGTTAAGTTGCTGCTATTTGAAATATTGCATTCCTGAACTTTTGGCTTCTATAAGGAACATCACCTGATGTTTTTCTCTTACTCTGTCTTTTTTCCTTAATGTTCTCTTTATTAAACAGATTTACATCACAGGTTGTGACTAGGAATAGCAGGCCCAAGTCTACATACCAAGTCTGCAGAAATCTCTGTGTTCTGTTAGTAAGTGCACAGCACATTGTTATTGATGGCCCCAAGATGTATCGTAACTCAACAAAAAAATAAATAAGTTCTCTCCTTGAATATGCCTGGATTTTGCCTTTAAAATATGACGGTTCTCATTTAAGAGTGTTTTGCTCACTGCATAACATAATCTCAATCACGATTTTATGGAGATAGTTCATTGAATTGTCTGAAATCAATACATTTTTCATTATTCATAATACACTTGGTTTGTAGACATGGTAACTTCTGCATTTAATATATGGCTCGGAAACACCTGTGTCATAAATTACAGTATCCCAAAATGGTGTTTGGCACTTTTTGCCCCCCATTCCAGTTGCACAAAGCTGGTCGGTGCAGTTTCGGTTTGTGCGTCACACCTTGTGAATGATGACTGGTACATTTCCTTCAGTAAATCATTGGTATCTTTGCTTAAAATGAATTATCCTGTTGAGAGTTTGTAAATGGCTTTGTATGGTCTCTATGGGTTTGAGTCTGTCACTTGCAAGAGAAAGTCAGCATCAAATAAACTGCATGGGGACCACATACTGAAAAGCCACAGGGAGAAAGAACAGAGACACAGGCTATTGGTACCAGAATGCTTAGATGGGATATTTACCAAGACTCTCTGGCACACAATACTACTGGGAGGAGCAAGGGAGAATGAAAGAAACAAAAACTGGGCGAAAAGGATATTTGCCTCCTTTTCCTTTCACTTTTTTTGCAGTTAGCAAACACCGCCAAGTCTTTAAATAAACATGAGAAAAGTGTTTATTTCCATCTAGGTGTGGTGGGCTGTCCAGGAAGAGGTATGTCGTAACATGTTGTTGGACGGTCTCTACAGAAAGTAAATAAGTTATGTTGATTCATTCTCAGGATTCTGAGATGAGTTGATCCTGTTTATATAATGTGCTATGTGATCATATTTTAAGGACTTGAGGTGTCTAATATTTCCTTTATGATAAACTATACAGGTTTTCCTTTCCATGTTCTTGCAAACAATGACCACAAGAGGGGGCCCTAAAGTGGAGAAAATCTTATACGGTTTCTGAGATTCAAAGTCGTTTATTATGGGTTTATTCTCTTCTCTTTTTTGTTGTTATGTGGAGTGCCAAATGATCTATTTATCGTAAAAAATACAAAACATTTAAATACATGATCTAACATTTGAAGTACTAGTACTAATAAATAATCCTGACAAATAAACCTCTCCTGACAATATATTGCATTTTATATTATTCTAGCTTAATAAATAAAATAAAAACAACAATGTATAAATGTATAATTTTATATATAT
>JAUCMU010000026.1:18025031-18045966 GCA_032275025.1 Enteromius treurensis | reverse complement strand
TTTTATATTATTATAGATTAATAAATAAAATAAAAAAAACAATGTATATATGTATAATTTTATATATATATATATATATATATATAATTTATTTATTTATTTATTTTTTGAGAAGTACACTATTATGAAACATAAAATTTTGTTTGTGTGTGTGGTTATTTCATTTTAATTTTAATTTTTTTTTATTTTATACATTAAATGTTTTTAATTATTTTTTACAAGTTCACTGATCATGTCTTATTTATTAAATAATTATGTAATATTTTGGCATTTAGTTGCTGGTATGTTATGTTATGTGTCTCGGATCTGTTAGTGGTCAGCTGTAAAAAGCACACCAGACCACTAGGGACTGACCTAAGACCACTATTTCCTACTAGCTGCATAGAAATAGTAGACTATTTTAAATTCTTATTGTCAAAACATTCTGAAAAAATGTTGTTTGTTGAGCACTGTACGTGGTAAGAACAGCTGTGGATTCACATCTGTCCAGTCTCAAAACAACTAGTAGATATATTCAAGTGAGTTATATTTTATTATCCCATATTTCTTACCATTAAGCCAGTGATTTTCAACCATTACCCTCTCCAGAGGGAGAAGGTATCATCGAGACATGCATGATTGTTGTCATTTTGTTGTGGTTATTGTCAGTAGTTGATTTATTATACTGCTAATCTAAAACACAGCTATCCAATAGAGCTGAAACTCAGTGGACGGTCGTACAGTATTATGTACAAAATCCTATTAAGCACCTACTGCACTTACAGCCTAAGACACACTTTGTCTGGCGTGAACTTTGGAATTACTCTCCCTAATCTTATCTTTCCCCCCACTGCTCTGAGTCAGACCCCCTCAAGGTCAATGGCAGCTTGTTTGACACACTGCACTACTGTGGATCACTTTGCTTCATCCAACGCTTGACACACTGCTCATACACTACAGCACAAAAGTTTGGGGTCATTGATATGAATGACGGTAGAGGCATTCATAATGTTTTGGGGTTCTTTTTTCTGAAAAACAAAAATAAATAAATTAAATTAAATTAAACTAAATTAATAACCAAATATAAATAAATAAATACATTTTAAAAATGTTTCTTGAGCAGTGAGTCAGCATATATGAATAATTTCTGAAAGATCTTGTGACACGTAATACATGGAGTGACGGCTGCTTAAAATTTAATTATATTTTAAAATATATTAAAATAGAAAATATGTATTTGACATTGTAATAACACCAGATTGTAATTCATAATATTTACATTGTAATTATGTAGTTATTACATGCAGCCTTAGGTTAGCATACATACAATCATACTGACACCAAACTACATAAACTAAAGATTCATTTAAAATAAAAGGTAGAAGTTCATCTGGTGAGCGATGGTAAGGGCAGTTATGAGTGCATGAATCCAAATAACTGTAGATCTAACTATATCCATTTACATCCTGGATCCGTTTTTTGGTCTGTAGGTTTAGGTTTCCAAGTGGGTGGGATTTAAAAGTGAAATTACCAGTGTTTATCTAAACTGACCAGTAGAACATGAGCAAACTAGCTGGAATGGATTGTATTGGAGCACTTGGAGCAAAGTTAGTCACAGAAACAGACAGATAAATGGCTCACGGGGCTCCATGTGGTATGTTACCAGCCAGGACCAGATCGCTGCTTTGATTTATACAGTTTGCAGAAGGCATGCATAGAGAGACAGTGATAGTGACCTACGCTTTCAGTGGTTAGTCTTGTCATTCTGTAACTCTGTATTGATAATATTAGTAAATATAAGTTATATTTTTTATCATTCTTTTGTAGAGTGCAAAAAGTTAAAAACATTTTGTAGGGATGTGATAAATGGATGTGTTGTGTGTTAGCTGTCAGGTCGATGGCATATTTGGAAAACAAACCTGGAATCTGTCTGTTTCATTCAATCACACTAAGACCTGACAGAAAGCTTGTCGTTCAGTGATAACAATGTCATCGGTCAGCCTTCTAGCAGTTTAGACCCTGTCCAGTTAGCAGGGGTGAGACAGTACATCTGTAGTCTTATCAGAGACTGTCCACACGTTGAAGCCGAACACAACACCTCTCACGTCCAGCAAATACCTCAGACAGACCTTTATGGCAGACATATTTTCGATTAATGCAACGTAAAATCATAACTTTTCAAAACCTGTTAACATGGCTTTTTGAATCCATTGGATTTCCAGAAAAAAGTCAAGTATTTATTTTGAGCTTGACCATTTTATTAATGCAGTGGTAATGTGCTATAGTTCAGTCTAAAAATATATAGGCTAAACTGTGTGTGTGTGTGTGTATAGAGAGAGAGAGATAGGCCTACGTTGTCATATTTATGCTGAAAATATTACATTGGGAAAATGTATAATACAGACTTTTTATTGTTAAAAAAGATTTACAAAAACAAATAAAAAATACAAAAATTTAATTTAATTAAAATAATAAACACACACCTATTTTCAACTTAATAAGAAATGGTTATTGTGCTTCAGATCTCTGAAGACCACAGCAATGGCTGCTGAAAATTCAGGTTTGCCATCACAGGAATAAAAAGCACTTTAAAATATATTAAAATAGGACACTGTTATATTAAATTGTAAATATATTTCACAATATTACTGTTTTCCTATATTTTCATTTAATAAATGCTCCCTTACTTTAAACATTTGAGCAGTATTGAATGTAGTGCATTTTTTATGAACAAGCAATTTATTATATAAATTCATGCATTGATATTTTATTGTTTTGGGGGATTTTTTTTTTCAGAGAAGAACTGAGTGAACCACAGAAAGAGAAAACTGCTCTTATCTATACCTTAGTGATTAGTGTGTTAGTGGGGGTGCCAAAATGGGCTGTGTGTGTGTGTGTGTTCCATTGATATTCCAGTGCTGGACAGTCTTAGGTGGGGTCAAAGCTTGGAATGTGGCCTCTCTTATCAGTACGAGAGAGAGGGAGAAAGAAAAAGAGCAGCAGCACAGACATTCCTCTATCCTTCATCCTCACAACTTTAGAGCCATCACTGGTACCACTTCCAAAATTTTCGGTTTAGTCTGCCAAGACCCACAAGTCTTCCAAATTTTAAACTCACATAATTGAAGTCATTAGGTTGGCATTACCAGTAGCCCTCATGTAATACTCCCTGACATAAACTTTGATCTCCAACCATTATTCATTCATTTTGAGGAATTAATGCTGGTAAACAAAATAAACTGGTTGCTAGAGATCCGACTGGAATCATTTAAGGATATTTCAAGTTTCTAATCGTATAGCATCTAGGAGCAAATGGAGAGTTAACATTGAGCTCTCTCAACCTATTTCCATTGGAAACTGACACATTTTAAATATGGAATTGGTTTGGATATGAATTCAAGTCACTGGAGATGCATTGCTTCATTACTACTGTGTGTGTGTGTGTGTGTGTGTGTGTGAGATAGACAAGACACTGCATTCAGGAAAAAAAAAATAGAAAATCAAATGACGTCAACAAGAACTAAAATCCAAAAGGCTACAGACCAAAACTAATTCTCTGAGCTTGATGCTCAAAATCTCTGTGTATACTCAATCAGCTGCGAAGCTCATCCCCGTTCTTCTAGTCTTCAGCTCTCGGGCCGTTTTTCATCCCATAATCCTGTGTTTTACCCACAAATTCACAAGCTCCTCCTGCCCCATGCCATTTCTAGCCAATGATGGTCTCCATCGGTGGCCTTAAGGAAGCTAATTAGAGCCATCATGCTGGAAGCCAGCAACCTTGAGTCCAGCCAATACGGCAGTCCAGCGAATGAGTGGATTACCAACGTATCGGGCATCTGCGTCTCCTGCGGTCAGTCAGGTGACCCCTGTGAACAAAGGCAGCACACCAACTGAGCCAGATTAATAAAACCCCCATCTAGTCAGACAGCACTGGACAGGTCGCACACATGCTTGGCTTTGTGAGGCCACGGCGGGCGTCGAGGGCAATACAAAATCTGTGTTTGTGCGTTAGAGAGGATTAAATCTCAAAGCAAGTAGAGAGAAAGACTGCTTTTAGAAACTCTGTGGCAATTTCCTGAGAAAAGGGAGGAAGGTAAGCTCTTCTCAGACATATACAAGTTAGTGTCTGGACAGCTGTGGAAGAACTGATGGAGAAGAGCAGATGTAAATCCATTCATGATCATATTTATAGGTTTTTCAAAGCCAAAACATGTCAATACACACCCACTGTTTAAAACCCCACATTGATGAAGATCTGAAATAACATATTCCTTTAGGAAAGGTGTGACACGAAGGGAAAAAATCCATTATGTTACGTGACTGAAATAGTGAGGGTATGAAAACATGTGGTTAGATGTTGATCTCCCGGACCTTTGTCTTCCCACAGGGTCCAAGCCTCCAGAGATATCTGTCGTGACATCATACGCTTGCAATGGAGCTTTTGCACATTGCTTGTATTCATTTAATCTTGGTGTGCCATCTCAGACTCCCAACTTAATCACTCTCTAAAATGTTTTGCCTAACTAAAAGTATTAATATCTGAATAAATGTCAAATAATAATAACAATTAAATCTTAGTGTCATATTAGTTTTTATATTAATCAAGATATATTGGTAATTTATTAATTCATTTAGTATGGGGTTTTTTGTCGCAAATAAGAAATGCATTTGTGACTAATTATATGAAATTTCTACAGAGAGATAAACTACTTAAAGTTTTATCTTTTTATTTAAAAATTCATGTCAGTTATATGTATTTTTAAAATAATAATAATAATAATAAATAGAAGGATTTTCATTATTGGTCTCAGACTTTTGGGCCCCATTGTAAGTACACGCCAGCATACACACTTCCCCTCTGTTTAACTTTCTGACTGACACTTGATCAGTCATTGCAGTGTGTTCGTGGGAGTGCTGTAGAAAAAGGCTATCTATTGTGCTTCCCAGTATACATTTAAACTTCTGAACTCCTGAATCTATACTTACACTCCGGGGATTCATTTTTCCTTATCCAGCATAGCTGTTCTAATTGGCATAGGATGGTATGTGGAGAGCGGTATGTAACTTGGGCATTGGGGAAGCTGATGAGTGGATAATATTGTCATGTGTTTCTGTGCCAAGTTTGCTCCAGTGATGAGCTTGGCAGCTGCGTCGCTGTCTGTGTCTGTGACTGATGAGCTGTAGAGGTGTAGAGCACAAACATACTCACACATACACACATACAGTAAAATGCTTTGACTGTTGAGCCTCACCCATGCATGCACTGTATTAGTCAGGATTATGCATGGAAACACACACACACACACTTGTGCTGGCGACTGTAAGGCTACAGAAACTATGAGTGAGTGGCTGCAATAAAGACCCCAGGTGGTGAGAAGCTTGACTGAATCAAGGCAGGGAATTTGCAGGAAGCATTTTTCTTTGTGTCGCTGTGTACTTGGTGGGCTTAGTGCTGCCATTTCAAACACTACCAATGAGTCGAGGTTAAACCTCACGCGTGATGTGTGTTATTGTTCATAAAGAGGGAAATGGAAAGTGCCATGACCTTGTGTAAATCTTTGGCTATAGATTTTGCTTTCTCGTATTTATAGTCATGGAAAGCTTGTTGTGTGTAAATGGCATAACTGAATACATGGTATGCCTTGAGAAAACTTAGATAAACTTGTACAAGTTTGTTAAATATGAAATGACTATATAATTACAATAACCGTAAAATAAATATACGCTACCAAAAGTTTGGGGTCGGTAATAGTTTTTATGTTTTTAAAGAAGTTTCTTATCCTCACCAATGCTTTTATTTGATAAAAAATAGTGAACAGATATATTATTAAATATTTGGTAACACTAATTCACTTTGAACTACAAATGAATGTCTAATTTGCTGGTTATTATTTACATTAAATTATTATTAATAGGTAGCAGTAGTTAAGTTTAGTTATTGGGTAGGATTGGGGATGTAGGCACTAATATGTGTTTAATTAGTACCAATAAATTACTAATATTATAGTAATATGCATGCTAATAAGAAACTAGTTAAGAGACCCTAAAATAAAGTTTTATTATAAAAAAAAAAAAAAACACAATTTATTTAACTTAATTCTGGAAGAAATTCTTACTTTGAAATATGTGTTATATTCTTTCTTTATAAATAAAACAAAAATGTATTATTTATTTATTGGTTAAATAAGTCCTTGATATTACCTTCCATCACATTAGTTCTTTCAATGTTTTTTTTTTTCTCCTTTTTTAATATTTTGATTTACTTTCTGATTTTATATTAAGTTTTAGCAATTTTTATAATTTTTTGCCATTTTATAGCAAATCTCAAACTTTTCTGATAGAGAGACAGACAGACAGACAGACACACACCCTTTTAGAGCAGCCAAACGAAATGTTTGTTTTTAATTAGGATATTGTTTTGCATGTATGAAACAAATGAGCACACATTTCAACTTTAGTGCAGCGGCTGACATGTTTATTTATGCCTCGCTTTGGGAAGGGAAGTTACTTTATTTATAAGTGGATTTGAAAACCGACACTATACAGTGCTTTAGGTTTATACATAGTGCATGGCCTCATTTAAATGTCTGATTATACACTTTACTGAACACCATACTCCTAAAACCCTTTCTCTTATATATAACTAATGATACAATCATGTAAACTCATGTAAAGCCACATTTGATGTATTCTCCTGCTTGCTCCGCTGTGAGAATAAGCAGTCCCCTAATGAAAAGAGGGGGGAAAAGTGATAATTACTCTTCACTATCAGGTAGAGCAGCATATTAT
The DNA here is from genome assembly GCA_032275025.1 of Enteromius treurensis. Classification (NCBI taxonomy): domain Eukaryota; kingdom Metazoa; phylum Chordata; class Actinopteri; order Cypriniformes; family Cyprinidae; genus Enteromius; species Enteromius treurensis. The sequence continues at coordinate 18,039,198 of JAUCMU010000026.1, read as the reverse complement.
CAATGCCCCTTTTAAAATACCATCTAGATTCATAGACATGGATGTCTGTTTTGTTAGTGCATGAACAGAGCTGGGACATTCCCTTTACCTCTTACACATCTCTCCCCCGCACATGTACATACACAACGTTTGGACATGATTATCTTTTCTGTTCACACTTCACTAACCGACAGACAAAAGCACTCCTCAACATCACTGTAGTTTACATTAATATTAATAATTAGCCACCTTCAGAAAAATTATTTATTTCATAATTCATCAGTGTGAAATACTACACTGATTTTTCTTCTTTCTCTTTTTAGGTGTGTTTATTTAAATATTTTTAATGGAGTGTCTTTTCACACTAAGTGCAAATAGCCCACTGATATTTTTTAAATGTTTATAAATCAACAATAAACATCCAACCCACAGTTTATTCTGTTGTAGTGATATTTTATACCATTATATATAATATGAGATACTATTACAGTTATATATATATATATATATATTTTATATATATAGTTGTTGCTTTTAATGTCTGTATAGTTCTTATTAAATTTATTTAACTTTTGTTTTAAGTTTTAAGTTAAGCTCAATGAAAATGGAATTTTATTTACTTATTATTTATTTATTTATTTTAAGAACATAAAACCATATTTATATAATATATAATTTCTTACAATAGCATCATCTCAGAAATGACTGCATTTCTTTTTCTCACTCACTCATTTTTTTTTTCTATTGATTTTTTGTGAAAAACTAAGCAGCGTTTAAGTCTGAATATGTTTATAATATTGGATTTTTTTGTGTGAACTAATCTTCTCATTTCTGAGCTCAAAGAGGTTTTTCTTCATTTCTCCCCTCTGTTTGTCTCTTTCAGCTGTTCTTTTTGTGTGATTTCTTTCTTTCTTTCTCGGTTCTTCTCAGTACATTGCATTAGGATCTTGCATTTAGCATCTGGTTTCAATTTGAGCTGTCCTCATGAAGTCTTACTGGTCTCGCCCCTTATTCCTGATGTCTCAATAACACTAGGCCACTCTTTGGGTCCTCACAGACTTTATATAAACAGACATGACTATTACAAGACGTATAATCACTGCACTATTTAACCTTGCTCGTTTCATGGTTTGAGTTTACAGAAGTAAAGGTTTGCAGAGAAGCTGTAACGAGGAACTTCAGGAGGAATGGTTTGCTACCGTCTGTCTCAGAGTAACAAGATCACTCTGAATATTTGACTGTGAGGTTAATGTTTTGAGGTGTCTGATCGTCTACAGGAGGAAGTCTATTCTTGTTCCACACTCTCCCAAGCACCATCCATTACAGTCTGAGATCCATCCTGTGAACATTTCTAGACCATTACATGGCCCACTGTGTATCTTTTATCAACACAAAGAACCTACACATGACTGCTCACTCATGTTATTTATCAACACACATCTCATTCTGTCGTCCTGAACATTCTTTTCCACAAACACCTCACCCCAGGATCATTTCTGCTTTTCCTATAATTTGTCTTAATATATTATGTAAAATACTGAGCAAACACAGTAAAAGTTAAATTATTTCTTAAATTAATGTATAAAGAACGCCAATGTCAAATTATAATTATATTGTTTATTTAAAATAAAAAATATTAGTTGAGATTTCTTTATTGTTAAATTGAGCCCTTATATTATAGATATTTAGTATTTATACATTCAGTATGGCTGAAATACTGTTATATTTTATAGTCTGTATTGATAAATTCATTCTTTATTAATTTATTTATAAATAGTTATTACTAAATTTATTCAGGAAGTAAATTAAATAGTATTTTTCAATGAAAAATATTTTGTATATTTTTTAAAAGTATTTTTGATTTTTCCCATTTTAAAGTTTTGGTCATGTTGAGTGTTTTGTCATTTCTGTAATCATTTTATTTAATTTATGTTTATTTTATTATTTATATTAGTACATCAACTATTGTTAAAATTATTAAAAATAGTTTATTATTATTATTATTATTAACGGTTTTAGTTTTATAACTAGAATAGCTTTTTTTTTTAAATGTCACGACTAGCTCCTAAATTATATAATTGCTCTATGAAGCACTGTCAATGCTTTGTCTCAAAAGGTGTTATATGTGTATTATTTACATTTAAAAGTAAAAAATAAAGAGACCCACCAACTTGATATTAAGTTTCACAGAGGATTTAATAAATAAATAATAATAAAATATAAAATAAATAATACATATATGTATAAAGTCTTTCTTCATGTGCTCCATCATCTAAAGCTGTACCTGAAGCAGGGCACATTTTGTCTAAAAAAAAAAAATGGAACAGCTTTAAAAGATCAAGCACACACGAGGGGCTTCACACTACACACTCTATATGAAACAGATTGACACCCTATCAAAGGCTCAAAATGAGTGACAGATTCTCCTGACAACAGTCAGCGGTCTCCATTTAAAAAGTAAAGCGTGGCAGGAACTTGTCTTCTGTGCCATGGTTGTGGCCTCTCGCTCGTACATCACCAGGCATCAACAATATTGACTCCCCGGTTGAAGATTAACGCCTCTGCCTGTTATTTTGTTAAGGGATCAGCTTCTTTCATGTCCTTACCTAAATATAACTGCGGTCCACTGTGGACTGCCTTCACACTCCTGCTGGTATTTATTTTATGAGCACTGGCGGGACCAGCAATGCTCTGGTCTGTCCATCCCAGGCTTTGCGGGATTATCCAACAAATTTGTGTTTTATAACAGCTGTGTGTTAGAAGACACTTGGGGGCTAAATATGGATGTGGCTTCTACTCTTTGTAAGGCCTGACCACTTTTTTATTTAGTTTAGTATGTGTGATGATTGGAAATACCTTGCTTTGGTCAGGTTAGTCTTTGCTTAAACTTATTGTACTATGATGTTCTTCTGTGACTAGAGTATATTTAGAAATATGTTTATAATTTAGGAAATATTTTCTAATTTTGGCTTTTTTTCATTGGGTTGACTTTTTTGTGTGTGTTGGTTTTGTTCGATCTTTTCTGAATGTATGGAAAATTGGGCCACACACACAGAGAGATAAACATTCCCTTGTGAGGGTCAGTCCTGAGGAATGAGGCAATGTGTGCTGCTGCTCTAAGTCCCATTGCTTTAAAGTGACGTGAATATGCTAGGCTACGAGTGATCGATCTATTTATTACCCTATTTATGTAAAGCCAGGCAAACATGTGTTGACAGCAGACTTCTGCTGCCTGAAATACCATCCCCATCATTCACTCTTTTATTGCTTTTTCTTTTCTCCTTCCATCTTTTGTTTTAAGATCTTGTTGCTTGAGAGAGTGAACCAGAACAGGGAGTATCAAAGGAATTTATTTTTATTATTTTGTATTTTTTATTTAAAAAGTGTGTTTATTTATTTACTTATTATTTCTAAGTTGTATTAATTAATTTCTTTTTATTTTTAGCTTTTGTTATTTAATTGTTTGTTTACCATTTTTCATTTATTTAATTTTTTATTTGTTTAATTTATATATTTTTGTTTAGATGTGTGGTCAAATACACATTCAGTGAACTTAACTCTTTTGGGAAAATCTGCTCAAATGTTGCAAACAAACCTTTCAGCGATATGAGTAGACAAGCTGAACTACATTATATTGAATTTTTCTGCATAGAGTTTGACTGAATTCCTCTGTACAAAACTGACTTGTGCCCAGATGTATGTCTGCCAGCTGTTGGAGTGGAGAATTTGGCTCTTAATCTACTGTCAGCAGGTATTACATCCCTGTCATTTCTAAAATAATAAGCAACTACTGTTTGGACTGCCCTTTTTGATATTGTGCATATCCCTGTGGATCCCACATCAGCGCTATTAATCCCAGAGGGGTTTCCTTAATGCCTCTGCACTTCGGAGACATTTTTAGACAAGAGCATGTCTCCTTTGAAAGCCCCTCCTCGGCAAGCTGCAAGTGCTTCTTTCTAGGACAAAAACATGAAGAGCTTTGGGTCATGTTATCGGGATGGATGCCAAGGCCTTACAGAGGGCTTCTCGGGGCAATCCGTGTTACAAGCTTGGGTGTTAACCCACTCGAGAGGCTTTATCTGCCGTATGTCATGTTCACCCAAGCCTCTGGATCCAGTTCTCCATCCCCCTGCTCACACACCGTCCCACTGCCCACAGTCTTCCCAGGACAGATCAACACTCGCTCGCCGTCCACCTCCAGTGATCAGCTTTATCTCAAGCTCTGAAGTGGAGGACATATTTGTTCAGAGCTTTCCCACAGCAGCCCGGAGAGGAAAGACATGAGATAGAAGGACCTGAAGGTTCATAGAAACCAGACATACTTCCTCATCAAAAAACATCTACATTGCTTTATATTTAAAAGTGTATTTTTGTGTTATTTATTGTAGTATATTATAAAATAAATTATTTCATTACTATATATATATATATATATATGTTGAAAACTGTTGTGTTACTTAATTTTTGAAAACCACAATACTTTTTTACAGGATTTGAAAAGTTCAAAAGAACAGCATTTATTTAAAATATAAATATTTAGTGAAACTTTAAATGTATTTACTGACACTAAATTTTTTTTAAAAAAGTTGTAATTCACAAATTTTCTAAGGTTGTATATAATGTATATTTGCAAAAAAAACAAAAAACAAAAACTTTTTTTAACTTTTTTTAATCATGCTTTTTATCATGTTGTCATGTTTTTATTGTTTTATTGTTTAAATGAAATTGGTCAATAACAATCCAAGTAATCCATACATAAAGAAAGGAAAGTGCAAAAAGCCATGAAAAGCCAAGACACTATCAGAAATATATCATTAATTAAGAAGCAATTCTTCACCCTGTCAGTGGAAATTAATATTAGCTGGTACAATCCCAACACCAGGATGCTGGAAGATACTGTAAAACAAGGGTGGACATTTGAGCAAGACAATGATCCCAAATACAACCAAGTAACTCTCAACTGGTTTCAGAGAAAGAAAATAAACCTGCAAGAATGTCTCAGCCAATCACCTGACTTGAATCCAACAGAAAATAAGAACTAAAGTTCAGATTTCATAGAAGAGTCCATAGACTTGAAGATTTGAAGACTGTTGAAGAATGGGCCAAAATCACACTGAGCAATGCGTGCAACTACTTATACATGAGATGTCTTAAAGCTGTCATTACCAACAAAGTATTAAATACATTTCAGTAGTGCATACCTTTCCCTGTCCCCTTCTATTTTATTACACACAACCTAATTTGTGAACTTATTTGTTTTGTTTTATTTGTATGAATGGATTACTTCGGTTGTTATCAACATCTGGTGAAAATTTCATGTCAACAGCATCTTTAGACACACATTAACTGTGAAAAATGTTGACGCGTTCAAGACTCATTTTACCTGCTGTATCAAAATTCTATTTTACTGTTTTCACTTCGTGCATCACTGCTAAGGAAAATTACTATTTTCATAAAAAATAAAAAAAAAACATGAGAGGAGGCATTTGAACACACTTTTTTACTCCCTCCCTCCTCTACTCTCCCCCAAACCGTCATCACCCCCCTGAAAACACACACACACAATCCCCCTAAAAGGACAGAAAAAAACACCTCCACAAGAAAACATCACATTGTCACTTTCCCTGAACAGTTCCAAGAAGTCCATTATCCCAGAATTCATCTTTCCATATGCTACTGGGAAAGCAACCTTTTCGTCTGCTAATTTTGGAAGGAATTTCTACTCTTATGATTTTCAACAGCCAAAATCCCTGATAGATGCTGTACTGTAATTCACGACTGAATTTAATGTGAGTAGTTTTCCTTGATATTTTGAATGTATATGCGTGTATATATATAACTTAAATGCCAAAAGTAATTACTGACAACCTGAAATAAGCAACTTCTCCAGCTGAGAGCAATCGCAGGAGAAGTCCTAATTAAAGTTGTCAGGTGGAGGGACAGAGGGGTCATTCCTCGCCATCCTCCCCTCTTCTCAGTGAGGATTAGGAGCTGTCAGTACCCCGCGAACCCTCCCTCTCGCCCGCAGCGCTGGATCATAAGGTTACAGTATATGAGAGCGTACAGTTAGGCTTGGTTCAGTCATCCAGCGTTGGTTTGTTTATAGTGGATTACAAAGAGGGATGCAGGGGTTAAGCATATAGCAGGCTAAGAGCAGAGGAGATATTTTAATATGTTGGTCAGATGCACGTGTGTGTTTCGACAGTCGGCGACTGGCAGCCTTGCTAACTGTGTTTGTCTCTTTGCAAGCCTTTGACTGACAGGTAGCGAGATTTGCCTGAGCGCTTTTGCATGAGAGCCAACAAGGGAAAGTGAACACGGCAGATTAGCTGGGATTATGTTGTCAGAGGGAGGGTTGACGGACAAACTACAGAGGAATAAATTGGAAATCTGTTTGAGGAGTATACTGCCCCTCCTTTCTTGCTCCCTCTCCCATCCCATTCGAAATGACAAGGGGAAAATCATGAATAATTTATAAACAAGCCTGGCACGTTACCTACGCATCTTTGCCTAGCCATGTGTCCGTATTTATACTAGTTGTCTCTCATTTGCACTTCCGGCCCTGTTGGCTGGCTAATGTTATTTATTTAACGTCATTGAGATAAAGATGAAGGTAAGGCTGGGCCTGATGGATTTCATTTTCCCATGCCCTTACTCCTTCTCGCATTAACTTCCGTTTTCTAATTTATAGGAGCATACAGTCTGCCAAGGTGTTGTGTTGTCTGTTTGACAAATTTTTGATGCATGTAAATAAGGTTTAAGTGACTTTCAGTGTGCCTTATAATTAGCTTTCATTTACACCATTCTAAATCTAAGTTGGGCTTCTGCTTCAGTTTAGTCGCTACTTTCAAGAGCTGTCTGTTTGTTGACTTTAAAGGTCAAATGAAGTAAACTATGTCTGTGAATATTTATAATAAATACTCATTTGACATGGTTTTTCTGCATATTTGAATTTATGCCACTGGATCTCCTCATAGAGGTTATACTTGACTGTAAGTATTCACAGTGTCAGCTTATTTTATGTTCTGGTTTGTAGCTTTTTAAGATTTGTTTTCTTTTCAAAAATAGATTTCCTGTTAAATTCATTTTTTTTGAGTCTGCTAAATCCTGTCCTTTTAACTGTTGTTTAAACCCGAATCTACCAAACAGGTTTATCTGTATGTTTTCATGCAAAAGTAATATCAATAATAACAACAACACCAGCACTAATAAACATTTCACATTATCATTCTCCTCAGGGCACAGATCTTAATTAGAATCGTTGAGTAATTTTGAAGTGCGTGGCATATAATATTAATGAGTTGACTGCATTCTGCAGGAGGTTGGAGCATTAAGGATGCATGTCTGTACGTTAAACATATGAATATGCATTGGCGTAACAAATCTGCTCTCAGAATTTGCAATGAGCCAGTTCTGTGCTCTGAATAATAAAACTTAAAAAGATTGAATTGTATGTCAATTTACTGCTAGTGCATATTCAGAATTAAACCAGGTGTAATTATTTTAGAATGATAAATGGGCTTTATATTACTTTGTTATGTTATGTTATGTTACATTATATTTATAGGCAAGCCATTATTTTTTTTATATATTTAAAATAATTCTGTTTAATTTTATTTTTATAGACAAAAAGGTTTTCCACTTCATTTGAAATCAGTTTTCCATATATGTAATTTATTTATTTTGATTATTTAACTTTTTTTTTTTTTTACAGAGCATGAAAAATGGTAGAGGGGTAGATGAAGTGAGTTTATTTTAGAGCAATGGGACATTTAATTTTAATTCTTGCCATCATACATTGTGTTTACATTGCATGTATGATGACAGTGTGAGTGATATTTCTGTATATGTACATCCTCTCTGGCTGAGGATGCTTTAAAAGAATGTCTTGTCCTCCAGGGATATAACCTAATATCAGCATTTGAGCAATTTCTCCAAACCTCTCCTGTTCCTCTGTCCACACACACACACACACACACACACACACAAACACACACATTGCCGTCTCTGTGTCTGTAAAAACACTGAAGTTGACCCTGCTGCAGTCTGTGCCGTCTGCTTCTGCGCTTTCACATTTCTCTCTACGAATCACACACACACATACAGTACATATAACGGTTGCTCAAGTTACTCTCATAACTTCCCAGTGAGACATAGACGGTAATGTGTAATGTTCTCCAGTCAAAGAGGAAATTTGATAAAGTGGTAGGAACAATTTCAGAGAAGGGTGTGACAGACTCCCTCTTTTGGTCATGCACCTTTTCAGTTTTCTGGTACTGGACTTGATATATTTAGGGAGATGACATTTTAATTAAGGTTTTAATCAAAATAGGATGTTTGAGGTTGAATTGCAGAACACTTTTACTGCTACTGAGGTGGAATATGGGTAAGGTTAGGGCCAGGTTTAGTGGTATGGGTAGGTTCAAGGGGGATTTAAGGTGTAAGGGATGGGTGAACAGTGTAATTGTAATTATGCAATGTAATTACAGAAATTAATTGCAGATGTAATCACATATAGGTATTTTAAAAATATAAGTGCAATGTAAAAAAACAAACATGTATGTACACAGTAAGTGCATTGTGTCAAATGATATGATTGATTTAAATGGAAGTACATAGTTTAGTCCTATTAAAATATAGTGGGACCCAGTGTTTTAATAGAATGCTGGCTTTGAATTTTTTTATTTCTTTATTTATATATATATATATATAATATAAATAACTAAACTTGTATTTGAATGATGTCTGTGACACTGAAGACTAGAGTAATGGCTGGTTCACAGAAATAAATAAAATTTTTAAATATTTAAAAATAAAAAATTGTTATTTAAAATTCTAATGATATTTCACAATGCTTTATTTTAAATCATACAAATGCTGCCTTGGTCAGCATGACTAAAAAATATGCATCTAAAAAATTTGAAAAAGTCCCCCAAACTTTTAAATTGTAGTGTAAATTGAAATGTTAAAAAAAAAAAAAAAAAAAAAATCATTAAAATAATGCATCTTTGCACTGGTTTTTAGATAATCTTTTTGCAAATTATGCACACAAAAAACTTTTTGGATCATATGTTTTTTTTGTTTTTTTTCACGTAGGGACAGCTGACACGTGTTGGGGTAGCATAAGGTCTCTATCCTGTCAGATCATTTCCCCCTCCCAGCATTCCTCAAGTCATGACCCTCTAGCTACTTTCGAGTCTGCGGGGGTCAGTAATGACCGAACAGCACAGATCTTTCCTCCCCTTCCCTCCTTCAAATCTCCCCAACATGCCTTCTTATCTTCTTCAGTGCTCCTAACCTTTTTGTAACCTGCCCCTTTCCCTCAGATTCTCCACTCATGACTGTAGCGTGCGACCGGCCCACTGGCCCAAGTTTGACTCGGGCATGAACTTTTCTGCAATAACAAAGATCCCTGTCCCCTCCTCCACACATCAGCACGAGAGAAGGAAAAGCAAGCCCCTCTGTCCTTCTATCTATAGTGTCCTTACAGTCCGAAGCTGGTGGTTGTTTGTTTCTGCCCTCAAACCCGGCAAATCTCCATTACTTCTGTTTTGATAAGCACGATGACGCAGATAATCTTTGTTATTATTATTGTTACTTTTCATTACTTTAATTCATTTCTCCCTGCGGGGCTAAGGCTAGTAATGAGATCCAGAAGGAACTAAAGCTTACTTTGTCTCTCTCTCATTCCTCTGCCTCTCTCTTGCTGGCTTGCACCACAAAAGGTTAACACAGCCACCTGCAGTGACCACTTGATCCGTTGCCACAAAACAACCACTACTGAGAACGATCCTTCATCACAATTAAGCAACGAGACAGTTTAAGAATCAAGACATTAATGCTGAGTGACTTGTTTTTGTGTTCCAAAGGCAACCACAGCAGAATGGTCACATAAGTGTTTTGGAATCATCTTGATTCGGTGATCAAGCATGCTTTCATCGTGAATGAATTTGGTTTTTAATCAAATCAAATTAATGATTCAGTGACACATTGTCTCTGTGGAAACAGTCACCAAAAAGCCTATACAGTATATGATTAAAAGGCGTTTCACATAACTTGGACATTAATTCCATCCGTTTTAGATTGGACATTTTTATGTTTTAGCCTGAACTTATTTATTTAATAAGAATTTGAGCTTTTGGACTACTTACTATTGAAAAAAAATATATTTTTATGTAAATTGAATCTATTGGTTAAATAAATAATTCAGTGACTCAACTCTGTATAATTCCAGAATAAATCAGTGCTTTGAAATGATTGGTTGAATGAATGATTCAATGACTCGCTTATAAAAAGCATAGCAAATAAGCAAGCGGAGTTGTAATAGTGAAAGACCCAGCATGGAACAGCCAATCAAAATTCTGTTTTAACTTGTTTAATCAGAATTATCCCAGTCATGCTTTTATTTTCATAAGTGACGTACAATTTAAATGGATTGCCAAGGAGCAATAAATCCTGTTTGTAAACACACTTCTCCCTTTCTCTCTGTGTTTATGTGGTAACTAATGTAAACTGGCACCACTAGATATGTCACAGTGGATCTATTCCATCCAATTAATGATCAGGGCTTGACAAACTCGTCCGCAGATCCTCAAGCTCTTCACAAAAGTGGCTGAAAAGAGCTAATCACTCCCATTACTGTTTATCCCCTCTCTTAATCACCTTTGGCAAGACGCTAACAAATATTATCCCATTTTGCTAAATCCACTCTGCATGGCTACACTACCCACTTATGGCAGCTCCTGAGTTTACCTCGGGATTTAACAGGCTTGGGTGTGAGTGGCGGCGAGGCTGAGAGCACTAATCTACACGCCAAATTTAGGATTAGCCTGTTGAGCCAGGTGACCTCTGGGGCCCGTCTCTGATTGGCCACATTGGAGGAAGGGCTGTGGATTGATTGGCTGCGTAGACTGTAGAAGTGCTTATGTTTTCAGCATTAGATTCCAAGGTGTGTTTTTTATTTATTTATTAGAAGTCAAAGGTCAAACCATCTTTCTCTCTCTTCGCCGACCCTAGTTTATTATGTGGCAGCTGATTAAGGGGGCACTACTTTGATTCCCTTCAAATGCTAAAGTGACAAAAGTAAGGTATGTAAGCAGACTGCTGTTATTTTTGAACACCTCATCAACACCCCTGAGTTTTATTTTGTGGTTCTTGCTTCCATCTAAGTATCTTTTTTGCTGATAACCTTTACATATTTTACACATTTCATTGAAAAACTACTTGTAAAAGACAAGCCCGAGTCATATTCTGTGTCAAACATGAGCACAAGCATCTGTAGGGTTGTCAGAGGATGATTTCTAATTTCTTTGCTGATAACAAGCATTTAAAGGATTAAGTGGCATTCAGAGCAAAGATGAAACCCTCACCCTTACTCAATTTCTTCCTTTATCTTTCTTTCCTGGTCTCTGTTTGTGTATGTAGAATGTTAAAATGCAGTTCATTATGTGGCTGCATGCTGCATGACCTAAAAGTAATCCTACACGATTGGAAGTGAGAAATGTGGTGAAGAGGGGAATAATTTAGACATTAATGAATACTTTATGTTGCCTAATAATGATTAAGTAAACGGATTTACTTGTTACAATACTAATGTTTCGTATTTAAAACACTATTCTGTAACGTTTCCACACTTTTTATTTATTTTATCAAACTACACTAATTCCTGAGTATAAAAAACTTTATTAATGAAACATTATAATTATTATTATTATTATTTTATGTAAAACATTTATAATTTTGTACATTTAAATATTGGATTTTTTTTTTTTTTTGTATTATTATTATTTGTATTATTATTATTATTATTATTATTCATTTGGCATTCAACTTCAAATATTTTTTTTTTTCATACACTTGTTTGTCTGTTTGTTTGTGTTAATTTTCTCAGTAGTATATTTTAATTTATATAAAGAATTGAGCTATTGTCTTGTGACAGAGGTTTTAACATATGAAAGATCAAATGAAATTATACATTTTTGCTTACCTCTGACTGGTTTTGATGTGCAGATTTTGTCATTTTCAAATGTTGTTTTTAAAATTGTGTTTAAAAAAAGCTAAAGCAGGTACAATTGTGTGAAATAGCATTTATTTTCTAGAATATTTAACGTCACCTTATGTTTTCACACATTTTCTTCCTCATGCTCAATCAATTTAAGATCAGCTTAACAAATGCCAAAACAGCTGAAATAATGTCATCGTTAAGGTAACCCATTACTGCATCCTAACGATCCAATAAAGAACCAGATATCTGATGCCAGTGTTGGCTCGGGTCCTGAAGTATCTGGGAGACAGGTTGCTTTCCCATCCTCCCCCATCCTGAGTTGTAATGAACGAGCTGTCTTACCCAAACAAACAGGCTCTCTGGAGAGACATCACAGCTACCTCTCTAATCCAGGAAGTTGCTCTTATCACAACACAAATGGAAGGAAGTTGAGAATAGGCCTATACAGTATGTAAAACCCTTTATGAATGTATAAGATATGGCAGATCAAGTAAAGAAATCTGGGAGTGAAAGAACCTGTCAAATGTGATTATGGCACAAATATATGCTTCAGGGATGTGTATTAGGGCCAACTGATAATATTTGTTTGTTTTTATTGCTGTTGATGATTATTTGGCCTTTTTATAGCTTAATATATTGAAAGTAACTCAACGCATTAGTAAAACGGTGGCCGTAATATAGATTTGGACCACATTTTGGAAACAAATTAATTTGAAGAAGTGGAGGATTTATTTTTTTCAAGAAAATTATTAAATCAAAAGAATATGCTTGATCAAATTTATATGCTTTTCATGATAATTTATTTGCAGTATCTTAAATTACATGAATGACATTTTGAGGCAGCAGTGAAAAAAAAAAAAAAAACAACATGAAGGAAATCAGCACAAGCACAAAATAAGCTGAACAGTGAAAAAGGGATTTGGCAGGAAAAAGAGTTATTTGTGTGGCCATCCTGATGTTTGGCGCCGTTCATTAGACAACTTTATGGAGAGCTAAAAGCTGCTTCCAACATTTGGCCCTCTCCCACACAGACTGCCTTCCGTGTCAGGCACCGCACACACAAACACACATTAGACTTGTAGTCACACATTCAATAAGCCAGGTCATTCTTGACATAGAGTTTGTTTCGCTGGGTGGGTCAAGAGAAGTCGGCCATAAATATAAATAAGCACATTAAAAGCCAAGGATATCAGCAGCGCACCGCAGTGAAGATATCGCTCTGGATTTACAGGTGTGTGTGAAATAGCAGCATTTTCATGATATGATCCAAACAGTGTCATATTATTACAAATGGCTTGGCTACTCGTACTCTTAAAGTGCATAAATTATATTAAGGTCATGTATTGCGTTTACTGTACACAAAGGAAAAGCACAATAACTCTGTCTATGAAACTTAGCTGTCTGAATCCAGATTTTACTTTTGAATTTTTTTTTTTTAAATCTCTTTATATATATATTGTATATTTATTATAGATGGATACAAACACATGCATGTATATATTTGTGTAAAATTATGTTTATTTTTTAAATATATAAGATATAAGAATATAAATAGGCCTACATAAATGAATAAATGTAAATATTTTCTAAATATATACTGTATATCTGTGTATTTGTATATGAATACTAAATATGCACAGTATACACAAACAACAACTTTTATTTTGGATACAAGTAAACATGATTGATCATTTGAAATAACTAATAAATATAAAGGCTGAATATGTAAATCATCTGCAAACCATTTTTTCCTCTTCTTTTTTTTTGGAATCATAACAAGAAGCAGATTTTTTTAGTCTATTGTGAATATATACTTACTGCCATGTACTACTAGAATCAACACCTGTACAATGCTTTTTGGACCTAAACCAAGTTGCACCAGACTGCATCCATAATTCATTGCTGTCTGTTTAATGCACCAATACGGTGTCCATAGCTCACACATACCTTCTTAAGTAAAAACAAACTTTTTACATTTATCTTTTTATATGAAAATAATTATAGAATTAAATTTTTTGTTATTAGGTTTTACATATAAAAAAATATTATACCATACATCTAAATTGTATTGTAAAAGCAAAGATAAAATGAAACACTTAGCTTTTTTTTTCTATGCTTTTGCAATGTAAACACACATATATATATATATATATATATATATATATATATATATATATATATATA
>JAUCMU010000026.1:18007606-18021446 GCA_032275025.1 Enteromius treurensis | reverse complement strand
AAATAAATAGGAGTACAAAGCTATGGAGCTACAAACACAGCACACTCCCAACAGATCAACAGGCAGGCAGGAGCAATTGGTTCAGTGCTAAAACCTGAGACTTGTTAGTGACAGAGAGAAGGTAAAGCAGGTGTAGCAAAAATAAAAGGACACTTTGTCATTTTTGTTGACTCTCAACCGTCTAATGTTATCTGCACTCATTCTGACTGGCTAGAAACCTTTGAAGAAATTGTCAGTCTGGCATGCTTTAAATCACCGTTTTAATCATCCAGAGATTTTATTAGAAACCAGTCAGTAAATTCTATGTGATTATTTACAGCCCTATCCTTTGAAACTAGATTTTACTCACAGTGTGCTTATTGATTCCAGCAACAAAGAACTTTTACTGGCCTGAAAGTGAATCGTTGGTCCTATACTTCCTCTACAGGTGAAAAAAGGAAATACAAAATCTAAACCAGAAAAGGAAAGAAAAGTAACCTCAGATTGTGTATTATTGCGTGTATTATCCAGGGATTGGTCTGTATGAATACACACAGCCTTGGTGGAGTCATCTGGTGAAGGCATGGTGCTGTTTTTTGGTTCAGAATGATGGGAGATTTATAGTGGTTTCATTGAACCCATGCCCCGGTGTCATAAAAGTTTATAATATTTTTTCCAGGATGAAGATTTTTAAGCGTATCTTTACTTCTAGCATGAAGATATAATTCACAGAGCCTGTAACTCACTGTGCTGTGGCAGAATTTCAAAGCATTAATACTGGACTGCTGGATCATGATAAATGACCTCTTTGACACTCCTCCGCCGAACGCTGCACTCGGGTTATACATGCAGCCGGGGAGAACAGGCAGTTTCGAGATTACTGTAAAAGTCAAGCAGTCTGATTGCTCACACTTTGGAGTTTGACATTTACTTTCCCCATTGTTTGTGTGCTACACTCCATCTGTGTAGTTTGGCTGACATTATTATCCTGTCAAAAGTTGGAACTGAATCAGGGTAAAATAATGACACACCATATTTCAGTTTTCACACACGCACGCACGCACACATATGCCCATAAGCACAAAAAATCTTTTTTTTCCATCTGTGATTTCCGAGGTCCTAAGCTCCGGAAAATTGAATGAAGCCTTCACGGTCCTCAAACGCACTCGCTTCTTGTATATGTCCAGCTCTATAGCGCGACATATATGGTCAAGTGCAGCATTCTCTTATTATTTTTTGTTTGTTTTGTTTTTCTTTTATTTATCTTCCTTTCAATCCCACGGGCAACATTTTCATCATTACTCCACGGGAATGGTCTTTTCTAAAGGCTGCTAGTTGATTTTCTGCACATTAGCTCCCTCTTGTGGTATCTAAGGCATCTGAGATTCAAACTTAAAATCATGCATTTAAATTCAATTATTATTTTATATAATTTAATTAATATTACAATATTTTTTATTACTATTATTAATTCCTGTGATGGCAAAGCTGAAATTTTAGTATAATTTCTCCAGTATTCAATGTAAATTTAATAACTTCATATTATCCTTAATAAATTATTATACTGTATTATGCTGTTTTGCAGCTCAATAAACATGTATTATTATTGTAGTTTAAGAGAGTTGTGTAGTTCGTTTATTCTTTTTTTTTCTTTTTTTTTTTTTTCTTTGGAAACCATGATACCTTTTTTCAGGTTTCTTTGATCAATAGAAAGTTCACACAACATTTATATGAAATTTCTAACAATATAAATGTCTTCACTTTGATCAGTTTAATGTGTCCTGGCTGACTAATAGTAATAATTTATTGAATAATATATAAAAAAAAAAAAAAATACATACTTATGTTTAAAGAAAGAAGGTCAGTATAGCACAATACAGTGTATTCTCAGAAATTTATCTCTTCCTTTTCTGTTCTGTTGTTTTTTCCTTTCTTTTTTTTTCTTCAAAGGATCAGTCATTATCTCTCTTGGTTCTTATTTAAAGGACTATAATCCAAGGCCGCTTCAGTAATCAGTTGTGATATTTTCAAACATCTCTGTTAGATTTATTTGTTTTAACCAGTGACTCAGGTAATTAACACCCAGTGCAACAGCAATTAAGGATACCTCTCTGTGGGTGGCTTTCGGGCTGAGGGCCAAGGCTGTGGTGCTTGAGGAGCTTCCATTATATAAGCCTTCCATAAGACATGCTCACCACTGGCCGCCCACACAAGTCGACTTAATGCTACGTTCCAACAAGGCTGTAGCTCTTCAGTGTTGCCACAGTAACGGATGTATAGTGTCTACTAACACAGAGAAACAGTTTGGCACAGGTTTCAGCCTCTGCCGACTCAACAGGCCTCAAGGTAAACATTCACAGCAATCATAACCACACATCAACTTGTGAAAACCAGCTTCCCAGACATGCAACTATGACCTCGTCCCAGATCCCTTTGATTGACATACGGCCTCTTGCATGTTTTTGAGGCAGGGTCTCGCCAGGTGAGCTCTGAGCCTGTCGGGGCAGATGTGCGGGCACTGCTGGGTGGGAGTTACCCTGAGGGCCAGCGTGGCTGGATTAAAACTCAAATCCTCCTGAGCTCCAAACAGGATGGGTGGGGCACTCAGTCACATGGCTCCAAAAAGAGAAAGACACCTCAAAGCACGGGATTCACTGATTGATAGTGATCATATGAATTTTACAATTTCATGGTGAAATGGAAAGATATGGCAATGCAGTGCTTCTTGTTCATTGTCTTTATTTTTATTTTTTTTTTGTGTAGATTTTACACTCATTGAAGCTAAACTTTACTTTCCTTTCGTTTTCCTATATATATAATATTATTTATTTGTTTGTTTGTTTGTTAATTTATTTTCAGCAATGGTGTATGAAATTAAAAGGACAGTAAAGAGAATTATAATGCTAGAAAATATAAATTTCAGTTGTTTATATACCTAATGTATATTAAATAATCATTTATTCTAAATTGTAATAGTATTTCAATTTGTATCAATATGTAACATTCTATTCATTGAAGGATTATAAAAAAAGGTTATTATTAAAACATTAAGCAGAACATACATTTTCACCCTTAGACCTACTACTACTAATAAAAATATTTCTTGAGCACCAAAACTTAAAAACATTAAACATTACAGTAATTTGAACAGTGGTGTAACTTTTGTCAAGCTTTTAACATGGTTAAATTTCACTCGAAATACCAGGTTGAAATTAACTAGTTAACTAGTTGCATTGATTTATTTATTAGAGCAATAATAGAATTGTGTGTGTATATATATATATATATATTGTCACACTACATGGAAAAAGTAGCTTCAGCTCTTTTTAAAAGACCTGAATATGCTAGATTATGATGATAACCCTTCTCATCAGTTTGAACAAAGAGGCTAAAAGACATAGAGGTCTCCAAATCAAGGCAAATTCATGTTTTAGTGTCATGCAAGCTGGTTTTGAGCTTTTCCTAAAGGCACATACATAAGCTCGGCTTTCCACTCTGAGCTCCAGAGTACCAAATAAAGCTCCTATCACAGAGAGGATATGGGGCATGTTTATCTTTTCTGACACAAACCTCAGCGTCTCACAAATTAAACCACCCTTGCACAAACAATACAGCCCATGCTTTTTATGCCCTCATCAGCTTTCTGTTGTGATGAGGCCTCTCAGCATTGGATTGCTGTTGACTTAGTGTTTCTCTGATCTTACTCACAAAACTGCATCTTCGCCGTTGCCTAGAGCCTACGATATGTTTATTTTAGGTCTGATTTGTTGTAAGTTTAAATTATAAAGATTTCTAAAAAAATAATTAGTAAAAATGCTGCCTGTTTACCAATCAAAAGTTTGGAGTCAATAACTTTTTTCATATATTAAATAAATTGTATTACATACCACCCTCATACCACCCTCATGGAGTCTGTTTCTGACCGTTTAAGCAGACACCTGCACATTTGTGGCCTGCTGGAAGTCATTTTGCAGGGTTCTGGCAGTGCTCCTCCTGTTCCTCCTTGCACAAAGGCAGAGGTAGTGGTCCTGCTGCTGGGTTTTTGGCCTCCTACAGGCTCCTCCACATCTCCTGATGTACTGTCTCCTGGTAGCGCCTACGCTGACAGAGACAACAAACCTTCTTGCCACAGCTCGCATTGATGTGCCATCCTGGATGAGCTGCACTACCTGAGCCACCTGTGTGGGTTGTAGACTCTGTCTCATGCTACCACTCGAGTGAAAGAACCGCCAGGATTTAAAAGTGACCAAAACATCAGCCAGAAAGCATAGGAACGTGGTCACCACCTGCAGAACCACTCCTTTATTGGGGGTGTCTTGCTAATTGCCTTTCATTTCTTACTGTAAGTGGGCAGTTTGATTTCACAGAAGTGTGATTGACTTGAAGTTACATTGTGTTGTTGAAGCCAGTTTTTATTGTATATACTGTATCTGTGTTTTGTCATAAAGGTTTGGAACAAAACGAGGGTGAGCGATGACCGAATCATCCTTTTTATGTGAACTATCCCTTTCAGCACTCTTTTAAAAAGCTGAAATAATCCACACCCCATCTGAGCTGACCGTTTTAATCTCTGATTTTCTTTGCAAATTTGCGTGGCAAAGTTCTCATGTGAGGAGAAGGTCTTTGTACTGAGAAAAATGTGCAGGATCTGTCCCCTAGCACTCTGGTATTGAGAAGGCATTACATATTCACAGGGGGGGATCTAATGCAATTATGAGTGTTTACTTACACCATGTGTGGCCCCCTTCTGCTGCTCTGTGCCACTGGCTGCCCAGGCCAGCCAGGAGGAGATGAAAAGACACAGAACGGGAAGCCAGTGTGGCTCTGTTTGTTTTGAGAATTTAGCCCATCTCCCCTTGTGAGAGGCGCTATCTGAGACCCCTGCTAATTAAAGTTACCCAAGAAGGGAAGAGAAAGAGATGTGTTTGGATATGAACTCAACTCAAGAGCGCACCGAAAGTCAAAAGTGAGGTGGAAAAATATACATAATGTATGATGTGACAGCAAGTAGCCTTGTTAGTTGAGTAGGAATGTTTGTCTAAAAGATTAGCTATGGCTTCTTTATTAGCAGCCATCCGAGGAGGTCTCCCTTTAGCGTCTCATTACTGATGCTGTGCACACTAGGGCCACCTCAATTACCTTAACCTCAAATATTGTCAATTAAAACAGGAGTTTGTTTGTTTCTTCTTTTATGTCGTCCCTTCGTAGTTATTAGTCCCCTCGTGAGATAAGCTCTGTGTGCACCGAGGGGACACGTATGCCCGCTTTCCCAACTTAAACATGCCTCGCACCCTGCTTGTTTGACGTTTTTAGATTTTGACTTTGTACCTGGGGACCGTGGTGACATTTCACGGGTGTGTGTTTTGTGGCAGAGTTGATATTAAGCAAATCTGCCGCTGCTTATATTTGCTCTTAGGGATTTTAAAGTGTAAGCAAGCACGAGCGGGAAAAGGTTCCCGACCACCTTAGGGGGGAAACGTTCGATATTTGCTAAATAGATAGAGCCTCCGAAGGCACTCCCAGTATGAGGTTTAAACACACACATTCCTCCCCCATAAGCAAACGTTCATTTTCAATAAATGCTCTTCTTCAGGTTTAGCCAAAGTAATACTGTGCACTTTCTTTCAAACATGAGCTGACCTTCCATTAAAAACCATTATCTCATGTCACCTCTGCTACTCTATACTACAACAAAACATCTTCATGCCGTGGATGTGTAGATCGTCAGATAAAATGACAAATCTCCAAGCTGCATATGGTGTAAGAGTTAAGCCAGTGAGGTACTGAACCTAAGGCCAGGCTTAGCTGAAGATAACAGACAGCGTATATTCTAAATGTCTATGTTGTGTGGGAGGCAGACAGATAGTGGTGTTGCTAATTTCTGTTTTATTTATCCCTCCACACCCATGTCTTTTTGTGTAACACGTCTGGGTACGATGCAACAAACATATTTATCAGAGTTTGTCAATTTTGTTTGGCAAGAGTCTGTGTCATTGTAGTCAAAACATGCAGAGAATCAAAGGTGCTGAGGCCCTTCCTCCCATTTACAAGGCTGACGTTGTTTCTTAGCACTGCAATTGCGTAATTGCTAATCCGACACTCATGCTAACTATCCATTTTGGTGGTGTATGTGGGTGTTTTTGTGTCCCTTCACGGCTATTACACAACATGACCTCAAATCTTGTACGTGAGTATTAGCAAACCGTCATAACAAACAAACCGTAGCATCGTCTCAAACCTTTTTTCAGACCAGGGAGGTTTTTTTTAGAGGGCTGACAGCTGTTTTCACAATTGGTTCACTTTTCAGGCTAATTTCTGATTGGTAGTAATAAGGTGGTTAACTTGTTTATAAGTCTTTGTGCTGCAATTTAAGTCTATTTATCCATTAGTCATTATTATGTTTCTGAATAGTGCAGTAGTTTATCATAATACATTAAATGTTCATTTATTCAACTTTACATTTATTTACACTAGGTCAACTTTTTAAATGCTTGATAATGTTTTTGTAAAATAAAAATGAATGTTTTAAAATATTTTTTTTCAGTCATCAGTGTCACATGATCATTCAAAAATCATTTTACATTCATTTTTAGCAATCTTATTTTTATCAACAGTTGTGCTACTGATTATTTTTTGTGGAAACACAAAATAAATGAATGCCATTAAAAAAACAGTGAACATTTTCTAAAAAAATAACCATTTTGAAGAACATTTTTAAAACATAAAAAAATCTTCATAGAGCCATTAGTGCCAATAAAGCGTGTAATAGTAGTATTTCCTAAAAGAAATTGTACTGACCCCAAAACCTTTAAACGGTATTGGATGAAGAAATTAAATGAACCAATGTTGTTAAATGCTAAAGAATGAATGCATTAACACATTTGAAAAAATTTAAGCATATTGTAAAAAGTTACTATTATAATGTCTAAATAGCTTTCTCAGCACTGCTTTTGTCATTTACAATCATGAAAGGATGAAGGGATTATTTTGCTTAATAAAGTATATATGTACTCTCCAGTCAAATAATTATATTTTACTTCCTTTAAAATTCCCAACAGGCTATGCTAATCCAGTGTCAAGCAACTTCAGACGAGCAGATCTGCAGCAGTGCAGGTGTGCAACTTCAGTGCTGCTGACCTCTCCTAACCCTTTCAGGCACGTTTAATAAGGGGTTTCCCTTGCTAGAGCAGCCAGGACTGTGTCACTGGATCCGGGTTTGCTGTGTTGAGCTTTAGGCTGGGGATGTCTGAGGCATTGGCTGGCATTAACACTAATGGCCCGGATTTACTGCTAAAACAGGGCCTCTACTAGGGTGGTCTTTCCCTGACTTAGGGACGCATTCTTCCATGGCAGTTTGGGCTTTGTGTTCATCTGAACTAGGCCACTGTCTTTTTCTCTGAACTCTCTCTCTGTGTATGTGTGCTGTCTGTCTCTCTGTCTCAGGTACTTGTTTTAACGTTATCATTGCCACTGAAGCTTGAGTGCACCATCAATTAAGGCAATCCAGAGGTTGTGTTTGTTCATGTTCTCCGCCAAACCCTTTGAGCTTTGAGTATCGCGCACAAAAGGACACATCTTTCAGAGCAAAGAAATGCCAAAGAATACAGACAACCAAAACTAAATTTTATGCCTCAGGAACCCCAGAAACAACTTCAAACGGACATTCAAATAGACAGTCATGAGTCTTGACTCAGTTGTTCATACTTGCACAGGACACAATGACGCTTTATTTGTTCAATTTCCACATGAGAGAAATACTAACTGGCAAAGTCTTGACAAATCTTGATTTACCTGTGCACATAAATCACTGCAATTACTAAGTAAACTGACAGAAATACATTTACATTTCAAAGGTTTTGCAAATACAATTTTCTACATTCAGATCAAGTGAATCATGGGATTTGTCACTCGGTTTGCGCAACGTCATTCACAGTGATGCTCCGTGGATTATGGCCTAGATCCTACATGGTCTGACCAGTTTGTCATATATTTTTAAGCACCTAGTCCACCTGGCTAAATGTGTCTAACTAGTTTGTTAAAATAAAAGAGTCCTGACACAATTTGGTAGAATCTCTTTTGCAGAGTTTCTTGTACAGAGCTTCTTCAACCTTGAGGCTATCCGTTGAAATTGTAGAGATAATATTTTAGTTAAAGCATGCACAAGAATTTCAAAACTGGTTTGTAGGATCACCGGAAGATCTGCATTGTGGCCAGAGTTATTTGGATGTAGCACCACCACCTAGCAGTGTCTCACATTCAAACACACCGCTGCACCCCCACACACATTACATATAATAATTAAGGGAGAATCTTTTGATCCCCATCTAAATATTGAGGAAGGCAACTCAGCCCCTTTGACATTTTTTCCTCTTCCAGGCTATATTTGCTCAGCAGTATTTACCTATGCTGGCATTTCTGTTGTTTGTCAATTTTCCTTATGAGGCTGTCATGTCTGTCGGAATGATGCACGGCGCTGACTACGCATTTGGCAGGGTAAATGCCTGATATTTGCCTGGACCAAGCTCATGTGAGAGGAATATGTCTCATATCTGTCGTGGTAAGCACACAGGACAAATCGTTATTCTTCATTAGAATCTGATACTCCATTGCTTTAGTTGACTCTACCTTCTGTGTGTACGTCAATCACATTGATGAAAAACACAAAGGGCAGCCTAAGCAAAGGTCACACCATTATTGTAGACATGTGACTTATTTCACTTGGCATATCAAATCTAAATGTTTAATTCATATAATAAATAAAAAAATAAAATTATTTGATTTAATAAAACATCGCTTCAGACAGAAACTCAAACTGAGAGCGCTTTCGAGACACTGCTTCACGAAACTGATTTAGGTTAAATACTGGAGAAAAATACTTTTTTTTCCTGCGAAGCTCTTAATATTTTGTTTTGTTCTAATCTTGCTCACCAGTAAAGTGTGTTTACTAATTTTACAGATTTATACTTTGTAGACTACAATAAACCTCCATCAGGTTTGACATAACATAGCCTACTGAAGCCTAACGTGAACCCTGTTGAAAAAAAAAAAAAAGCATGTGCTGTTTAGGTATGTTTTGAAACTGGGGTGCTGGTTTAAGCTGGTCCTTAACTGATTTAAGCTTGTTTATGCCTCTCTCCCTCTCGAAGAAGTTTCCTCAACTGAACAATCGGTATGTTGTTAAAGAGCAGTACGGTAACAGTGCACTGAAGGCAGTATGCTTCTCCCTCGAATGCTTGTTTTCGTTCCAGTAAAAAAAAAAAAAACAATTTAAATAAATCTATACATGCATTGTTTTGTTGCTGTATTGTTAAGACTTCCAATGTTTTGTAGAACATTTCATTGAACATACTTTTGCATTAACCAGCAGATGTCCTCAGCGTGCCGAGATTCACCTGTTTGGAAAAAAAATGATTCAAGGTTTTGAAAATATGCTTTATTTTGACCGATTCATTTGAACAAACTGATTCAAAAGTGCCCTTCATTGTAGAATATGACATCACTTGTTAGAATTCCAACCTACCAATCAACTAAAGTCCTTACTGCTAAAATAATTTAGAATAACAATAAATGTCACATTTTAAAAGTTCACAACACTACCCTCTACTAGTAACATGTTTTATTTTTTTATTATCATCATCTGACAACTATTCTGAAACTATCGTTCTGTATTTATTTATTAGAGAAGAAAAAAATCTAGATCTCTCTGTGCACTTAGTACCTAGTGGGCCTCCATCCACAAAAGAGCTCAGTGAACAGCCACCTGTTGCCACTTGTCTTTTACCTTTTGATGTCTCCATTTTTCAGCAATCTTTCAATGGAAAGAGCAACGAAAACTTTGAATCTCTGATTCATTGCTCAATATGGCAGGGGTGGGGTAACTGTGAGGGGAACTTTGCTTCATTTTCCATTTTACGTAAAGATGGAAAAGGGGGAGGGGATCTGCCAAGAGTATTCATTTGATCTGAATGAAACTACAATAAAGCAAATTCCTGGACAGCCATCCCAGTTCATCATGGAGAGGCATTCCCCAGCCAGCCTTTTGTCTCTGGCTCTGACAGGCCACAACTGCTATTCTAACCCTCAAGAGCATGCTGTATTAAATCAATATATAATATTACCAAGGTCAACATGCAACCCGTGATCAGCTGCATGTAACCCCTAGTGGCACACAGCCCATCCATCTCCCTGTGAAAAATTCTTTCTATTTTTCTAGAAACTTCTCATGTCCCACTAGAAGACAATGAAGGCTCAGATGATAATATTATTGTAGATGGGAACTGGTGGATAGTGGTTTCAAAGGGCAATAATGGTATATGGTAGTTAAGAGACTGGAGTGGTCATGAATTGCTCTGTAACAATGTGCAACATAAACACAAGAACACTTAATGGATATTGAGTCTCGTTGATATGAAATAATAAAGGTTAGAGTGAAGAAACTCACGAGTCTCAGTGCAGACAGCATACAATACAAAGGAAGTGAATAAAGGTGTTTGTAGTACAAGTTTGCCATCTGCTGGTGAAAAAGAGAAGATAAAACCAAATCAAAAGCATCACAATAAGCTTTATTGTATGAACTGGGTACATTGTGCCTGAATACATATTAAAGCATCTCTTCTCTGTACAGCATATATGCAACCATACTGAATATGAAATAGCTGTTTGACGTGAATTTATTCATCTTTACTGTACAATTACTGTACAAACCTATACAGCTTTATTGCACTGCATTATGACAACAATTCTTCTCTGATGGTTGTAATGTCAGAAATACTTCTGTTTAAAGACAGTTACTTCATCGTCTTACATATTGATCACTGTACGAATACTGAAAAAGAGAAAGAAAGGTTATGTATGAACAGTATGTATACGTGTATGTATAGATATAGAATTAAACACCATAACAATGGTTTTCTTTTCTTGACTAATGCATGTGGTGTATGACCATTTTACAATACTAAAATAAAAATGTCAGGCATACAGTTGTAGCAATGCTTAGCACAATACAAGATCATTAGTAGATTAGCAGATTCATAGAACTTACCTCTTCCCAGTGATCATAAGATCGAAGGCCTGGTTAACCTGATCTAGAGTCAGTCTGTGTGTCACAAATTCATCCAGCAGAAGCTTCCCGCTCATATACTCCTGCACCAACTTGGGCACTGACTCGGCACTCTTCCAACCTGTCAATCAGACAGGAAGAACAAAATTACTTTATTTTTAAGTTACTTTAAATACCAGGTGTTTTCCACTAATACACCGTAAAATTAGAGAGGACTGTAAAATAATTAGACATATAGGCTACAGTAGATCATTATCAGGCGTGCTTTACCACCAAAATAGGAGCCCTTTAGAGTTTTTCCAAGAAGAATATCTTCAGAAACCAGAGTAAGTTCTCCCTTCCTGGTCCAGCCCACCATCACACAGACTCCCCCTGCAGGAGTACATGCTTCCACAGCAGCTCTCTGATTGTAAGATATGACATTGTATCTGCATATGATTCCAGATCAGTTATGCTCTTGTGTGACTATACAGTAACTTGATTCACTTTCGACAATTGAAAGAGGCCTTTTTATACCTAAAGGCATTGTTAGATAAAAATTCAAGACGTTTATCTTACCATTACTCCCACATTCCCCACACACTCAAGAGAGAAGTCAACGCCACCATTAGTCAGCTCCCTCAGGACCTCCTGAATGGGTTTACTGTGGTCTTTAGGGTTCACAAACTCAGTTGCTCCTAAAGTCTTGGCAATCTCAGACTTGTCTGGGTTGATGTCTACGGCAAAGATCTTGGAAGCACCGGCAGCCTTGCATCCCATGACTGCTGCCAGTCCAACAGCCCCCAAACCAAACACCGCACATGTCGAGCCAGATTCTACCTGGAGAAGACGATGACAAAAAATATAAACACATGCTACAAGCTGGTGGGATATTATTTTTTATTTATGCATTGCCTTATATGCCAGGGGACATAATACACACTTTGCCTGTGTTCACTGCTGCGCCATATCCTGTAGACACTCCACAGCCCAGGAGACAGACTTTGTCCAGTGGAGCGTCTGGGTGAATCTTGGTGACATTGTCCTCTGGCACGACAGTGTATTCAGAGAAGGTGCTGACACCAATAAACTGGTAAATCTGCTGATTCTTGCAGGTGATCCTGCTGGTGCCATCTGCAAGAACACCCTGTTGAGTTTTGTCCCTGTGAGGCAGAAAAAACCACAGTTAATCTCTATTCAAAAGCAGATGAAAAAATACATAGCATTTACTATAAATAAATAGTAATATTCTTATCATTGTAACCAGTTTTTGGTGCAGAGGTTTGTCTTTGGACTCAGGCAGCGTTCACACTGTCCACACTGTGGCAGGAACAGAAGAATGACTTTATCTCCTGCAGATATATAAAAATAAAGTGTTCTGAAATGATTTATGCCACATGATCTTCTACATTCATGTATCTAGGACAAAGTGATTAAGATGAAAATTTTGAGAAATCAGAACTTACATGTATTAACATTTCATATCTTGTTAGAAGTAAAAATTTGATACGTTTTGGGTTTACCTTTAGATACCTTTGTTACACCTGGACCAACACTCTCCACAATCCCAGCCCCTTCATGTCCCAGGATCAAAGGAAAAGGGCGTGGCTTCATTTTAGCAACATCATAAAGGTACGCCCAATCTGAGTGGCATACTCCAGATGCTACAATCTAAAAAGAGTGGATGAAAAGGCTCTTCGTAGTGAAATGAAAATAATACTTTTAGCTCTTTAAAAGCACAATATATATATATAATTTAAATAATGGTCAAACAATTTAAAAGCATATAGTTCCTAGCAAGAAATATGATTATTTATGCATTGTTTTTTAAGTTTAGATTTAAATGTACACTACATCTAGCCTTGCACAATAAATGTAGTGTTATCTACCTTAATTCGTACTTCTTGTGCCTTGGGAGGGGCAACCTCAACCTCCTCAATGGAGAGTGCTTTTCCTGGTTCCCAGGCCACTGCTGCCTTGCACTTGATCACCTTAGGAATAAATTTAAATAAATGCACTACCATTACATGCATCACGGTTTCCCCAATATATTATATGCAGCACAACAGTGAAGTTTTGAAAATTGGAAGTAACTGAGCACCACATCAAGACATTAGAAGGGTTCTTAAGGATAATACTGTTTATCCTATTTCACAATGCTATGTTTTCCTGTGCATTTGATCAAATAAATGCAGCAATGGTGAGCATTGGAGGCTGCGTTCATTTGCTACAACAATACATTGATTTCCTGTTATTTCCTTACCTTACCCTCAGTTTCCATGGCAACGACACACTTTCGATACAGTGAATCCTTCCACTGTGGTCTTTGAACTGCTATCGACAGCGTTGCAGACAGAACATTTATGGCTATTAAAATGCAGAAACAAAAGCAGAAATGGTCTGATGATTATACAAAAAAAGGTTATTCATGTCAATAATTTTTCACTGCCTAACGTTACAAGTTCTATTACTCTAGTCAGTCTAGTGTGCTATTAGTTATTTAACGTTACTTCACAGTTCAACATGTTACCATTCAAAAGGAAATGCATGGTATTATTTCTCTTAACTTACTCAGTGATTAGTGTTTATCAGAATTAGGTTAGAGATTAATGTTGTTGGTACTTTTTTTCTGCTTTGCATATTCCGAATTTGGAAAGCTGGCCAACCTCATGTGATTGGCTAACCGTCCTCCTTCTGCGCGAGGCTCTGGGAATCAAAACAAGCTGGAGCGCGATCTCCATCTACTGGAGATACAACTATATGAAAATCTGGAATCTGAGGGTACAGAAAAATCTAAATGCTGAGAAAATCACCTTTAAAGTT
>JAUCMU010000026.1:17979705-17998869 GCA_032275025.1 Enteromius treurensis | reverse complement strand
GGCAACCTCTAGTCAACGGGGAGGGGGAGGGGGAGACACCGCTCAGCAGTATTTTGAAAGTGATTGCAGTACCAGTTGTGGCCATTTCTTACATACGGCTCCTTTAACAATGTTTTTAATCATTCAAGTAACCTGTTAAATAATGTTGTCAGCACTGTGCAAAACCTTGCTTACAGCATGATACACCGAAAACGTTTTAAAGGCAGGGTAACGTTAAACGATTTTTCAAAAATGCGTTTGAAAACTTGAACACAAACAAACTTGTAGCCATCAGCAGTAAGGGGCTTTTCTACTAATGACGTCAAGAGTGCGTTCAGTAAACAGAGAAAAAAAGAGAGGAAAATGCCTGCAGAACCATAAGGCAAGAAGCAAAACTCGGGCAAATATTGTATCAGCTTTCTATCTCGGGAGAGAACCCAAGGAGCGGAAGGACTGCGATGGGACTCGAGGTTCACAGGTGAGAAGTTGCGCCACCACTGCTAAAGTCTGCCTACACTGGACGATATAAAGCGACAGATCAAAATCATTTGAAATGTGTCAACACATCAGCCGCAGTTTTCTGCCGGAGATTTGTCGCAGGCATCAGGTGTAGACCGCAACACTGATTAAATTAATCACTGACTTCTGTAGTATTTTGCGCAACTCGAGTCCCATGTAGACATGTCTTTCAGTCATGGTGAATGAAGCCAAGTAAGACCGCTACAATATGGCAGACGGCTTACGTATCGCGGCACATAGAAGCATTTATTTATAAGGCGTCTATGTGTATGGCGTGGACAGGGCCGGATTAACATGGCCAGGGGCCCCTAGGCTACAGGTTGCAAAAAAACATCTTTTTGATCCAGCCGTGGGTGTTGACACGGTGTAACATTGGTTCTGCTTTGTTTCACTGAGCTAATTGTTGCCTGGGTTGCAAAGGCTACGGATGTGTGGGCGGAGCTATTAAATTAGGGGCGTGTTTGTTTTGGTGATTTCAAATATCAACATTAGCCCCCAGAAACCGCTTACTCTGTCTTTTAATCTGGTCCTTAGCTGCTCATGAGCTGGTTTAAGTTGGTCCTTAGCTGGTCATGTGCAGGTCCTAACTAGCTCCTGCTCAGGACCAGCATAGGACCAGCACATGACCAGCTTAAACAGCTCATGACCGGCTTAAACCATCCATGCTTTAAAACCTTCTTAACCAGCATTATGCTATTTTTTTAACAGGTCTTTCACACACGCTCTCTTTTTTTTATCTGACTTTTTTTTTTTTTTTTGGCTTTGCTTTCAAGCCAACTTTATAGTTTGTAATCAAATTTTACTTATCACTTTAAATGTATTTGGTGCTGTTATTCGATGTAGTCCCTGCACAGTTATGCTCATTTTCATGCTAGGAATCATTCAGTTTGAGTGCAGCTGAGTTCTTTGATTTCTCAAACCAGCCAGTCAGTTCTCAGAGCCTAAAGTGATCCCTTTTAAAATTGTACAGACACATACTTCCCTACAGAAATAAGCTTACACAAGGGTTCTTTTATAAGAGTGAAAATGCTTAATATTTGGCAGTGCTTCCCAGAATGCATTTCATATGTGTCTGCTCTGCACAGTAGACTTGCTGTGTCTTGCCACACACTTTGCCAGACAAAACCAGGTCATTTGGAATGTCAAATCACCTCTGCTCATCTAAATGATATGCAAACACTCGTGAAACACTCAAGTGCCAATGTGCAATGCCATTTTCCATTCTGCAGATGTTTTCTAAATAGAATGTCTGATCGAGATATTGGTATTATTATTATTTTTTCCACAGGGGAGTGCGGTTTGCATCATATTAGAAGCAGCATACCATAATAGGAATGGAAAGAAACATCTTTTGAGAGCTGATTTTCTATATGACCTCATTTTATTTCAATGTTTAAAGGGCAAAACAATTCCTTTCAGTTGACACAATGATTCCAGTTTAATCACTTCCTGTCTGTTTCTTCAAGTTTAAGAACTGTGTAATACATGCCAAGCTTGCCACCCTGTTTATGTCACTGAGGGACCATTTCCACTTTTTCTTCCCCTCATTTCATATCCTAACAAGGAAGCTTTTATACCAGTTGCTCTTATCACTTCTTTTGCCGGATATTACCACCATTTTCCCCTCAGTCAAATAAGCCATTATTCTCCATTTCTCCGTCTCTATCATTCTAACAGCTTGTGACCCTAAACAGACTTATAAAAGACAGCTGAACATTAATTTAGAAGACCTTTCTGTGTTGTTTCTTTTATTCATGGAACCATAATACCCAGAACATTTGCTCGTCACTTATATCAACTCACAGCTGTTTCCATACTGACATCTCACGTTTTTTGTGTCCTAAAATCCTCCCATTTGCCTGCACCAGCTGCCCTGCTCCATTTCTCAGGCATGTGAAAGTATGGAAAGGAATGTTACACTGCTGCTTGCTGGCTACCTTTTTTCTTCCTTCTTTTCATTGTTGCTATGACAACATCACCCCAGCAACATCCCACCTGGTTGGCAGACAGATGTACAGTCTGATGTACAGGGTTTGATGGGTAGAAAGCATCAGATAGAACACAAGCAGAGATGAGAGTTCATACCTCTGCACAAAAACAGGCTGCTGTAGACATAACATGGGTACATTAACCCTCCTCAGTTTCCCATTTGGAATATGAGTCTTGCTCAACATGAACTTATGTGTAGCCAAAAACGAAATGAATAAAACAGATGGGTGAAAAAAAACAGATTAAATCAAATATCAGGGCATGTTATAGCCTGAAAATGCACTAGATAGAGGAGATTTTCAATTGTGCCACAGTAGATGTTTGCAGAGATGCACGTTGGTCATGGGTTTTTAGCTTGGAAAGATGTTATCTGCGTGTAAAAACAGCACAACACGCCTGAGGCAGATAGCCAGGTTTCCTTCAGTTGTTCCATTCAGTTTGTCAAAAATAATCTCTCTTTGGGGACTGTGTGCAGCTGTCAGATCTAACAGTAGGAAGCAAGCCATTTAACTCTTCCGTGACCACAGAAACTTGTATGAAAGTTCATTTGGATGGAAGTACACACATCAAACAATTAAAACAACAGTTCACCCAAGTTAAAATATGGTCAGAATTAGTTTAACTTCATGTTGTTCCAACCCCATTTTTTTGGAGGGAACACAAAAAGAGAGTTTCTGAAGGAGCTTCATGCAGCTCTTCATGCAACAGCAGTTCCCAACAAACAGAATCATAAATAATAAATCACTGAAATGTTTCTCTGTTGTTACAGTTATCAAATCAAATATGGTCCTTGGATGTTAATGATCTCAAACATAGTGGTTCACACACATCAGTCTTTATCAGCATGCATGGCCTAAGAAGAAGCTTCAAAAGGGATAGTTCACCCAAAACTGATAATTATGTCACTAAAAAGTAGAGTGAGTGCGCAAAGACAACAAAAATAACAAATTTATGCAACAATTCGTCCCCTCCGCATCCCCTAGCACCATTATGGAAAGTACCATAACGCTTGTGTGTTTAAGAGTGTATTTGATCTGTAATTTGTGACTTTTAATCTCACATAAGACTTGGAATATATCTAGCATATGATCGTATTGACAATTTCTGGCGTTTTTTCACTGCTTCACAGATGTAACAACTTTGAACTAACTTAAAAATAACTTTATACTTAAATAACTAATATAAAAATGTGTCCAGAACTGCTCTAAGGGGTTACTTCAAGAGCATTTAACTCTTTCATTTGAGTAAATCTGTTGTCAAATCGTGTACACACAGAACTGTAAAGGTATTCATGGCAAGCTGTCAAAATAAAAGTTCTGTTTGGACATGGCAGCAGAAATATGTTACTATTATTCAGTAGAATGTGCATAATAGGCTACTACACAAATGATTAAAACAGTATTTCTTCAGTGTTTTAAACTGTAATATAAAATCCCCTTTATTTTTCAAAAATTAAAATTAAATCTTCATTAATTCAAAGACAAATGTTTTATGTCTTAAAAAAAATTGAAATGCACAAAATTTTCAGAGGGGGAAAATTTATAAGAATAAATAATAACGCAGCAGTGTAAAGGTAGCATAACAGATATGTAAACTGAATTCTATTTGAACTTTATTAAAAATAATTCATTGTGTTGGATATATTTTGTTCCTTTTGTGCAGTGGTTCAGGAGATGAGGTTTTGAGTCTGTATAAACGTAAACAAGCTGAAAAAAATGTTTTTTTTTGAGATTTATAAACTGATTTCATAAATTGATATCAAAAAAGGTATCGTCCAGGAACCGGGATCAAACTCAAGGTATCGGTATCTAATTTATTTTAAACAATACCCAGTTACAAATATTTTTTGGTGGTGAACTATCCCTTTAAGGTTTTCAGCCACACTATACGGTGTCTTCTATTGTCTGCCTGACAGGAATGCACATAGAACAAAGAGTAAAATAAGCTATGTGTGTGAGATTATGATGTGTGCATGTCTTTGTGCATGAGAGTGTGTTTGTGTATGTGAGTGTGTGTTAGAGAGAGAATAGTCACTGGCATGTCTCACTAAAGCTGTCTCTGTCCTCATGTGCTAGGGGTTAACCCCGCATGAGAGCTAGATTAGGGGACCCAGCACGCTGCATTTATTCACATGTCCAGCCGGCCAGAGAATCGGCCTCACATCGGCATCTGAATCATCCGAGCTGCTGTTAGACTTATACACAGTTAGGAGGAGCCCACGCCATTTCACTAAATATAGGCGTGACACAAAAGTTAACTTTGGAAGCCATTACAGCTCAAAATAAGTCTTCGGTGGTGAAATGAGGTTTCTTAAACATAACCAAACTACTTTTTTCCCTTTTTTAAACGTTTTCAGGCTTTTGAAGTTCTAAGTCAACCAACAAACATTTGCCCAAATGGTATTTTTGAGGATACTGATATACTTGGATTCAAGTAATTGGCTATTGTAGCCGCCGTGTAATAACTATATTGAGTTTTATGTGTCTGTATTCAAAGAGGAAGATCCTGGTTAATTGACTTGAGGATACAACTACCATTTGATGGTTGTGAAATGAGTAGTGTAGATTCACGTACTGTAACACCTTATTTTTTGTTGTGCCAGTTGATTTACGAGTTTAAGTACTAGCTCATAAAGAAGAAGGCAGGTCATGTTTGGAGGATGTCTATTTGGGAGCTGTAACCTATGCTACAGTACCTCAAATGGGATGGAAACAGTGTGTAAATCAAAACTTAAGACAGCTGGTGGACATTATGCAAAATATAAAATGCTGTTGAAAGTCTAAAATGTCAAAGTAACCCAGAGTGAATGTGACAGATTAATTTGAAACTAATGCACAACAGTCAAACTGCAGTCATTGAGAATCAATAAAAAAATAAATAATTCACTATTGCTGTTTTTGAAGTCAATTATTAAGTTTTTCAAAGGTAATGCAGGTTCCAAAGATGAAATGGAGTAGCTCAAAAGTACATTGCAAACAAACTAGCACCCCCTTTTTCAACAATATGGAAAATCCTTCTGGGAAATGACTTGAGCAGGAAGACAAACAGGAATGGGCAGCTCACAGCAGACGGCCAGCTAATGTGGCAGGATGGACAAGAGACAGAGAGGCAAAAACCTCATTCCTGCTGCTCAACGTCATCCGAGGGCAAGAGGAACTGGAGCAGCAGTCCTCCGTTTATTCATTCTAGCTTAACCTTTAACTCTCTTCCGGTGTAGTCTGCATGCCAGGAAAAGCTAAATCTCCCTGTAAGCAACTGTAGACAGAAAATAAAAAAGAGTAACTTTTAGATTTTTCATTAAACAATACTTAATTTTGGTGGGAGAAAAAAATCCTTAAGAAATAGTAAGAATGTCTCTCATGCTGTATTCGTGCTTCCAGTTTTATTTGACATTACTGAGTGGATGTCTGTTTTGTCTGTGTCTATGAATGTTTGACCTAATAATGGCTGGAAACTAGCTGGCTGTGGAGCTATACAGGCTTAGGGGTTAAAAATATGTGGCCAGGCTTGAGAAACAGGAGTTGCATTACAGTGTAGCGGCTTAAACGTTAAATATAAACTAGAAAGCACTCATTCCCTACAAACATTATAATGAAGGGTTGGTTTAAAGATTCATTTTCAGACCCATTGTCTGAAAATGAATGAAACAAGTGGTAATGCAATTCCAAATCCAAATTCAACTTTAGATTAGAAACTTCAAAAATTCAACTTTACTGCCATCTGCTGTCAAAGAGAGGTATGGATCCATATTTTATGTCCGTTGCATGGTTGTATGTATGCTTATCTGGGTATCACGAAGTAAGATTGTCTCACTCGTGTCTTTCAGACAATGTTTCTCTCACTCTTTTGTACTCTCTCATGCCATAAAACAGAGTTGCTATTGAAATGATGTCATCACTATCTGTAGATCATCTTAGTGATGAGGAATTTGCACTAGCCAGTTCCCGTGGCAACCCCCTCACTATGGGATGTTGAGATCTCTGTGCAGATATTCTTTACAGCTCATGTACTCTCTGACACTGTGTACTAGGAGCTCTTTCCAACAGTGAATAAATCAGCATCAGCTGACCACCAAAGCAAATATCTAGCATGCAAAAGGACAGAAAATGAATCTACAGACCGGAAATTACTTACCAGCTGCTCAAACATAATGTCTGACTGTGTGCAAACACTGCTTGTCTCAACCTCATAACTGAAAATCAATGCTCCCGTTCATATTTCTTTCAATTTTGCTTTGCGTGTCATATTATTTGAAGGCCGCTCCAGTTGGAGAGTAGATTTGTGAGCTTGGGTCCCAGAGGTCTCCAATCTCTTCTGATAGTGACAAAGTGACAATTGCTAAAAAGGCTTGCTGAGAGCAGTGGACCTTTAGAGCTGAACTCCATGTGTCCTTGTGAGAGAATTTTTATCTGGGGAAATAAAGAAATATCACACTTTTATGTCAGCTTAGAGTAACTGTGAATGAGCGTCTCTAGAGACCATCACCCTAAAACTATGCTGAAGCACTGGCTGTAAAACAAAAATGTAAGGTTTTATTATTGTCTGTGAGATTCTAGACAGGAAAATGTTATGATGACTGATTGCATGAAGGTCAGGCGATCTGATAAAATAAAAGTGAGTACATATGTATTTACTTGAACTTACAATCAACAAGCTATTGGTCTTCTGTTGCTTATACCTGTTGTCATAAACAACTGCTAGTTACGTATAGTACTTCTCAAGGGAGGGAAGGCAACATGAACAGCATTTCAGGGAAAAATTGCTTTGATGTACTGTAAGATGTCCCGAGGTACTCTCGGCCTTGAGTAGCAAGCATAATACAAGCCAAACTCATTTATCAGGATTCATTGTATTAATGGAGGTAGGTAGTCTATTTTTAGATTTTCTAGAGTCTTTCCATGGGGGATGTCTACACTGTTGAGGATGCGTCAGACCCAAGAGTTGTGTTAAAATAAAGACTATAAAGAACTCATGAAGTATCTGCAGTGACTAATAATGTAGGCCTATGACAAACAAGGCTGCAAGACAGGAGAAATTAATCTAGTTATTTGAAATTTGCTGTAATTTGTAAAAACTTTTATTTAAGATGAGTCAGAGATAACTGACGTGCACTTCATTATGATACCTTGCTCCATCTTCTGAGAGATAGGACCTTTTTAACCAGTGTGGATGTGCTAAATGAGTCACCCTGCTGACAGATGCAAGAACATTCTGTGCTACAGAAAAGTCAACTTTTGGCTTGAATCACTTGTCACATGAATGAGCCTGTACAATCACAGTCAGTGAAAAGCCAACCGGAGATGAATATTTAGTTGCTTCTGCTCTCTCAAAAACATGACAAGACTGCCTGGCCATGAGGTTTACTGAAACATCTTTTCCTGAACACTTTCACTGCATCACTAATTGTTATGTTGCGACTTGTTTCTGTTGTGTTGTGCTAATTTAGCTTTACATGAGTGTAATTTATTTACATGAGAAAATATCCCTGCTACTAAGCCAGCCTAGGCTGGTAAGCTGGCTTTAGCTGGTCAGCAGGTTGGTTTTAGAGGGGTTTTGGCTTCTTCCGAGCCTGTCAGGCTGATCATAGCTGGTTTAGGGTGGGAGACCAGCTGGAACGACCAGCTAAAACCAGTTACTTCCAGCCTAAACCATCTAAGACCAGCCAACCATCCTGGGCTGGTTTTAGCTATTTTTTTTTTGTAAAGGAATATCAATATTTCCCCAAATTACAGCACTTTTGAACTAAACTTTTTGAACTATCTAAGTTTTGTCGACAGTTAGAGGCGGCAGAACATTTTACTACAGCAGCCACCTCATAATTCTCTATGCAGAAGAAAGCGGCTCGAGGGCATTCTGTCAAAGAAAACCTGCTGGCTTGGAATAACATACTGTAGTGGTGAGAAGTAGACTAATTATTAATATATCTCTTAGTATGAAATGACAGCTTTATGTTTGGGTATCAAGGCCTTGTGCCTGTCACGTTACAGTCTTTAAGATGGCCATTGGGGGGCAGTGCTCCTCTGCAGTTAAACAAAGCACTCACTGAATGTAGAAATATAGAATATTCAGATTGCGTTTAATGTTACATGTGACTGTTCCTTTTATTAGAGGAAGTCATTTTGTCAGAAAGAATCCGTGCTACCTGGCCATAGAAACGTTAAGAGCTCTGGGATGCATCAACTTTTCATTGCCTGGCTTTGTCATAATGTTACTGGCCACTGTTGCATGTTGTGGACCAAGCTAGTGTATTTTAAAGCCTGTTGTGTTTTTTCTGTTCACCCAAAGAAAGGTTATGTGAATGATCTAAAAGTTGCTGATACCAATGCTATGTGAAATGAAAAAGCAAAGAAGGGAATACAGGGTTTCAGATTAATGCCTGGATAAAATTTTTAGCTTCACTTTGTCCCAATTAATTTCATCCTTTGAAGTGGCTTCAGTCCTTGCTGGTAAAAGCTCTGCATTTCCTTAATTCATGGAGATCAATAAATGTATGTGAAGGGCTCGAATCATAAAACGTACAGCATATCAGATGTTTATGCTGCTTTGGGCTCGAGCAGTTTAGCAGTTTACATCTTCGACTCCACAGCCTCCACAAAAGCGTATACTGTACATACACTTACATAGCAAAGTGTGTTCTGGGTGTTTTTTAGGTCAGACATAAAACATTAAATGACAATAAACTGATGAAGCAAATGAAATGACAATGATTAACATAGACTCTGTAGCCTATTTTCACACCGGAAAGACAAACAGATACCGACAGTGTGACTGACACAGGAGATGTTCTTTTTCTCTCATCACACAAATGAGGCAAAGCGAAGTACTTTTCATCAGGTTCCTTCATTATCCCTGTGATGAATCACCATGCATCATCACGGCACACGTGATAGCTTTCACAGTGCAGTTTGTTATACAGGGACTTAATATTCTAAGGGGAAGGTTTGGGAGCTATTAGTAAGCTAGAAATATCAAAATATCAAGTAGCATCTGCAAACATATGTTGCTAAACCTTTTTTTTTTTTCTCACTGCTTTTCATCCCCTGTTTTTGCAGTGACGTGAATTGTAGTTGATGTAAATACACAGGTGTCCAGACAGATGTAATTCATCAAATTACCTATGGACATGTTCCACTGGTTTGACTACCAATAATTTAAATGACTTTTTTCCTTCATTTTAAACACTTTGGGGCAGATTCCCGAACCGGGTTTAAGACTAGTCCTAGCATAGAATAAATGTTAAGAGCTGTCTAAACTGGAAAAAGCTAGCACTTAGATATCTTAAAATACATCATTACCATTGTTTGGTCTAAAAATGCTCACAGATAATGCATTATTGTAAGACATGTTTCTAAAAATTTTAAATATCATAACATAGCAAAGGTCTAGTCCTGGCTTAATCGAATCCCTATCCGGGAAACCGGCCCTATATCTTTTATTCTTTCTTACTAAACCAAACAAACTCAAATACATTTCTTGAAAGCTGTGTTTGCACGTCATTGATATCTTGCAATTACATTATTATATATTTTAAACTTGACTGTTAAAATAGTTTTGGGGTCAATGTACTGCTTGTGTTTCAGTGTTTCTTTTATTTAAACCTACACCCTGAATATACTTCATAATAGTCCAGGCATGGCACATAAACTGAATGGCTATATATAGAATATTTAATGCATAGGTAGGTGATACCGACATTTCTAAGCGCCAAAACCTGAGATCTGGTTGTTCAAGATTCATAAGATACTCCAGTCAACAAGGAGTGAAATAAATATGCTATTCCCATTGCTCTTTGGTCTAGTCAAAACTGGCGACAGAAATTCAATTAAACCTGTTTAATGACCCTCTGAGGAGCTCCTGCCAGATGCATACAATATTCTGAATGTGATTTAGAACTGGGCTTGTGAAATAAATTACATCCCAGGCCACCCCGGATACCACACACTGAACTAGAATACGCTGTACATGTACAGTAGCATCATTTTACATTTTCAATCGTTTTATTAATGTCTATTTCCTTTTTGTTTAAATTGCCTTCTCTTCACAAATCCTCAAATCCATCTAGTATTCTATGCCCATAATCCTAATTTATTTTTCTGACCCATGATTAAAGCCAGTTTTTCATTAGTAAACTTCTGTTACTGATCTTACAGAAAGTGCCACAGATGCAAGACAAAATTACTGCTGTACAACAAAATAATACTAGTCCCTTGACAGCTTTTTAGTGTGGATTGTGCAAAGCTCAGTAAATCTTGCATGGTTTTGTTTTAATAAATGTAGTTGGTGTTTTTGTTGCGTTAAACCTACAATGAAGGATATAGCGTTGGTGCTTTATATCAGATCGTCCCTAAACTTTGACTGCAACTAGATGCTATAGATATTCAATTAGGAGCTTTTCAGTGTTGATAGTATTTGCAGTCACCAAGACACGCTTCAGACTCATTCTTGTAGCACGTGTTGAATTTCAACTTGTTCATAGGAGTATATGTCATCATGAGACCAGCTTACAGATTTCTTTTTGACTGCTCTTTACATGCTCTTTAAATCTGAAATCTTGTATGACAGTGTGAGCGTTCATTCATTTTAATGACTTTGATATGACATATTACTGATTCAGATGAACATAAGATCAAATATAATTGTACATAATTGCCTGTGGCATTATTTGTTTTACATTGTCAGTATTGCAATAAATGTGTGCGTGTGCGTCATCATACCCTAATGTGGCTTTCTCAGTACTGTTTGTCATACAGGGACTTAATATTCTAAAGGGAGAGTTTAAATTCATGGAGTTAAAATAGAGAAAAGAGGCCATTTAAAACAAAGAAAAGTAATGAATAATTACCTAAACATTTATGCATGTATGTTTAAATACATGCATATACTTTCTCCATATACAGTATGCTAGTTATGTTGCATTAGATAACAAAATATCAAATCAATATGTGCAAGCAAATTATGTTGGACCTTATTTTCTCCGAAGTAACAGCAGTAGGTTTTACTATAACTTTATTTTCATTACCTGCCTCTGTTTATAGCACTTTCGAACTAGGGTGTAAATGTGGAAACTGTTTAATTGTTTAAGTGTTAAACAAACTGACTGATACTTTCAGTATAATAAAAAGCAATTGATGCCTTATATTTTATGCCCTGGTAGGTAAGGTATTCTTCTTCTTTTTTTTTTTTTTTAAATAGTTATTTGTTAATTGTATGTGAGTGTTATCAGGTATGTAAGTACAAGTGATAGTAATTTACATTTACATACCAGCAGTAATTGTTAATGATCACAACAAATGAGAATTTGTTCTGTTAAATTCATTAAATCATTTTGCCCACTTTAATTTGCATATATTTCAGAAAGATTTGTTGAGTCATTAGTTGGACTCATTATATTGAACTCATTAGTTCAGTGATGAGCTCACTGATAAGTCAGTGAGCCCATCTGTGACCTCATCAGACACCCAAAGCAGCTGTGCCCAAATTTTGAAGTGGTCCATCATAAATCAGATGTTTTAGTCAGTTAGTCACCCAAATTAAACAACATTACAAACACTTTTTTTCAGGTTGTGAAACTTCACAGATTTACACAACATACTAAATTAATTTACTTTGGCGAATGTCATTTGCATTATCAATAGATACTAGATTTGTTGGCTATAGAACAAAAAAAGATTTTGGTAGTTATCTGTGCATTGTTGTAAAATCTAAACACAACTGTTAGACTCACCGTTTCTATAGCTACATTGCACACTAATTTCCACGCAGACCGTGAATATGTACAGTAACAAAAGCTAATTCTGTTGCAGCAAGTGGCAATATAAAGAAACGTTTGTTTCATAGTCAAAGGTCATAGCATAATGAACGTCTGAGTGTGAGATGTCACATGTTCACTAAAACCACCTGCCATGTACACTGCAGCACAAGGTAACCAGACCAGAAATACAGTGCTCTATTACCTCTCGCAGGGTTCAGTCACATTAATGGAAACGGTTGAAGGCAGTTTGTTTAAGAGGTAATGTTTACACAATGCTAACTATGCTTAGCCATCTATGACGTGCTCTGTGAATGAGGTAATAAAGACCTTCTTTGGAAAAAGAGTGATGCTTGCTGTAACTGCAATGCAATAATACGACTTCAGCAAATTTTAGTAAACGGCTACACATGAGAATTTGCTTTAAATGTCAGAAAATGCCATGCATTCCCATTACTTTTAAATTACCTCCACATTGCCAACCACGCTCAATTAAGCAATGCGAGTCTAGTTAATTGAAGGCAATTATAGTATTGGATGTGTAGAGTTGGTTAGAGCAGAGGTTAGAGGGAATATAGAATGCTTCCCCTGACTCTAAATGAATTCTCACTTTTACAAAGTGCAATCATGCAACAAAGGCTTTGATTTAATAGTTAAAAGTTTACTTATTTGAATAATAATCACCAAATATTGCTCTATAAAATGGTTATTTTCACACTCAAATCGATTCACCACCCCTGCTGTTGGGTACATTCTGTTATTAACAGTTAAAAATACATTATCCACAAAAATTGTAGAGCCACTCAACTTGTCTGAGCCTCCCAAGCTTTTAGGCTTTAATTAGACCCAAAGACCCTTTCTGAAAAGTGCTTGTGTTTCAGCTGAGAGAGTCTGTCCTATGGTGGCCAAGATTTATCTGAGCAGCAGAATGTAAAGTAGCCTCCACAGAGACATTATGCCTCACCAACCACAGTTCGGGCTGGTCTCTAGATATGAGGCAGTGGTCGACATCGAACCACATATAAATGTATATTTGTGTGGGCAAATCAATATAGTGTCTGACTCTTTGGCTGCCAAATAGCAAAGAATTTTGGCAAAGTTGTAGATAAAATTGAGCTTATCATCTCACACAGTGGGAATTCTACTCAAACGCATGTTGCCTTGAGATTAGTGTGACAGTTAAGTGTCAAATTGTCCTTCTCAAAGGTGTAATGGCCATCATGTACAGTTTTTCTCAAATGATTTTAAGGTTGATACTGTCAGAGCAAAATTTTTCTAAACAAGTTGTACCGTATTCTCGATTTCAGATGCAGTCATATTGATGTGTGCTGTAACTATCATAACTTTGCTAAGCATAAAAGGGGTTTGTCTGTCAGAAGCCAGGGCTAAGAAATAAAAAGATGAAAGAATACAATAAATAATAAGATGTGGAGTGGACAGAGGAAGAGGGGCAAGAGATAAAGAGAGAAAGGAAAGAGTAAGAATAGATGTTTGAAGAGGATAGATAATGGAAGCTTATCAGTTTATCAATGCTCTATGGGAGACACAGAGGGAGAAGGAGAATTTTTATGGTTTTCACAATAAAGAATGATGTTATTAACAGTAAATTTGATAAAAGGTTGTTGTCTTACTATGTGTATCCCTAAGGGCCATTATCTCTCCACAAAGATGAAGTCAAAAAGGAAGAAATTATTTAGTTCTAATTCAAATTTTTAGATCGGAAGGTAGCATTCCTAAAGCAATATTGTTGGCTTATTGGCAGAGATATAATCATATAACATCTTTGTGCTGCCAGTGAATTTTTTCCTCTTTTATAACTTTTTTTTATAATCAAATTGTATCTCCACATTCTACATTTTCAGGATTGGCCAACAACGTTCTGCTGAATACCTCTTGATTCAAATAATTTTTGGTCCAGTACACTAATATGAATTCCATAATGTGCCTTAAGCTATTTAGCATCTCTTGCCTTAAAAAATGGCATTTTGCATTCACAGGAGACTATAGGGACAGAGAAGTAAAAAGAGAGCGTGAGGGGAATGGTTCAAATAGATCAAGCTTGAAACTACATCCCCATTATGTGTGTACTAGAACACAAAGAGTATTTCCCGCTGTGCCATACCTTCAACCTGTCTCATGCTGGATTAATGAACAAATCCATAAATGCGAAAGGAAAAACATATACATACAGTATGCATGCTCACATGCATGCTGGGAGCTAAAAAAAAGAGAAACCATCAAAAAGCACATAAAACTGTGGGTCTTATTCATGAAATAAAAGCTAATTGGATTTATGTGTAAATCGTAAAACCATTCTAACATATTGTCATGATCGATTCAGTGCAACAATTCACATGAAAATGCATTTATGAACGATTTATTTTAAAACTCGCTTTGTTTATGTTTCATGAGAGAAAGGCCCAGACTTTTAAAATTTCTGTTTTAATGACATGCACAGAGAACATTCCAGAAAGGTTTCAGCAATGAGAGAATGGGGTGTGTTATGAGGTAAATTCATAATTCATAAAGTAAATGAAGGCAGAACGTAGCTGCATGCTGCTGAGAGAGAATTTCAGCGTGTGTCCCCTGAGCATTAGACACGTGGAGGATTTCTGTTTCAAGCTTTCAGTCCCATTGTATGCTTGCAATTCATAACGTATGTGTCTCTTCAGGTATGTGTGTTGATATGTGATTATGCACACAACCCATGGAACAGATTGTACATCTATGCCTATATCTCAACCTGAGAAATTAGACATGGCATCCACTCTAACTAAGGTCCAAATCAGACACTTTTACAACTCTCTCTTGTCATTTAAAGACTCTGTATCCATGTTACGTTCATTATTCATCTCCTTCCAGAGATTTTAGAAGCACGCAACAAGACAAGCCTTAACCACATACTCAGGATTGGGGGCAATCAAATGTAATTACTTAACATTAACTATTCAAAAGCCTATATTGGTTGACTTCTGAACTTTATATTTAGGGAGGAGATTTTTATGGGTTCTGCTCTTTGGTTAATGTCAGCTGAAAGTAACTCTCCCCACAGGAGATTGGAATACAGCAATCTATCTGTGCTCCTGATTATGGCAGACACATGTTGCACATAAATTACCCTAGAGCAAGAGAAACCATACATACTCACAGCACTCTGTTTATCAGGGTCATGACAAGGTGGAATAAAACACATCTAAAGCATTCTGTCCCGTTTTGTCTGTCTCTAGCTCACACACAAATCACACACAATTTGAGCACAGTGCCTGAGGACTTGATCTTCACAGCAGTGCTTTCCCATGCAGCTGCTATGTGTGATTGTGAATGCATTTCTATTGAGGGCAGCATAAAGGTTTTTTTCCCTTTAGAAATAATACACCGAAAATTAGTTTTTAATTTTTTTAAAACATAAAGTAGCAAATAAAAGTTGATATATATATATATATATATATATATATATATATATATATTTGATACATTTTTCTTTTACCTTTTTTAATAATTTATGTCATTTTCCTTGTTTCCTCATGACAAGGAAATATGTTTTCCCTCAATATAGCAAACATTTTAAGAATTAATGATTTGATTATATATTGAAAACTTGGAAAGATGAAATGAGTTATCAATAAAGTGTTTAAACACACATACACAAACAGGCACAGAAGAGGACGTGAGCAGAGAGCTCCTGGGTCTCCTTGGTTGGCTCCCTGCTCAGTTCGCCACAGGCAATCCTTGCCCAGCTGAGCATGTAATGGCCACAATGATTGTATAGACCATCTAAGATCAAGAGCCCAGATAGACAAGGTTGTGTGCGGGGGTAAAAAGAGAAAAGGAGGAACAGAACTCTTAAGATTTAACAGTACAGGAGCTCAACAGGATGATGTTTTTAAACTGGGCTAAACAACAGATGGGTTGAGGGTCAAAGGCAAAGGTCTGGGACAGGATGGACAGTATTTAAGCACAAAATAGAAGATTGATAGGGGATCAGAATGTAGGTTAAACATGTTTAACACTCCAGCAGTGATACATGCTTTGCTTACTTACATCCAGACAATGATCTCAATTTTCAGTTTGTAGACTCAAGACTCACTTTCATATTTTACATTTTAAAATAATTTTAACATTTTCTGCTTTAAATTTGTATTTGACACTTTATA
This sequence comes from Enteromius treurensis, assembly GCA_032275025.1. Classification (NCBI taxonomy): domain Eukaryota; kingdom Metazoa; phylum Chordata; class Actinopteri; order Cypriniformes; family Cyprinidae; genus Enteromius; species Enteromius treurensis. The sequence continues at coordinate 17,982,480 of JAUCMU010000026.1, read as the reverse complement.
CTCACAAGGTGATATTAAAGCTGTGTTAAGTTTACTGTACTAGTAGCATGTGTTCTCATTTGTAGAAAGCTAATTTGAAATCTAAATAAAAAAGCCACCATTTATGCACAATTTGATAGAATAGGACAATGTTTGGCTGAGATATAACTATTTGAATACCTGGAAATATTGAGAAAATCACACTTAAAGTTGTCAAAATAACGTTTTTAGTAATGCCTATTACTAATTAAAAATTATGTTTTGATTATGTATTTATGGTAGCAGATTTACAAAGTATCTTAATATCTTTGTTTAATATTTGCACAGAATCGTTGTTTTACGGCGGTCACTGAGTCAGTCTGTGATCCACGGAACAAGCTGTATAACATCAACTCTGCGCTGGATATTAAAATCCAGATTATAGTGTAAACACTATTATTAAGCACAGTAACAAGATCGGCAGTTTAAGATATTCACTTGTAAGCACAAAACACAAGATATTATTTTCAATTATAAATATGGCTTTATTGGATAAACACATAAACATAAGACACATAAACTAAACTAACACATAAACACACACATTCATACGAGTCACAGGAAGAGATAAGGTGAGGAAAGAGTGAGTTTAAGAGAATGAAAATGTGAAATCCCAATTCTACAGCAATAGGTGCTACTGCATCGAACATGAACAACCATCAATCAAAAGATTAACTCTCGCATTGAGTTTGTCAATGAAGTTAACATTTATATCAATTTCACCAGTTCAGCCTGAATCTGGAGGTTTGGACAGTAGCCTACTTGCGTTGCCTTTGTCCTTCTGTGGTCCTCACTGCAGAAAGGGGTTTCCCGAGGTTGCTGATTGGCTGGAAGCCAGTTGTCGTTGAAGTCTTGTGAGGCCAATGATTAGGCGGTGGCTGAAGGAGAAGCGAGTCACGGTCTGTTTGAAGTTTGATGTTTGATGCCGTCTGAGACTTGGATACATGACAGGCAAAACTTTACTTACACAAACTCTCACGGAAAGAAAAGAAAGTAAAAAACTATCATCTTCTCATCGTGGCATGCATGCTGAAGCACGTGGAACGGCTCTTAAAGAACACAAAACATGATGAAAATCATGATGACCAGTTGAAACTGGGCTAAAATCTGAGGCTAAGAGCGGAATTTGAATAGTGTCTTGAGCTTTTAAACTCATCTTTGGACACATCCCAAAATCGTGTTTTAACCAATAGACATCATTCTAGCTCAGGTTGTGGTGATATTTCTCCTCCCAAATCATAAATCCAAAATGTTATCTTATCAGTCACATGGTCCGAATTTTCCTGCTCTTGCAGAGTATAATTTTGGACATGATTTCTATAACATGAATATGATGCATTTGACTAAGGATTGTTGGAAGAAAGATTTCAAGCAAGAAGATTGAAGGAAAACCATACTAAACACGGATATTAAAGTATAAGCCATTCTAAATACATATTCAATGAGTGATTAACACATGTTATTTTAAGGTGTGATTATTTATCTTCTTGCAAGAAGAGCTCTTCATTGGGCAGAGGCTCTGTGGAACGCAGAAAGTCCCCATTTGGCATCCTTAAACCTGTTCCTTAAACAATTTAGATTGGTGTTTGGTCTACCCACCTCGTCTCTCACCATGCAAGAGGATTTACTGCAATTACGACAGAATGATCTTACCATTCAGGAGTACATCCTTTGCTTCCGCACACTCGCTTTGACCAGTGGGTGGAATGAAGCAGCCTTGCTGGCGGTGTTTCGCCGAGGACTAACCACTAATATTCGTCAACAAATGTCTATCTAGCTCCATCACATCAACTTGCCAACTGCCCCGTTCCACCAGCTCGGAATGCGGTAAGTGTGGGGCACCTACATCACAATCTGCACATGTTACCTTTGATCAATGTACTGCTAATTTCTGAAACTCACCTGTTCCCAGCGAAAGCCTTAGTGGACTCCGGGCAGCCGGAAACTTCATCTCCTCCTGATGTGTGGAAGCTTTCCAAATCCCGATTCAGCGCAGTCAGGTCCAGTACAAAGTAATCACCATACAAGGAAAGCCCCTGGGTGCTCGTCCTATTGACTCCTGTACATGGACTATTGAAATGAGGATTGGTTGTCTACATCAGGAATCCATCAGCTTCTATGTTCTTCCCGAAGCAACTGTAGATATTCTCCTGGGTAGACCCTGGCTGGAAAAGCACAACCCTACCACTCGTTGGAGTACAGGTGAGGTCCTTCAATGGAGTCCTTATTGTTTCGAGCATTGCCTGTCACCTCCCTCTAGACCATCCACAGTGCCATGCTATTCCACCTCTATTGAAAGTCCAGCTACTCTCCAGAAGATGGAGATCCCTCCTGAGTACGCCGATTACAGGGGTTAAAGTAAAAAAAAATCCTGAGCCTGAACTTTTTTTGCGGGGGACTTCAAGTAAGGTTTTCAAGTAAGTTGAATGGAATAATAAGCTAAGCACATGTTCTGAAAAAATACTGTATTGAAATTTGTCTAAAGACATATGAATACAAATTTGAATGGTTTCCAGTAATAAAAAAAAACATTTTTTAAGGGGTAGTGATAATTTTATTAATTTTTTTCCTGGACCACCAGAGTCTCCATTGCCCGCTTTCTCAGAGATGCCACGTGTCAAATCAAGTCACTGTTATTTCTATAGCGCTTTTAACAATACAGGTTGTAGCAAAGCACTGGACATTATCAAATAGGAGAACAGAGTGATGGTAATGTATAATGACGAGAATTAAACTATTAACTATTACATGTCTCAA
>JAUCMU010000026.1:17967591-17978948 GCA_032275025.1 Enteromius treurensis | reverse complement strand
AACAACATAAATTTAAATCTACAGTAAGTTACTGGCAAACAGCTGCGTTAACTACAGCAAATTTTTTACAGTGTAACTAAACTTTAAAAAGTCAAAATTATAATCAACCACCCCATTAACTCCACAAAAACAGCACATCCAAAAAAGAAGCTTTGTCATCACAGGAATACATTGTATTTAAACATATTTAAATAGAAAACAGAAATTTAAATTGCAATAATATTTCATATTCATAATATTTTATTAAATAAATGCTACTCTTGTGAGTGTAAGAGACATTTAAAAAAAAAAAAATCTTATTGACTTGAATGGTACTGTATTTTTTATATTCTTTATTGTACACTTTTCCAGAATACCTAATTTCAATTGACTCTATGTAAAGTGTGGAAGTGTATGAATATCTATGAATTCCGACAAAAGGCAACTTTCCCAGATGGACAGAGAGAGAGACACCAGTAGAAAATGGGCTATGAACAGATGTATGAAACCGTGGCCGTAGGTCTCATATATCAACCTCACACCTCACTCTGCCCTTGGCCTCATGTATTCTCATAATCAGAATTAAACAGGATTAGTCAGTTGATAACGACAAACATAAGGGTACGCAAGCAAAACCCAATCGCAAACACATGCTCTGCATGCTTGCTTTTTATGTTCCTCCTGTAGATAAACACTCAAAAAGCCCCATGAGGAAAATTACTGAATCACACTGATGCTTTCATTTACAGATTTATATATTTATTTATGTAATGCTAAGAAGCAGTGACTCATACTCTTCAGTCATACAAGAGTCACATATCTCCCTTCTCAGAGAGACACACCATTTAACTTTACTGCTCTGGCTGTGAGGGGGTGTAAGTGAGCGTGAATAATGCAGGACATTAAAGCACTGGAGATCACCCACTCCCTTCTGCTGACTATTCAAAAGAGACTGTCTGACCATTTAGTTCACTGTACCGCATTTGATTTAATAACAGTAACCCAATCACATTGACCCAAACCAATCACATTTTTTTTATATCTGCACCCGTACTTTGCTTTCCAGCCCCAGCAATAAAGTCAGCATAGTAAAGTGCCCTATTTTGTCATTTTGAGAGTGCTTTATCAGTTAGTTCTTATTCATAGTTCTCTGTTATTCAAAAGAATATTTGCTGTTTCTATCACAACATCCTGAGTTACATAAAGCACATTAATACCCTTGCACAGTAGAGAATCTCTTACGGATGAGCTGAATAATCATGGCACAGAAGTGGTTGCCATAGAAACTCATGCCATGTTAAGGCGGCAAAACACTAGTTGAACTTCGGCACAAATTAGTGTGTTCCGCAGCTAGTGTCTGCATGGATCTCAGGTGCAAAGATCACAGCAATCGGTTGTTGTAGATGTGTTTTCATGACTTGTAAAGGTGACAAAGACATGAATCAATTACAACAGCATCTTCAGATCCCACATGCTAAACGCCATCCTGTTCCTCACACAGGAAAGAGCTCAGCCGATGCTGTTTCCATGACAACTCAGCCAGGGGATAACAGGTTCTATTTTTTCCCTTCTGTGCTGAATCCCAACCCATTACTGCAAGAGAGAGAGAGAAAAAAAAGATTTTATCATAAAAAATATCATATCACCAAGATTTTTTTTTTTCATCTGTTGTCTGAAGATAGCCTTGAGAGGAGCAAAATGAAGATGAGCTTTGAGTGTCAGGTCTACAGAGAAAAGACTTCATATCACATGTCAAACGCAGATGCCATCTGCAACTTTCAGGCAGTGAAACCATCTCCCAGCTGATTTATGGGTCAGGGACACAGATATCACACCAACTTATCAAGTTTATAGAGGAAATCTGGTGAGATATCCATCTCTCCTATATCTCAAATACTGACAGTTCATCTTAAAGGAGACCTATTATGGTCCTTCATACGATGGTATGTAGTATAAGTCTCAGTTGTCCCCAGATTGTGTCTGTGAAGTTTCAGCTCAAATTACCCACAGATCATTTATTATATCATTTTGAAAATGCCAGTTATGAGTGAAAGCAGAAACATGCTGTTTTCATGCATGTCTCTTTATAAACAAACAAGATGCTGATCCCTGCCCTCTTTTCCACAATAGCTGTGCCTTTAAATCTTTAAATTAATTTATAGTAAATATAAATTACAGTAATTTATAATCTGCTGTTTGGTCGCGCTGAAATCAATCAACAATCAAATCAATTGCTGGCAAAAACATAATGAAAGCGATGTGGGTGGAAACTTGCAGATTAAGGGGTGGTAATATTATAATAAGATCCCATTTCTATATTATGGCTGGAGGTACTCTTATTTTACTAGCATACAGACTTACCAAAAAATAAAAATAAATACCGATTTGTAACCGTTTTTCACGTTTTATGATATGGTAGATGGATTAAGACAACAGATTATAGCACTTGCAGTTTTACGTAAAGGAGAGTGAATTATTATAATCCTTATTTATTGAAATCTCTAGGAAAATTAATAGCAACTGTAACCAGGACCTGTTCTATTTAATTAGGAAGTATCTGACCACTGAATGCTGTGACTGACCAATCAGAACTCAGTATTTTATGTAATAAGTGATTATAAAACATGAAAGTGCATCTATTTGTAACAATGAGACAGGGAAGCATGCGGATCCAAGCAGGCAAGCAGGGTCTAGGAATAGCGAATGGGGACATCAGAGGCAGAGACAATAGAATAATCCAGTATACGAGGCAGTGGTTAGGCGAACAGCGAACTAAATCCAGAGGGGCGGAGAGTAGAGCGATAATCCAAGGCAGGCTAGTTCGAGAACGGGGAACACAAAGATAAACACAGGGAAACACAGAGGGCTTACAAAGGGGAAAACACTGGGTACATCCGCAATGATCGGCAAACGTAAACACACAGACAGGTCCTTTAAATACACTAGCATACAAGACAAGGGGGAGGAGGAACCAATGGGCAGCCATGTCGACAAACAAGGTGGGTGGAGAATAATGTTCATAATAAGAGTCCGTAACAGAAAACGGAGACACAGGTAAACAGAACACATGGTCTGGGCTGGAGTCCCCTCTTGAGGTTTCCGAGGGCAAATCCAATGAAGCTTGTGACACTATTATTACTACTTTTTTTTTGTCCTTGAATACTTTGATCTGAAATGTTCCAAAAAAAAAACCTAGATCAGAGTCTGTCCTGATCAATCACATCTCTGGAATGGAGAATTGGATATTGTAGTGTATGAATACAAATGATTTGTAATGAGACTTTGGCCACTGACCCTAATATCAAAGTTTTTCTCCCTCGACTGGGTGATATATGCAAAATTCATTGCTAGGGCAAAATTGTGAATTCAGATTAAATCCAATGGACTGTCAATTAAACCATTGCGAGGATATAGTCCTACATTTCTCTTTTACCGCTCTAGATGGATAGATTGCGGTACTGTAACATTGTCTTGTCAATATGAAGTGATTTCTTCATCATTTTGTGTTTTGAAAGGTGATATAAGTTCATGTACATACAGAAATATTTGCATGCCTTTGGCAGAGCTTGTAATATAGATTATGCAGTGAATTTGTGTGTTATTTAAAGCACAGTCACATTTTTGAATTTGGGATTATTAGGATTACCGCAGGAAATATTCTTGCCCCAGTTTTGTCTGGTGTAATTCCACTTATAATTCATATGTTTTCATGAAATCATAATCCTGTTCTTGCAGCCCACTCTCTGGTTCCCCTGCAGACCCCAGGAAATAGCTTTGGGGCTTCATTATGAGTGGTGAGATGAAAGGTGAGGCTGTATGAGGTATTGATGCCCCCTGCTGCACTGGCATATTCATGGCAGTCCTGTTGTTCCTCCTGCTGTCATCTAGTTGCGCTGTGCTTGAGTTTATCAATGATGGCTTTGATTGAGTTGCAAAAAGGGGCAGCTGAAACGCAGATAGTCATCTCAGACATGGCAATGGGTTTTGAAGTTTAGCCCACCAATCCCCTGTCTTATCATTGATCACCTAATGACTAGAGATAACCCAAAGGTCAGTGTTTTCTGACTGATGTGGGTTTAACCACAGCTATATCCTTCCTTTTGCCTGTATCAGATGACACTGCCTTATCATTAGCAATGCATCTGTGATGGTCTTTTGAGGATGTGTTGTAAATCTTATACTGTAGTAATTTATATAACTGGTAAGCACCCTATTATTGGACACTTTTTGCATCCATGCTACTGTGTCAAAATAAATGCAAGATGGCACAACATAAACCTTTTACATATTATTAGTATTATTGTTATTGTTGGTCAAACATTAGCAGGAAGCCTTGTTAAGAAACCCAGCAGAGGAAACAGAAAGGATCAGGTGGTCTTGAGCCTCAAGCCAGATATCTGCAATTTTGTTGTCCATCAAACATCTTTTAAAATGCAGGGAATGTATTTGAAGTGTCCCAAAACACAAAAGTTCAGATAATGAAATGTGGAATTAGATGAAGAGTCTGTCATTTCTAAAGTGCCCTTCGAAGCCAATACACTCCCTTGTGAACAAGCCCAAAGAGCTTTTAAGATCTAGATGTTAGATGACATGTTTAATAGATGTCACCATATGGACTGTAAAGATGGAAGAGGGATTATGTAGGAAGAGCAAGGGGAGGGTATCTGTCATTTCAGAATGTGTGACATTCATTAACACCAATGCAGAGACGTCACATCGTGATTATTTATGATCAAAAACACCTCTCCGTTTCCTCTCACTTCCTACCAGCTAGCAGACAGGTTTAAATACATCCCAACCCAACAAGAAACGAGTGGAAATCACTTCGTGAATTATCTATTTGGAAGAATGAAATGGTTGATTGTGTGTTTGATTGAGTCATTTTGTCAGTGATTACTGAAGACACTTTAAAAAGGATCATACTAAAATTACTTTTTTTTATTTTCAGAACACTTCAAATGTTCTGTGAAATGGCATTTAGATTTAGCTCTGCAACCTCAAACGCCTACAGAATATATTTTGTTGCTTCCTGCTCAGGACTGAATTTGCTATAATCATATTGGTCATTGAAAACTGCAATCAAAACATAAGACTGTCAGTCAGCTTTTATTTAGAAAGGATCCCAAAAAATAAACAAGTTGGCACACATTCATTTACAAACTGGTAGAGAGGTCCTTAAAATGGCATGGCCTTGTTCAACTAATAATAATAATATCATGACAAAACCAAAAATCTTAATCAGTCCCCCAGTCTATATGGAAGACTGAGGAGAGAAAGGATGAAGAAGTAAGAAGGGGAAAAAAAAATCATACAGAAATGTACATAACTGTGATAATTTTCAAAAAATGTACACTCACTTTTGGGCACGTCTTTGTTTAGTTAATCTCGGCTTATTGCAATATCAAGTGTTAACTGTTATAGTTGCCATTGCTTTTTTAGGAAATAGTCATTTAACTGTGATGTAATAAACTGTGAACTATTATCATTAGCAAAGAAACTGTTCTCTTGTGGTAGAATTCATAAATCCTAAAGAATAAGCATAGATGTTTTGGCCTGTAATATGGCATTTTTTTGCCTTTTGTGGAAGAATATATGTAACCTGGATGCTTGGAAAACCAATTCTAGATGCAGAGCGAAAATGTAAAAAAGCCATACTGTATGTGGTCCGAATGTTAAAAAGGTCAAACAAACCAGCAAAAATGTAAATAAAACCCTTGATAAATCACTGTGTATACCATCCAACTGTACATTTAGAAACAAAACTTACAGAATGTATTGACTACATTCACATTGATGACGGATTAATATGTGACTATATTTATCAATAATTTTGGCACACTTAATTATTTGGCATTTTTAACAGAGCATTTTGTTGATGTGTATGCTTCTATTCATTTCACAGCAAAACATATGCAATAATACAATAGGTACTTTTCTTTTTTTTTTCAACATTTTCCTTTTTTAAGTTCATATTGTAAACACGTTTTCTTTTTTTAATATTATAACCGCTACCCTTGTTATCTTGATAAACAAAAAAATACAAACAGATTCTTGAAACCCAAAAAGTCGATGAAAGTAAGAGAACATAAACTGCGGCACCCACTTTTCAAACAGATTTCAAATGTCAAGCATTGCTAGATATTTCATATTAACACCAAAATGTTAATGAATATATCAGAAGAGGACTAATAAATTACAAGATAAGCAACATATTTGGCATTAAAATGTGAAACTAGTAGCTAAGCTCTTAAAAGTATGTCGAGATTATGATTTACAGCTTTAATTAACTGGTATGTATAAGCAGGTTTATTTAAAAGCCATTTCTGTGAAAATACATAAAAATACTTTTTCGTAGAGACTTTTTGTTTCGTTTTATTAATAAAAAGACATTTCACATCCTGAAGCAGACGATGGTAAAGTGTGCTTGAGCCGAAATAGACATCGGAACGGCATCAGCTACGAAAACAGACAGACTTTATTAGCTTCTATGAGTTTCAAGTTTGTCGTCAAAAATATCCGTTACAGGGGGTAGATGTCATCAGCTCGCTGAGCGAGTATCTTTGTGTCGGTCGGCGTATTTCCAATAGAAGAGTGCATCTTTTGTTATAAAGGGCCAAGGAAGGATTATGTCTCTATGACATCAAATGAGGCCACCGTCCTCCATTCAGGCGAGAGATAGGGGAGAGAGCAACAGGAAAGAGAATAGAACGCGCTCTATTGAAAACCATTGTGTAAGGCACTCGGCAGGTTCTTATCCATCAGGAGAGATCAGTCAGACTGACGTTCATTCCCACACCAGGTCTAACAAAGGGCACTGCATGTACTGCTTTGGGGAACTCAGGACTCATCACACGTCCATTCTCGCCAGTACTCCCAGTAATAGACAGTCTCGCTTTGCTCCTCATAGCATCCGAAAAGGTCACCTGGAACACACGCACGTAGATGCGAACGGAGAAATAAACATCCACACACACACACACCAGACAGAGAGAGATGAAGGAACGTTAGAGCGGATTTCGCAAACTGGCTTCAAGCTTATTTTTAAAATGTTTAGTTGAAAATGCAGACATGAATTCGATGTGGTGGAAAAACATCAAAAATGAGGAGCAAAGTCGCGAGCAATCACCATTTAAGAAATCATATTGCAAGCAGGGAATGAGGGAGATGGGTATGGAAGCTTGTTTCTATCATATAAAATAAAAAAGGTAATTGCGACCTTTTATCTCTCAATTCTGACTTGTTTTCTCACAATTGATTGTTTGCATCTCAAATTTGCAAATTATGAATGTGTATTTCTGAGCATATATATATATATATATATATATCTCACAACTCGGGCTTTTATTTATTTTTCTTTATTTTAAAGTTAATATTCTTACAGTTTGGACTCTTCTTATACTAGGTCTTAACATCTAACAATTCCTTTTTTCCCCCTGGAATTCTAAAAATATATCTAAAATTTGCAGGTTACAGTATAAACTAATAATTCTCAATCTTGTAACGGCTTTATATTCTCAGTTTGGACTTCTTTTCTAGGTCTTTCCGTAATTTATTTTGAATTTCTGAGATTATATCTCAAATTTGCAAGCTATAACTGATAATTCAGAATTTACAATTTCCTTTTTTCGTGTTACTGCAAGTTTATATTCTCAAAGTTTGGACTTTTCTGACACTAGTTCTTTACATTGTGCATCAAGACTTTTTTGACTCAATCACAAAAGTTTTTATCTCATAAATTCTAAACTAGGAATTTAGATTATTGTTTTTTTTTTGGTTTTTTTTTTCTGAATTTGTAAATTGTATAAATGGTGTTAATATCTCAAATAATTCTGTATGGAAGAGGATTAGGGCCAAGCAATAAAAACAAATGTAATCATTTCGAGATTTAAGTCCTTAAATTATGAGATTAAAGTCATTAAATTTTGAGAAAAAAAACCTCGTTAAATAACGAGAAAAACCCCCTCATGTTTCGAGAAGTAAAAGTGCAGAACAAATGACTTGTTTTAGAGCGTGCCCGTCAGCATCTCCAGAGGCGTACTGTAGTTCGTAGAGTGATTGAAACCATTTTTTTGCCGAACTCTCTTTCATTTCTTTTTCATCACATGACGCATCAGAAAAGTGGATTTTAACTGCCTTAGTTATAATGCAAGCTTGTCTCCCAATAAGGCAGCATACATACTATTTAAACTTTGAAAAGATCTGCTACTTTTACATAACGTAAATAAAATGGCTATTTTTATTTAGTAGTACATCTCTAAAAATGGGCTGATTTCATTTACACTGTAAATAGCATCTATGGCAGAGAATTGTTCCCACAGCACTGTTCAGCGCTCGCCTGACTGAGACGAGTAGTGCGTTTGACCTGAGCTCGCGCAGGCGCTGTCTTTAGACCAAATTACGGTCCGTGCAGCACGCTTCACGCGAGTTAGAGCTCCTTTGCATTTGCTGGTTCAGGAATTCTCATGCTCTAAAGAAATAACAGCACATAAGAAAACATTTCATTAGACAAGCTGCAGGCCGGGTGTTTAAAAATTCATTCACTGCTGTATTTGGCCCACGGCTGGCCTTTGGACACCACTGATGCTATTAGACGCCATAGATGCTATTTACAGTGTAAATAAAAAATTAGCCCATTTTTATATATGTGCCACTAAATAAAAATAGCCATTTAATGTACGCTGTGTAAAAGTAGCAGATCTTTTTTTTCTGCACTTTTTCTTCTTGAAATATGAGGGGTATTTTTTTTTCGTTATTTAACTACTTTTTTCTCGTAATTTAACGACTTTAATCTCATAATTTAACAAGTTTATTCCCCATATTTTATTTCGACTTTTTTCTCGTTATTTAATGACCTTATTCTCGTTATTTAACGACTTTAATTTCAAAATGATATACATTTTTTTATTATTGCTTGGCCCTAATCCCGTTCCGTAATTCTGAGTTTCATCTGGCAATTGTTTTTTTTTCTTCTTCCCTGTAATAGCTTGCTATTCTCACACTTTTTTTACCTAATATCTTACAAGTCTGACTTTTCTCTTGCAGTTCTAAATTCTAATCACATATAAACTTAGAATTGCAAGAATAAAGTCAGAATTGTGAGTTGAATAGTTACAATTACCTTTTCTTTTTTTTTTAATTCTCTGGCAAAAATAAGCTTCCATATGGATGAGCGATACAACAACAGTCATACATGACAATGACCTTGACAGAACAAAATCACACGAGATGTACAAAAAACTTTTCTCTCCAATATTTGTGCAGTGTACTGAGAGAAAGGAAAGTTTTTTTGTTTGTTTTTTTTCCACCAGGAACACCAGTACATACGATCCAGCTTACGATCCAAATCTCCTCATTCAATAGAACATTCAGGGAATGAAACAAATGGAAGCCAAAAGAAGCGTGCACGGGGACAGACTGAAATGACGGCCGCGTATCCTACCCCCTTAAATTTTTACACTTTCGATCCCATAAACGTTGTACCCTTCCTTATAAGTGGCAAAATTCTGTGAATTCTGCGAGGAAGTGGGATTAATATTCTGTGCATTCTTTGCCACCTTCATGCGCTTGGCCTCGGCTCGGGACTTGTAACAGAACTCGACCAATGCCACCAGCATGGCCAGGCCCAGGCCGCCCACTAGGATGTAGAAGACCCCAGCCACATTGCTCAGGCTGAGAGCGCTGGTCTTCTCCTGTAAATGCATACGAGACACGGGTCAGCGGTCAGGGAAAATACAGGATCTCAGTAATAAGCATATAAACTGTATGCATAAATAACATTATATTTAAGTGGCAGTTTTACATCTATGTGGATACAAATGCACAGCTCAGGACAGTAATGCTAAAACAATAATTGTACTAAGTAGAATGCGCCGCTGGTTAATGTGCCCTTAAAGCGATGCAATGGGGGCATTCAACAATTCTGCTTGAATGGGATGGATTTACTAAAGCCTTTAACATTCGCTTGAAACTTATATAGACAAAACCAGCATTGTGGTTTATAATCACATCTTTTACATTCCTGTATGTTAACGGCTGTAGTAAACATTATTTCTTTGTTGAATTCAGTTATAGCAGGGGTTAATGTGCTATGCTTAGCTGTGATATGAATGACGCTTCTTTAAGAAAGCCTACAGGACCATTTAAAGGGATGCTCAAGAGAGAGGCATCTGGATGGAAGGCATAGCATTAGACACAGGGATGCAGATGACAGGCATAGTAGGTTAAAGGCAGGATTTAACACACAAATACACACCTACTAAAGGTCTTTGGGGAGAGGAGCTGTCATTTACATATTCTTTACTAAATATTAGTGTTCTGTACTGTGCACAAAATGACCACGCATAAAACACACAACATTTAGACAGATACAGGTCTGACTTTTTGGACCGCAAAACACCTTAAAGATGTGTCGACCAAATTTTGGGTATTTTTGTTTAAAGAGAATGTATCTCTTAATTAAAGTGTTTAATTAACCATTTAACCACTCTTAAAAAACATTTTTTTGTTTGCAGTTGGGTTGGTTCATTTTAATACTAAATAATATGTTTGACTCGAGTAAAAACTGTTAATATAGGTTTTTAGGTTTGCAGAATAAAATATAATATGCACCTTAATTGATCAGTCAATAATCTGAATATTCTGATCAATCTAAATATTCAGATCAATCGGTAATCTGAATATTGCATATACTGGTTGTCCTTTAAATTATATGGCTATGAAAGCAACTTATGCTACATTGCAAAGAGCACTGTTTTATATACCCATATTTTGTTGTAGTATAAAAGTTCAAACATGGCAAAGCATGATGTATCAGGTTTCACATACTGTACATATAAATATCTCCGTAAGCATCAAAACAAAGCACATCAACACAAAACGACGACTGACAAAACACAACCAAACAGCTTAACACACAATGAAACAAAGACATTTAAGAATCTTGGACACCCTTGTAGATGGTCCTACAAATGACCTGAGAGAAATCATGTTCCTACTTGAACAATTTGAAGTCTTTCGTTGTATGTGCTGGATATGAATGTCTGAGAACTGCTATTCTAAGCTCAGGTCTGTAAGTAATAGCAGGATCTGTGATTCTCAGATTGAGAAGCTGGAAGGAGACCACCGGTTGTGTTACAGATATTACAAAAAGTGCGTATGACTGAAGTGGCATGCATTACTTTTTAATTATTAGTGGATGGTACCAGATATTAGTAGCTCTGCAGGCATTAGTCAAAGAATCTTACCAAGGCATCTCATGCTTGTCTGTGCATTGTCTGTCTAAAAACTTATTTATTTATTAATTAATTTTTTTTCTTTAGTCATTATTATTTAAACATGGGCAATTCCCACTAATCAAAAGTGTGCTAGATCACATAGAA
>JAUCMU010000026.1:17962591-17965091 GCA_032275025.1 Enteromius treurensis | reverse complement strand
GATCAGGGTGAAAAACCACCAGACTCCTCCAACTATGCGGCCAGAAAGAGACCTGATGAAAAATGTCCAGTGGGAAATATTAGAGATGACAGCATGATCAAAACGATTTAAATGCAACTCCACTGTATTTCTGAAACTGTGAAGTGTTGTATGATATCTGAAAAGATATTTATGAGTTGGTGACTAAAGGCTTTGAAGTCGACATGAAGTCTGAACAGATGTTTTACCAATGATTTTAAGGTATTTGTGAAAATAGCTGCTAGGCAGAATTTGCTTCGCCTGCTTAAATGAGTCTATCATGCATAATGAATAACGATCATCTAAATATGTGATGTTTTAGGGTAGTATATTTATTCATTTTTTAGCATAGATATAACTCATAATTTATCTTACAGCAATTTCGGTTAAAACAGAAAATCAACAACTAAGCCAGATCAAGAACAAACCTTGGAGAAATATCACAGCCCTGTCTCATGAAAGCTCCAAGAGAGAACCAAAGGCTGTTAAAAATCCCAAACTCATTGGTTGACTCGTTAGTCTGTATCTGGCCGTCCTCATATTCCTCTGTGTGCCACTCATATGGACTGAAACGGCTGACCAGGAAGAGCACCACGCTTACGCCGATGTAGGCAAACACGATACACATCCAGATCTCATAGGCCAGCGGGTCCAGGAAGGAGAAAACACCAGGCTTGGATTTCTGAGGCTTCTTGATCATGATGGAGATGCCCAAACTCATGAATGGCTTTGAGAAGTCGATGACTTCTTCTCTGACTAAAGTGATAGTCAGTGGAGCCACTGCTATATCGGCTTTCTAAAATCAAAGAGATTTCATATAAATTATAGGAAACGTTAACGCTAATTGTTAAGAAGCTACCTATTATGTCCAACTTCAAAATAAATATCTTACTTACACCATAAACCAATTCTCCAACCATTCCGTTCCAGATCTTTGTCTCTGCATCTCTGGCTCCATATTTGCCATCTCCTACTATTTTCAGCTGATATTTAAATCCACAGTGTTTTGCTATTTCAGCTGCCAAGTCAACGCAGTACCCCTCATATCTTTCATTATCCACAAAAAGGTCAGCATTCTTCTTTAGCATGACATAAGGCGCTTCCTGAAAAAGACAGCAGTGAACACCTTGTCAAGGAGCACATATTTTAATAAGACAGCATAATAGTATGAAAAATCACAACTGAGACCTACGAGAATAGTGGTGACAATCACAGTCTTGTTTTCCAGCCCCATTGTATCATTTGGGAAGAGATCAGACTTTGTCACAACCATTTTGTCAACTTCATTCCAATAGCCAATCTGAAAAAGAGAGGCATTTGTGAGTAACTGCATTCCTTTCTATAGACTTTTCCTAAAACCAAGCCTTACCTTAACTGGTCCATTGCTTTTCAGTTCCATGACATTGACTGAGTAATTCACCCTTTTTCCATATTGGTCAAACTGTATATTACCAGTGAGACCATCGACTCTCACCTGCATTAAAAATTATATAACAGAACAGTTTATTTTCTTTTCTTTAAAAGAAGTTAAAATATCTAAAATGTACTCTAAATGTGGGTTCAAAGTTTTATTTAGAGCTGCCATAGAATGGATTGATAAAGTATCAAATTAAATTAAATTGTTCTCTGATATCTATTTAGAAGCTATGTGGCTTAAGTAAGGACAACACATCTCTAGAAATGGTTTTGCATGTCCATTGCAACCATAGGATTTGTCTTCAGAATGAAATGCTCTGTTTTGGAAGGGTCATGAATACTAATGTTGAGCTCTGCTCTGATTGGCTGTTTCACTGTGCAGCTAATTTCTATAGCTCACATAGCAGGAAAGAAACACAGGGAGCAAAATATAAAGTTTAATATTTTCTCTCACAGTTATATCCTCATGTAATTATACTGTATATAAAATGCGGGCATCAGCAGCCGCTATTAATATGCTCCATCGCGTTTATTTTAACTTTTGTGATCACACGTACTCGGTTTATACAAATGGGTGTCGGTACTTAACACACATTTTACAAGATCAGATGCTGGTCAGTGGTGCTCAGGATCTATAAATCATTCGCCATCATCCTCAGTCATCTCTCCTTGCTCTGTTTATGTGATAAGTGAAATCTTATGTAGCTACTGCAATGTTGCAGGCTGCTGCTAGCAATAACCTATTGGCTTGCGTTATGTTAATAAAACGGGTTGTTTTCTTTCCATGCCTTTCTGAATACAGAAGTCAACCCATCCCTGCACTTCAACTGGAACATAACGTTTATGTCCATGATCTGCCATTTTCAATATTGTCCTGCTTGTTTCTTTAAAGGTGCCATAGAATGGAAAACTGAATTGACCTTGGCGTGGTTGAATAATGACAGTTCAGTACATGGACATAACATACTGTGAGTCTCAAACACCATCGGTTCCTACTTCTTATATAAATCAAGTGTTTGTAAAAGACGACTGAAAAACGGTCAAATTCCAACACAACACAGACTGT
>JAUCMU010000026.1:17904293-17939496 GCA_032275025.1 Enteromius treurensis | reverse complement strand
GCTGTGTGCTTTGGGTCATTGTCATGTTGGAAGACCCAGCCACGACCCATCTTTAATGCTCTGACTGAGGGAAGGAGTTTTTTCCCCAATATGTCACAACACATGGCCCCTTTCATCATCTACTTAATACAGTGCAGTCGTTCTGTTCCCTGTGCAGAAAAACAGGTATGGTATGGTAGGTATGGTATAATTGGGATGATATTCATAATTCTTCTTCCTCCAAATACGACAAATGCAGTTAAGTCCAAAAAGTTCTACTTTGGGCTCATCTGACCACAGGACTTTCTCCCATAACTCCTCTGGATCATCCAGATGGTCTCTGGTAAACTTCAGATGGGTCTGGACATGGGCTGACTTTAGCAGAGGAACCTTCCGTGCAAGATTTTAAACCATGACGTCTTCGTGTATTACTGATAGTAGCCTTGGAAACGATGGCTCTCTTCACGGCATTGACCAGCTCCTCCCGTGTAGTTCTAGTCTGATTCTTCACCATTCTTAGCATTATTGATACCCCACTAAGAGAGATCTTCCATGGGGCCCCAGTCAGAGCGACAATGATAGTCATCATTATCCTCTTTTATGCTGAAAACTGTAGACCACTCCATGATTTCTAAGTAAGAGAACTTTCAAAATCACCGGGTGATCACTGTATGTATGTGTATATATATATATCATTTATTTATTTTTTTTAATACATTTTTACATTTTCTTTTTATCTAATATTTATGTTAATTTAATTTATATTAACTTTTTTTCTTTCAGTTAAATTATTTTACATTTTAGTTTGATCAATTATTATTCTTAGGTTTTAGTTTAATGGTAACAACACTGGTGCCAACGGTCCTGATTTCTTTTTTTCTTTTTCAGTAATTTAGCTGATCCGTATGCACAATCAGAGAATTCAGGCACCCCTAAATGCAGAGCAGGTGCGTGTGAAAAAAACAGGCGATGAGGAAATTCTGCAAATGGTCGGATGAAGAGAGTGCAGTGCACTGATGTGTATCAGCATCTAATAAGGTTCTGTAAGCAGCTCGGAGTTGGAGTCCAGTACAATAAACACATGAGACTTGATGTTTGCTCGTTATTGACGTGCTGTTGCCATAGCAACAGCAACAGCCAGACACTCAATGATGTGAGAAGAAAAGCTGAATGTTTCAAAGGCTGCAAAACAAACTTGAAGAATGATTAAGGGAAGAGAATAAAATATGAATTGATTAAAATCGCTTTGTTTTTTATATCATACCTTACAGCTAATCGAGAAATAATTTAATGCAAAGACTCTATTGCTCTATTATTACTCTACTACTTTATATATATGTATATATAGATATATATATAGTTCATTAGCCTAATTGGAGGTAATTTGCATTTCAATACAGAAGATATAGAACGTGTGAATATAGTCATTTTACAACAGCATTGAACACGGTACATCCAATCAGAATTTAAAATCAAAATACTGTTTTATCAACAGTGCTTTTAAGCTTTTTTTTTTTTTAATGGCATCCTGTCTTCAATTACAACATGAGCTTAAAATAATACAATTGTCTGTGTAGATTGAAAAAGCAAAAGCACTTCTGGTGAAAGTTATTATAATGCAGTCAGCATGAATAGCAGCACAGCTTGTGGACTTTTAAACACTGTTCTGAATCGACTTCTGAGAATTCCTGTTCAAACATGCACACTGTAACCACAAACTGAGAGCAACCACCATGATTAGTCATGCTTAATTTCAGTCATGAACACTTTATATGGATTACAGCAGGGCGACAGCGATAGATGCAATTTCCATTATGTAAATGCAACCCTTTAAAGGAACCCAGCATCTCCATGGTGACCGTCGAATAGAGTGTGTCTCTTTCCTGTGTGTGTGTGCGTGTATATGAGTGTGTGTGTTGAAGTTGATTTCACACTCTGGCAGGACAAATCATATTCCACCCACACATAGAAACACACACACACACATGTTCATTCCAAGAGAGTTCTTCGGTGGCGAGTGTACAAGCTTAGGAACAGATAGATAAACCACAGGGTGTTAGAAAAGTCTTCCTATAAGGGAAAGCTCATCACTATGGAAACAATGGCACTGTCTGGAGCACTGGCTGTGAGGGATACTAGCTGGAAGACCCTTCGTTTCCTGTGAAAAAAAGACCCGAAAAATCCATAAAATACAGTATGCACATTTCAAGTTTTAGGATTATTAACTTTGAGTGTTGGATTGTAAAGTATGTTTCATTTCTTTGTTTAATAGGTTATTGAATGTTCTTTGTGTAACCTAATCGTATGTACCTTCAACACAATATTTTTATTTTATTTTATTAAATAGAATAGTTCCCTTTCATGTCATTGCATATATTTATATTTGTAATATTATTTATGTTTTTGAAACAAGTCTCTTATAATCATGAAGCCTGCATTTATTTGATTAAACAAACATTAAAACTATTATATAAAAATATTAGAATAAAAAATATGCATATATGTTTTCTATTTTAATGCATTTAAAAAAGATATTTATTCCTGTGACGCCAACACTGAATTTTCAGCATCATTACTGCAGTCTTCAGTGTCATGAATCATGATCCTTCAGGAATTATTCTAATATGCTCATCTGGTGCTTAAGAAACAATTATTATTATTATTATGTTACAAACAGTTGGGCTGCTTAATATTTCTGTGGGATTCTCTGCTAAACAGATATCAGAGCAGTATTTATATTATTTTTCTGTGCGTTATATGGTTTCATCAGAAGGTGGTGTCAGGTGAATTTATGAGTTAAAACTATCAAATCATTTATTCACTCAGTTGGTTAAAAACACTGATTAATTCAGGAACAAACAAGTGAATGCCTATTTACGTGAGTCGCTGAAACATCTATTCAACCAATATTTTGATTGACTTAACAAAACAAAACAAAAACAACAACCTCTGGTAAATTGCATATTATTTTCTTTAGTAGCCTGGTATGTTCAGGTTAGAACCTCTCTATATTTCCACAATAGTACAGCTCTAGTTAAGAGCTATAAACGATAGTATTCATTTTTATACATGAGAGGCTGACAGGTTTGAGCACAGACTAAAAGAGAGGCCATATTGAGATGTTAAGCAGTACTGACTCTCACTCATTTGTCATGATGAGATGATGTACTGGACTTACACAGAAATATGATAAAGCTATGCTGCCTCACACGGCTCAGCCTTAAAAGCTCTTATTGGCTGGCACACAGTTACTGCTTCCCTCTGTATGAGAAGACTAGAGAAAGTGGAAATCGAACTGTCAGATAATTTATGCAGGCCATTTCTGTTATGTAGCTGCAGCCAGGGAAAAAAGGGCTTTTAATAGACGGGGGTCATCCCTGTGCGGGGAGCTGCTGTATACTGCACTTCACTGAAGACGCCTTCCCAACACAGCCACAGGGAATTTTCCATCTTTCTTTCTTACTTTCTTTCTCTCAGATTTGCTTTTCAGTATTTTCTTTCTTTGTCCAACTTGCTGAAAAATCTTTTTAATGCCATTTATAAAACCAAGTTACTCATCAGTTCCGTAGTGGCTTAATTAAGAAGTGTAACATAATGCATGGTTTGACATGAATTATAATTTGAGTTTAAGTGAACTAAACCATTCAAATGCATCTTTAAAAGAAAAAAAAATATTTTACCTTGTTGGAAGTTTAGCTAATATTAGGCAATGCAGATGCAAAATATTCCTCGCATTAAGTCACCAAAATGGAAAATATGAGTCATGCTGCGACAGGCACAGTTTTGCAAAGTCTGTCATAATGACAAAAGGTATATATTTATAGTAAAAAATCAATAAATAAATAAATGTCCTCAATTCACTTTGCATCAGCAGGTGTGACATAAAGTTTATTTTGGACCCTGACTTCAAATCATTCACAGTTTCTAATGTCCTTTTTCTGTTCCGTGCTTTTTCCCAGCAGTGTAGCACTAAAGCCTTTCCCAGGCTGCTGTGTGACAGCCGGATCAGAGCGAGCACTCCTGAGAACCCTACTGTGTCAGGTGAGAAAAACAGCAGGTCTCTTTAATTGAAAAGGGATCGAATCACCCAGTTAGCGGAGGATAGTCGAACGACTGTGTATGTACTGACAAGAAGCAAGGATTGAAAAACACACAACTATTGATCATGATCACGTAATTTATTTCCCACGGATAATAGACTTCACCCACTCTCAAACCAGATGCGCAGCGAGAAGATAGATCAGCATAGATAGGGTCCTTGCTGGATACTGAAATTTCTAAGGGTTTTATGTCTGTATGTTTCTTGGTTAGAGCATTTATTCAAGCACAAATGCACTGTACTGAGTTCCAGCACTGGAAGTGCTTCTAAAACCACAGTGGATATCAATCAATGCTCCCAAATGGAAATTTTTCAACTAACACACAAATGAAAAACTACTCATAAGAAACGCATAACTGATTCCACATTGATTAGCCTGAGTAAATATGTTGATATCCAAAATAAGATATACCTCATATTAAAATGAATACTAATACATGTACATAACACAGTGAAGGTGCAGACAACTGTACTAGAAGATACACTATTCATAATTTGATGATCTTTAAGAAATGCCAAAGAGCAGCAGACTTTTTAACGGTATTTATCTACTACTAATCTGTCTTGCGTGTTGTTTGATGTCAGAAAACATGCTCCAGATATGTCCTCCAGATAGATGGAAAGCCTAAGGAAAGCTGACCAGCACATCTGCTTTCCTGATTCAAATATATGCATAAATATGACTCATAAATCCACTAAATTAGCTTGTGAGGCTTTGTGCACACATAAAGCTTTCATGTTTAAAAGCTGGGGTGTTTTATCATTCAGTCTAGCCTATTTGTTGTTTTGAATTTTTTTGTTTCCTTTCCATTGTGGTCAAATCAGAGCCTGTTACTTAACACTATCGTTATTATTCTTAACCTACCATTAATCGTGGCACCTTGACATAGATGATGTTACCTCAACACTTCTTGAGAACACATCTCTCAGTGGATATCTCTCAATGCTTTACAGGTTATCAGATTTTGTGAGCAGGCTGATTCACATCAGAAGATAAGAGTTGGTATAAAACACAGCATCTTGCCAATAGAGTCTCATTAGCTGCATGTCCTACAAAGGTGGCACATCTTGTTGTTTGTCTCATTAAAAAAACATTTAACACTGAACCATTCGCTCGATCTGTTCTGGAGTTGTCATACTTCAGTAACAAGATCGTTCTGACTCATTCCTAACCAACAACACAGAGCAAATGTCAGGTTTAGAGAGTAAATGTTTTCCGAACCAACAAGACCCGTGAAGCCTTTCCTATACCAGAGACCAAATGTCTAGTCTGATCTGTGTCGCATAATTGGATCATAACATCCACTACCGTATGTTCTGTAAATGCTTCATGTTTAGTAAAACACATCATGACTGATCTACATCAAAATAAGAAGTATATCTAAATTAATGTGGTTTAGGTTAAATACTGCTGATGGATACAGTCAGCTGCTTTTGGAAGGAGACACAAAAACTGTATGGGGAAGATGGAAATGATAAAGCGGTGCCTGTAAATGCATAGTGCCATCTAGGGGTTTTTATGTATGAGAAATAAACAGAACAATGCCTGAAAGACCAATTGTTACAATGAAACACTCACTTTCTTGAAGAATAAATATGAAACAAATTCAAGAGAGGTGAAAGCAAAGTAAGTTTAAACAGAAAATAACAGATTACATATGCAAGACCGACCCAGTTAAAAGACACAATTCCCATATATTCTTAAAGACAAAACCCGTGGGATGCATACTTTACAAACAAGGAGCACATCTGTAGGCTATAACTGGCATTCAAACATTTCCTAGGTTTTTCAATAAATATGCATTGCAAATGAAGTAACAGATCATAAGTGCTACAATACGAAGGGATATGTTTAAAAATGCATCTGTGATGAACAGAAAACTAAAACATAGATGGTTCTCATAAGGGAAAAAAAAATGTTAACTGAACCTTTTGAAGAGAGTTTCTTCAACAAGAATCCCTTTTGAAATATTGCTTAGCAACAGCCCACTGAATACTAAATGAAATCCTTGAAAAATAAGTGATCCACTTAATAAAGGCTTCATTTATTCATGATCATCTCATAAAGTTCTGTGCCTATTAAATCTAATGCAGCGATGGCCCAAAAAACTATAAAAGAGGTTTCTTCTTAGCTCTTTTGACCGTTTTCAGCTCAACAGGCTACCCACATCACCAACAGCAAACATTTTTATGCATGTGTTATTAACTGTATATGTTAACATATGTTTGTTATATAGCCTCATGATGCTGATAGACCAAAAAAAAAAAAACTATAAAAGGAAAAATTATGCTGTAGTTTTTAATAGACGTTTAATGGCATATATTTAAGTGTGCATTAATGACTAATTAAAACCTAAATATAAGTGCTCTTTTAGCATTATTTATTTATTTTATTTACATGGAATAACTCTAAAAAAAAGCATTTAAAGCATTAAAACCCATTGGGACTTAACTTTTTTCCTGCTTATTTTAATAATAAATTAAATAACCACTTTTGCGTAGCTTATAATAATAATAATGCAATTCATAACACTACTGTGTGTGACAGAAGCTGCCAATGTAGGGTAAATTTGAACATCTGCCGTGACAAATCCATTCCGTCCCACTTATGCAAAACAATTACATGAAGCACTACAGGTGTTTTGAAAAATGCCATTGGTGCTTTAGCAGAAAATTATGTAATTTAAAGGCCTATAATCCCAGGTGGCCTTTTGCCCCATTGTACCCAAATATAGAAAATAGTGTGAGAGGCTGTAAATGAATAAATAAATAAAGGCCATAAGGAAAAGGGTCATAACTTGGTCAACTTCGACAAAATAAATGAATAAAATTACATTTTAAAATGCAATTTAAAAGGATATTTTGATATGTCAAACATCTTGCTTCTTGTAGCAAAAGCAATATTTTTTAAAGGATTTCAACACCCGAAGACAATAGCATGGTTAAGCAGCTTCTGATGATGAGAGCTCATTCTCATCTCCGTTACTGTGGAAACCAACTCCACATCCATCTCTACACGTAGTCCTACCAATAGCCACACTAAAACTTCAGCATTCACGCTATTCATTCCGACTAAAAAACCTGCTTTTGTTCAACATACATAAAAGCGAATATGCAATCACGTGCATTTACAAAAGAAATTAAATAAAAGTCAAAACTTACAGCAGTTAGTTACAGCGAAACTGTTAGCTACTTCCAGATTGTCGATGTGAGGCGTCAGTCTAAATTCAGCCGTTCCGAACTGAACCATTCCGATCCGAAACGCGCTGTACTCCTGATCAGCTCCTCTCGGAAACAAGCCCCCTGCACGACACACACAAGATATATGTTAAACAATTATACAACTCACATTAATTAAAACGTTAATTTTTCTAAAATGACGCCCACGTTAAACATAGCCTACCAATTTGAACACTTGGGGAGCCTCCAATTGTCAACCCACATAAGAGGGAAATTAGACAAATCGATAAATTCTTAAACTGTTGCATCTCCACGACAGTGTGTGTTCACCCACTGTATGAAGGAAATATTTGTCGTTTACACAGTGCTGAATCAAATCCGTAACATATTGAGGCGTTGCTGGAGAATGAGAGCGGGTGCTGGCGGCAGGTGGTTCCTCTATCGCTGACTGCTGCCTCAGTCCCGCTTCTGGAGGAATAATGCAGATTTCTCTCTCTCTCTCTCGCTCACGCTCTCTCTCCTCCCTCTAGTCGCGCGCCTTCTTATGAGTTGATACCTTCACTTACATACAGGAGCACTGCACACATACACGGTAACCCGGCGACGAACGGAGGCGATTGTCATTAGAAATCGTTTTAAGAACTACTTCAAACACACTTTCCGTTTTCCTGCTCTTTGTTTGTTTTGATTGCAGACGTTTTTGGAAGAATTATTATTTTTTTGATTAAATGACAAAAAATAAAAAAATAAAAATAAGTACTCTGTGTGTGTGTGTGTGTGTGTGTGTATGAAGTGGTTTAACCATCATACAGGGGGAAAACTGTCCTTGCATCTCGACTACAGATTTGAATACTTAAACACATATTCAAAAACCTTTTCAAATATGCATTTCAAGTTCATTATCGAGTCATTCTCCCACACAGTCATGAGGGTCTAAAGGCGTATTATCTGTTTTGTTTTGTCTAGTCATATGACAACAAAATTGCTTCCAGCATGTTGATTATGCCACACTGACTTTGATTTGGCTTTCTTTAGTTATTGGTTTTTAATATTAATAATATTTGAAAACAAAAAGGCTTAAATGCAATTTAAATGAATAATAAAAAAAATAATAATAATAAAAGATATGTATATATATATATCTCAGATATCTCAGATATTATCTCAGATACTGATACAGATATATCAGACACTGAAAGTGTGTTCACAGAAAGCTGCTGTTCATGGCATTTTTGTATTATTCTTTCTTAATAAAGAGTGAAAGAAACTTTATAAAATCAAATATTAAAAGTATAAAAGGTGTTTCTTGGTCTGACAGATATTTTGTTCATTTTCCCCTTTTGAAATGTGATGACTCACTCAATGAGAACAAGCGATAATAAATTAATTAATATTTTATAATCATACCAAAAGTGCTAAATTACACAAGTTTACCATCCTTATGAGCTGCCTTCAGGACCATGGACAGGTCCCTCTCATCTCCACAAAACAAATGACATGAAACCTGACCTGATTTGAGGAGCAGAGAAACAGCCATGTGTCTTTATATCTCTGGATTTGCATATCTATGATGAAACAAAAGTAATTAAATTTTCATGAACGGTTTGCATTACACAGCTTTGAAAAACCTCCTGAGACTGGTCCAGACTGTTTCTTTTATCTTTTCTTTTTTGTGTGTATGTATGTGTGTTTAATTCAGTTTGCAACACATCCGATCCAGTACACCTGTTCCTAGTTTGTACCTCTGTACCATAACACTGCAAGACATACTTTTCTGAAGTGTACATTACAGGCCATCTCTAAAGCGCAGCCTCTGATAAAAGACCTGACTGCTTTCTTTGCTGAATATATAATACCAATGAATCTACTAATGGTGCTCACAGATCTGATTAAATTTTGGAAACATTCTGTTTCCTCCCCTCCCTTCAGCACAGACCACAGGCAACACCTTAATCATCCTCTCCTACATTTCTCCAACCAATGTCCCAGTTTCATTCCCCTCGGCCCATGCTCCATACTGCATGAGTTTCTATAACAAGATCCCAGGCTGGAATGTGTTTCAGGGTTAAATTGCACGTACGAAAATTGAGCTCACTGAAGTGATAAATGGAAAACTAAATATTTTATGACGACAATGTGTTTTTCTAAAGAAAGGTGAAGATAACCGTAACCCTCTTTCAATCATTCGAGCCCAGGTAACGGTAATTTCTAATCAATTATTATTGCTTATACAAATTAGATTTTCCCAAGAATGTGCTAAACACAAAAATCAGTGGGGTTGAATTTGTCTTTGCAGGCAATGTATGGATGTCAAGTATATTTAAGAAGATAATAATAAGTAGATGCCTTACCGGAAATTAAAAATAGTATCTAATTTGACCCGTTTAAGCTTTAGTATATGTTGTGCATGGCGCACATACTTGCTCTCGCTTTCTCTCTCTGTGTCTTCTGGCACTCTTCAATGTCATTTTTCATGCTCATGGCTGTTTATCAAGTGGGTTGTCCTCACATTAACACGTTACTGCTCCATCCTCTCTTCTCCTCCTGGATAGGCCCCAGTGAATCTGCACATATATAAGCAGAAAGGGCATGCAGTGGGCAAGGAGATTAGCTGCGGGACTAATAGCCATTTCTCACGGCATGGACCTAAGCGTGAAACACTAAGAAGTTCACATGATATACTATGATCTATATCACAGGCCAGTGTGTTTGTCTTTCTGGCTTTGCTTTTGTAGAAAATATTTTTCATATGCTTCACAGACCAAATTATTAGACATTACCGAATAATTCGCTGAAATTACACTTATTATGGATTATGTTTGGTACTCATTTATTATTAATAGTTGAAAATGTGCTGCCTTATATTTTTGTGGAAACCATGACACATTTTTTTAAGGATTCTTTGATAAATAGAATATAATAGAATATTTTGGAACATAATAAGTACATGTCTTAAATGTTTTCACTTTTGATTAATTTAATACTTCTTTGTTGAAATAAATAATTTATTTTTGAAAACATTAGCATAAAACATTACAATAAAAATATAAATAAATTTGAATGAATTCTGAAGGATTGTGTGACACTAAAGACTGGAGTAGCCGCTTTGCCATCAGAGGAATAAATTACATTTCAAAATATAATAAAAACAGCTATTTTAATGGTATTTAACAACATTTCACAAACAAATGAATGCAGCTTTAAGAGATCGTATACATATTCATTCATTAATTTATATTTATTTGGTTTTAATAATGAAAGACTTAAAGACAAATGGTGAACAAGATTTTTATTTCACATATTTCAAGATGTGAAGTATATTTCAGCATTTGGTCATATTTAAGCATATGGACCTTCCCCCATACTGTTTATGTGCACTGTGGACTAGAGCTGCTCTAATCCATGGTGACATGACATTGTGGCCATAATCAGCAGTGTCACCCATGCAACATGCAGCTAAACTGGTCAGAAAAAGAGAGACAGAGTTGGAGGCTAAAGAAAGTGATGAAGAATGAAAAAGACAAAGAGAGGCAGAAAAAAATGACTTCTCATCTATTTCCACCACACATCATTTCACCCCCATTCTTGCCCTATATCCAGTTCTGTCATGCCTCCATTTGAAAGATGCCAGCCTTTTCAAACACCCAAATTTATGCAAACTATCAGACACACACTCCACATCAAAAAAGTCAGTCCATCTGTCTGGGTGTTTGCAAGTAACCTTATCATCAGTCTGAGCTCATGATAAAATTTCCCCTTCACACTAAGACTTCATTCATGCGTGGATGAGAGGCAGTGACACTGGAAAATTGAGCACTGGGAAGGATGCTTTCAATTAATTATTTATTATTTTAATACCACCTCTTCTCACTTGTCTTAAAACGTCAGCTGAAGATATGTCACTATATTTAAGAATTATAATTTAGGAGAGTGTAAAAAATAAGAAGCTGTCATTCCACCTCCATCTCACCCAGTGTGTGTTCAAGTTGCATTAGGCAGTAGTATATGTGATATAGGTTACAGAGTGAACTGACCGGTGGGGTGGGAGGACAGATAACCAGCAGGAATCAGACAAGCTGCTTGAAACAATGTGTGAGACAGCAATCATGGGGAAAAGGCAGAGGCGAACACATGTGGGTGGGCTTGGAAACACACGCTGAGTAGTGTCACGCTCAAACACACAGCTGCAAGCTGCTGAAAATAACTTTGAGACACATTTTTGAAGAGTGCTTTACCTGTATTATTCAAATCAGGCTTCTAACTTAATTTTTACCTGCTTTGACTATCAATAGAGCACACATATCCAAAATAATTTCTATATAATGTGCATTGTAATATCGGAATGGCTGATCTGTATGAAACATTTCACCAGTGCTGGATTTTTTGTCTGATATCCTCATATTCAAAGCCTTACACCTCCATGTTAGCCTATCTAGTTACACAAAGGCAGCGGCGCACAGTAATTAGTCAAATGACTGTGGAGGAGGATCTCGCAGTAAAACGCTCAGAGGGAGGAAATACATATAAAGCAATTGGCGAGATAACTGAGAACAGCTTTTTAACACTCCATCACGTTTGGGTGATTTTGATATGTGTACTGTAGTCTCTTTAGTAAGTTCATAAGTTGAACCCCTAGAGGGCTCTGTAGTGCATCTCAACATTTTGAAGTATGAGGGTTTAATCAACTTTAAGTTAAAGTAGGCTACTTAAAATACATAATAGATCATCAAAAACAGATGAAAGTCTTTATACTAAAGCACCGTTTTCCTTAACAGTCTAAATCTAATGTGGCGGCTTTAAAGGTTTTAAAAGCAGACCTGGCTCCAGACAGAGTCTACCCTGTGAGACAGGAGAAATATATCAGCAAAATCACGCAGTAGCTGTCTTGGTGTCTGTTGCCATAGCAACTAACTAACCATTCGACACATGCTCTGCAACTCTGTGTATACCACAAAGATAATATGAGGGGGTAAATGTGGTCAGGTTCCCGAAGGGCACTTCTCTTTTATATAAACAACTTCAGGTTTCTCTTAGATTTATTGGCACGGCCTGTTTGTTGTGTGAATGTGGCAGCTAGGGAGGGGTGGGGCATTCTCCATTTAGCACGCTTCATTACATTCCAGACAGATTTCATTTTCCGACTAGTGCAAAGACACCCGTAGGTCAATCTGCCAGCATATTTCACAGCATAATGAATACTGGTGCTTGGGTTGGGCGGAGGAACAGGTCAGACCCTGACTCCCAGACAGCTTTAGCGACTAGGTTAGCAACACACATTAGCTACAATAAATCAGCCGGACTTAAAAAAAATGCTGGTAGTTCTTGGGTAAATTTCCTTTGATATTATGGCATCAACATTTATTTGAGGTACGCTATTTTAAAGCAACTGCAAGTAGTTTTGTGTATGTCTGCGACTTTAGAGCCCCCAACAGTTAAGTGAGCGAAATTAACTGTCATAAATATTTTACTGATAACAGTTGTATTTGTTGCTGCCCTAAAGCAATTGCCCATTTCGTGCTGTTTCATACTGCTCACCAAACCCTTTGAAGGAAGCCACATTTGAGTAGCCTGGGCCCGCCCATACCTCCTTTGACGCTACATTCTTTTCGCGAGCAAAGTTGGTCTGGCCAAGCTGCCGTTTTAGAGCATTTCATATTACCAAAAAAGTGGGAACCAATGAGAAACGAGCTCCCTCGCCCCCCCGGCACGACTGAGGCGGGTGTAACACGGGTTCAAACTTGGTTCGATTCTGCTGTTGCAGCTGTTTTGAGAAATTTTCATGACAGGTTTTCTTTGAAAACAGAGCAGAAGCAATTAAAGTAAGTAAAGACACTTTCCTACTGCTTTATTGAAGCTAGCTACAATTGGATACGGTGGCTTCAGGTTCCGTCGCTACGCATACGTCATCGAATTGAGTGATCTGATTGGTTGTAGATTCGTCCAGTAGTATACAGAGGCATCTGATGGACGCAGGTTAAGCGTAGCTTTGCCAGACTAAAGCTCCTATGAGCTTTATAGTCGCGGAAGCCAGGCCAACGTTTGAGGTTAGTAAAAGGAGATTTTCAAATCTAATGGGTTCACCAAAAACCAAAAAATTAAAATTTTAAATACAACTGAAATTATCCCAAATCCAGAAATGTAAAAACACTGGTAAAAAGTCCATGTGACATCAGTGGATCAACAACAGTTTTGGGACGATAGGAGAATACTTTTTTTTTTGCACAAAGAAAACAAAAATAACAATTCACTCAACTATTCTTCTTCCATGAATCTATGATGTCGTCCTCCATTTTAGACAATATTACTGCATAAGCGTACACCTTCTTCTAGGCGCAAACAGCCGCAGATTACGCACATGGGCATGCTTTCACCCGGATGTAAACAAGGCTGATTACATCAAATATGCTAAAGCTTGCGTATACGGTGTGTTCAGCATGGCGGAAGACGTAAGTCACAGCCCGGGGGAAGAGAAAATAATGTTATTTTTGTTTTATTTGTGCAAAAAAAGTATTCTCATAGCATTGCAAAAGTGAGGTTGATACACTGATGACACATGGACTGTTTTACTGATGTATTTGGTACGTTTCTGGATCTGGATCATTTCAGTTGTATTGCTGTCTATGGAGGGACAGATGACTCTCTGATATCATCAAAAATATCTTAATTTGTGTTCCGAAGACGAACAAAGGTCATCAGGGTGTGTAATTAATGACAAAATTTTCATTTTTGGGTGAACTTACCCTTTAAGATAGGCTAATTTAATTTTGTGAGTTTGGTCAAAACTTTTGAAAATAAAGTGGATTTATAAGTCATGTAGGTTTGAACAATTGGACATATTTAAAACATATTTAAGTGGTCTTCTCTCTTGAAACTATGAACAAAAATACCTATTTCTATGTCTATTCTAACCTGACATTTAGGATATGATGAGCTCTGGATGGATACAAATAAGAAAGGACAGGTCATGAGGTCAGCTGAGCCATTGGGCCATTTATTGATAGTTGATTCACAAGCACTGAAGATGTTGATTTATTCCCTGCTTTATAGACTTGCTTGTTATTTCTGGAATGCTTGTAATAGGAACATCAAAAGACAGTTCTTTTGGCAGTGTTTATCAGTACAAATGTCTCAGCGTCATCTTAACAGCTGATTTGTAGGTCAAAAATAATGTTATATACATTTAAATACAATATATTAATATTCATATTTTCCATTTCCACATGCAAGATAATAATTCTCTCAGGTTTGCGCATAAATTAAATATAGTAGTTGAAAATCAATGTTTTAAGCAATGCCTTAATTCTTTATATTCAAAAATGTTTTTTTTTTTTTTTTAAAGCAATAATGTGTTTATTCCCATAGTTTTGCTCTGCCTGGCACATCAGTGGCAAAACTGCTCCATTTGATGTCTGAGCTACAAATTATATGGACCGAGACGATACGAAGGAGGGAAAAGCTAGCTGAATGGAAGCAGTTTAAACTTTACAGAATCACAAATACACAGACCAGTAAATGACATTAAAGAAAAGGAAGGTGAACGGAAAAAGCGCACGAGCATAAAGATCTATGCGCTTGGCTGCCGAGGGGATGACAGGTTTAGGAGGTGACGGCTTCTTGTTGTTCTTGGCTTGCGATTTACTGAAAGCACTACCAACTTCAATGGGTTTGCCATAGCAGTCAAAGTTTGAGAGTTCAAAGTCCCGTGGCAGCGAGCCTACGATGCTGAAGTCATTGGAGCGCAAATCTGACTTGGAGGTGCATACCTTTTTGCACCTTGTCTCTGTCACCTGAGAGGGATAAAGAGGGAGAGAGTGAGAAAAAGATGAATAAAGAGAAAACATGTCAGATCTCAGCAACATCTGGTGCGATTTTTACTGAAACATTAAAGGGATAGTTCACCCAAAAATCAAATGCTTTCATCGTTTCCTCACCCTCAGTTTGTTCCAAACCGTTATACAGTAACTTACTGCAATGAAAAACTAAAAATGTTTTTTGTTGTTGTTTTTTTTCTTTGTTTTTTACCATTTACCTTAAAATAAAAATTAAATGGTGACCAACACAGCTGTCTCTGGTCCTCTATCCCCATAAATTGTATTTAATACATTCTAAAATAGTAATACATGCAAAAAATTGTTCCAAAAAATATTTCTTTATTTTTGAATAATATTTCAAAGTGTGAATTAGGGTTAGTTTTATAGCATCAGTGAAGAAAGAAAATCTGGTTTGGAACAATGTGAATATAGATAACAGGATTCCATTTTTGACTTAACTATCCCTTTCATTTCACACTGAGGTATTTTCATTTGTATAATTAGGAAATGAACAAATGATAGCTGGCAGGCGCATCATTTATGCATTATGATACTCATTCAGGCATCAGACATGGACAACTCACACCAAATCTGATTAAATGTTTCCCTCAGACTTTTGTTCCTCAAGTAGAGGTACATACACTCTCTGTCTTTTAGCATTCTCCTTTCTCTTGACACTCTAGACTGCTGGGATTTTGAGGACAGGCAATTATTTTGGGCTCTTTCTGAAGCCCTAACAGGGCAGAGGCAGTGTAGCATGGCCCTCCCACGCAGGAACAACAGGAGAGTAAAAAAAGAAAAGAAAAAAACGCAGTGTGAAGAAACACCTACCATGCATCAAAATAGAACAGGACAAGACAAGCATTACGAACTGATGTGACATCGTACTGTCCATTTCTCTCTCTCTCTCTGACTAACGGAGCTGAGGGATGTCTGGATAACTGATGTCTGATGGTCTAATGCCAGCTTGTCTGTTGTATTAGTTCTGGATGTGTGGAAAGGGGCTGAAGCCATGCAGTGCTGGACCGCACTACAGTACTTCCCACTGGGCACACAACACTTAAATCCTCAAACAGCTTGATATCTTTTCTAGTGTGTAGGGACACATGCGCAGATTTAGGAAACTGTCTGTCAAATGCAGTATTGGTGCTTTCATATGCTTCTGATAAATGCTGCCTGCTCAAAATCGTCGAGCGTGTCTGAACAGCCGTGAGATGGCTCGAGAATCAGTGGCAGCAAGCGAGCCTTGGGACGCGTCCAAACAGCTCTAATTCAGAGCAATGAATGAGGCTTTCTTGGAGGTCGGTGACTTTCAAGGGTTGTGCAAAGAGCATGAGGGTTAATTTGGGGTCAGATGTTCTTCTGGTAGCTGCTGAAGGTCCAGTCTGGGAATTAATGTGTGACAGTGGTAGAAAACACATCGCGTCCTTAAGCCTCCCTCTGGGACCAATTTAAAGCTTATAATAGACTTGAGTAGAACATATTATTTAGCCTATTTCTCCTGTCTGTCAGGCTATCCCTGCCTTCAAGCTCCTTTTCCAATTGTTGCTATAAAGCTGTCGGTTTTCTGAAGAACATGAAGTACTGTGATTATCCCACCTACACGTTTGCATGCAGACCTGACATTAGCAGTGCATGATTTTGGATTATATAACCACGGGGACAGAAATGCTGGCAAATACAATAAAAAAGAATTGAAACAATGAGCTTTTTGAAAAGGCAAAATAACCCAATTTACCATAATGTGTGTCCCCATGTGCTGCTTAACTATACTGTATACTCTCATGGAATGCATACATTAGCATTTTAGAAATATATAATAATAAACTAACTATAAATTGATTTACAATTATTCTTAGTATAATTTAATTGTTGATATATGGATATACCATATACACTATTGTTAAACTTTGGGGTTTGTGAGATTTTTAAGCTTCTAATGCTTACCAAGGCTGCATTTATTTAAACAATGTTGTAAAACAGTACCATTAACGCAGGTTAAAATGACTATTTTGTATTTAAATATATTTGAAAATGTAATTTATTGCTGGGATGGCAGAACTGAGTTTTCAACAACCATTAGTATTCAGTGTCGCATGATCCTTCAGAAATCATTTCAGTATGCTGACTATTTTTTTAGGATTCTTGATGAACAAGAAGCAACAGCATTTATTTTGGTAACACTTTACAATAAGGTTCATTATTTGACATTAGTTAACATAAACTAAGAATAAACAATACTTTTATTGATCTTAGTTAATGCTACAGCATTTACTGTACTAATGCATTTGTAGAAATACCAAGTTGTGCTTGTTAACATTAGTTGCACTGTAACATGAACTAACAATGAATGGTTGTATTTGTATTAACTAATGTTAACAAAGATTAATAAATACTGTAATAAATGTATTGTTCGTTGTTTGTTCATGCTAGCTAATGCATTAACTAATGGTAACAATTGACACCTTATTGTAATTTGTTACCTTTATTCTAAATTTAAATAGTTTACAACATTATACATGTCTTTACTGTCACTCTGTTAATTTAATGCATGCTGTCTAGCAATACAGTATAATCATATCTGACCTGTAGTGTACTGACATGTATAGGGGTGCTTCCCATGCCATTGATTGTGTTCTTGGCTGGGGTCTTTCCCTCCGCCTTCTCCTTGCTAGCAATCTTTGCTCTCTCCGCCTCCAACCGTTTAGGGCTGTTAAGCATCACCTGAACCACAGCGTATTCGACCAGAGAGGCAAAGCCAAAGAGCAGGCAGGCAATCAGCCAGATGTCAATCGCCTTTACATAGGAGACTTTGGGCAGTTCAGAGGCCAGAGACGTGCACTCAGAAGAGAGCGAGAGAACTGACAGTATCCCTGCAGACAGAGAGAGGTCATTAGATCAAATGAGCCGAGGAGAGGTGAGCTTACACACTGACCTAAAGTTGTTTCCAAAGATAATCCTAAAGTAAACTGTAAAACATAATCTTGAACAGTATCGAATAGCATCCATATTTAACAGGTTATCATCTTTTTCTGTTACATGACAGTTCAGAAGTCAAAGATTGGTATGATTTGATAAAGGTGTTTTTTCAAAGAAGAATCTTGAGTTTTTCTACAGTATACTGCATGATTTATTTGATCAATAATACAGTAAAAACAGTAATATTGTGAAAAGCTTGATGCATACATTTTTTGTGTAAAGTATTATAATTAAAAATATTTTATTTAGGATTCTTTAAGGAATATAAAGTTTAAAATAACAAAATTTATTTGATTTAATTTTTTTTCTCAGCAAGGATGCATAAAAAAAAGGAAGGAAATATATATATTTAAAATATTTTAATATTAATAAATAATATTCGTCTTATGAATAATTTAAATTAATCCAAACACACACATATAAACCAAACACTCACAAAATGCAATATATGACTGACCTGAAATGACCATGGACAGTGGAATTTTGAGATGGCTCCTGATGTGATCACATTATACTGTGACAGTGACAACAATGTGGACAGAATGATAGTGGTACTGGAATTACCAATGGAATCGCAGAAAAATTCAATCGTAACCAAATCAAAGTGGTGGATTCTCTGACATTTTGTTATCTCAACCCATGAAACGCCACCCAGTGCACAAGAAATAAGCACGCTCCATGAAAACATTTATCATCATTATCAAGCTATAATTGGAAAACACAAGAACTCGTCACATTCCATGGCATCTTGCATAATCTTCATCGCATCTCTGATAATCCTCTCTCACTGACCTCTGTGGTTCCCATAGTGAATTAATGCCTGTGGGCTGCAGCTGAGGCGGATGGAAATATCCTATTATATTTCCATGGAGATGCCTTTAGGTAAGCAATTGATGAAAAGAAGCTAGAGTGCTGTAGGGGATAGAAACGATCACTCTAAACCTCCTGCTACGACGGCACTGAAAAGATTCATTGGTGGATGTTACATTGATGAAAACGGGGAATGAAAATGTAAAGGATGTGGTCTGTGATGGGGGTACAGGACTCCACAGAGACATGAGATGAGGTGATGATGCCTGTGGTGGGACTGATGATTGGAAAAAGTACCCAGAGGCACACGGGCAGCGCTGGCGTCAGGGTTGATCCAAAAAGAGAGCCAGGAGAGGACGACGATGAGCAGGGTGGGAGCGTATACACCCATCATGTAGAAGCCCACCTGCCGCCTCAGAGTAAAAATCACCTCCACACACGTGTAGTAACCTACATACAGAAAAAGGTTGCTTTAAACGGACATGGTTTTTCCTGGAATGGCATCTAATGGCTACCTCCTCAACAAGGCCGGAGAGAGCTTATGTACACATTAGTGCCATTCATGGAAAGTGGAAAGCTTTTACCTGTCCCTGCGTAGAACTTGGTGCAGTTGCCATATTCAATGTCCTCTTGTTTAATATCGAACTGAGGCAGAGCAATCTCCTCCATCTGTACTGGGTCTCCAGACTGCCACATGAACTGCAGGTCATCTGTGGTGTAGCCAACTAGACGCACATTAAATAAGGTAAAAATAAAATAATGTTACAAATAACAATAATATACAACAACAGCTTTTCTGAAATTATTGCTAATATTCTTTACTGTTTTTCTGTATGTAGTTTTTTATTAACTTATCCTTATTATTTTCAGATCAAATACTTATAAATGATTGTATTCTTATTCACGTACAGCTCTCAAGCTGCATTTTGCATCGCTGGGTGTCCATGGGGAAGAGAGTCAAGTCCAGCGGACAAGAGAGGGTAACAGACAACCTGAAAAAGGAAGACAATAAGCTAATTTTAGGACCAGACAATAAAACATCCAGCAGCCTGGCGAGTTTAAATCAGAGTAGTAATTTTGAATGGAGCATTGCTTTTCTCTATAATGCACTACTTGATCAGCTATATATGGTCACGGAAACATTATAAAACATTTGCACTTAAACATTTAATTTGAAAGCCCTGGACATATAGAAAAATAACAGATTCCACTTACTGCGTTTAAAGATTCATGCAGAATATATTCAGCAACATTGCAAAGATTTCTACCAAGAATATTGCATCACTTGAAAGTCAATCCAAATTTAACAGATTTTATAAATGCCACAGGCATGAAAGGTCTTTCCTGACAGTCGGATACATTCTTCATGCATTTTCCCTTTATTGTGCACAGCAAGCACACCAAGGCATATTTATTTAAAACACCATTAACACATGAAAGCTTTTTGGTTTTGTGCCGTAATCTGACAAGCACATTTTCAGACGCAGCAAAGAGCTACTTTTTACACCAGCGAGGCCACTCAACACTTGAGTGCACAAACTGAAGCACTGTGCCAAGATATTTTTATAAAGGCCTGGGAGAGGTTAGAAAGATCTGTTTTTGTTTTAAATGTGTCTTTATGGTGCGTTATACAAATTATCTGAGAGGAAGAGAGAAAAAGAGATGATGTAAGATTAGACGAGAAAAAAACTATGCACATAAAGATGCAAAATAAAGATTCCTAATGAAAATCCATCATACTATCTTGCTGAAAACTATGTATAGTTATGAAATGATTTATTATAATTATTTATCCATTTGATTTATTTATTTGTTTTTTAAATGATTTTTCTGTTTTCCATTTTCTTTTGAATTCTGAAGTTAAGTTTTAGCAATTAGTTTTTATTTTTTTTTTTTTCTTCAGTAGTAGTTTGGCCTTGGTAACTAGCATATACACACACACAATACTTCATTTTAGTTAACAGTTTCATATTTTATTTTAGTCATTTTTCAAGTAAAAAATTGTATGGTGATTATGACACTAAAGTATCGTGTCATTCTGGCATTTTATTATTTCTTAAATGTTTTTTAAGCTGACAAAATTAAAATTCAAACACATTAATTTCCAGTAAACTGAACATTTGCAGTAAAATGCAGAGGTTTTGGGAATTAAGGGATAATAAAGTGTGATAATAAGGGGAGGATGTAAGGTATGTTAATTTCATGAAAAAAAAAAAATTAGATTGGAAAGATCTGAAATGTAAAGTTTATGGATGTACAGTATTTGAGGAAGTTGTAGACCGATGAACGAGAAAAGGCAGAATTAGTTTCAGGGAGGTATAATATGAAATAAACACTCTTGTTTCTTTTTGAAAGACTCTCATTGAGACAGTAATCCCCTGCCACACACATACCCAGAGTCAGATCAAGGCATCCTGGGCCAGTGCCAAAAGTGAAAAAAGGGCTCACGGAAGACCACCCAGCTCATGCTGTGATCCGGGTGGCATGGAAAAACACTATGGAAATGCATTTGCCTCAGACATAACAGAGCAAAATGTGATGCTCTTACACATACTTCCCATCCAGACTAAAAATGGCCCTGTGCCAGAGTTTAGATTTTATCTTTACCCTAAACTGGAACCGTGTCCAATGCCCGGATGGCACAGTGACCACAGTTACAACTCACTTTTGTTTAAAGCATAATGGCTTTTTGAATTGTTTACCTTTATAAATAACTGTTTGTTTAAATCTACGGTGTTGCTAAACGTCTTCTAAATAAAACCATATTTCCACAGCACTGCATGGGCAGATCTGCAGCAGGTGTGTTCACTGGCTACTAGAAGTCTCTGAGAACTTCATTCACTCAGCAGGACCTGCAGATAAAGCAGTGGAAAGATAATGACAGAGGTGTCCACCACTGCTAAAGGACTGAACTTTCACATGGGATCAAATAGCAGGAGCTGTAATTTAGGTGTCAGTGGTGAGGTGAAATCCTAGGGTCAACAGATGTATCGAATCTCCGATTCTCAGATCGCTTTAAGTCCCCTGAGGTTTATTAAAAGCATTAGGAAGAGCTTGGAGGAGGATTAAGTCACTGCACCTTGTCATTCAAATGTGTGTTTTCTGTTGTTTTGATTATGTATACTTTATAAGACACTTATTTTACTCGTTATTATGTGTCTATGTTCAATTAGTATGGGAGCATGTTTGTACCTCGGAATAATAGTTAATTAGGACTTAATTTCTTATAATTGTGAATTTATTTATTGCTTTAAATTGATCAAAGAGGAAAGCAAAGACTTCTACATTGTTGCAAAAAATAGCTAGTTTTTTAAAATGATGTTCTTTTGAACTTTCTTTTCATCAAAGAATCATCAAAGAAATAGTATCGAGTTTTCAAAAAATATTAAGCACACTGAATGAGTGCTGAAACCTTGGCTTTGACATCACAGGAACAAATTCCATGTAAAAATAGATATTTTACATTGTTTATATATATATATATATATATATATATATATATATATATTTTTTTTTTAATACTTATTTTAAAATTACTTTATTTTATTTAGTTTTATTTTATGCAGTCTTAGTAAATATAAGAAACTTACAAAATCCAATAGACCTCAAACCTAAAAGTGGATTATCTCACATGTGCAACATTATTTCTTGTAACTGCAACTTTGAATTTTGTAAGTGCGACTTTATTTCTCACAATGTGACTTTTTATCTCGCAGCATGCCCTTATAACTTATTTTAAACTTCGTCTCACGATTTAATATTTCATTACTCTTTAACAGGCTTCCATAAATTTCCAAACATGCTGAACCATTCATTTCAGCACCTTCAGATTAAACTCCTGCACAGTCATTTGTTCCACTTTAAGAGGCCTTGACACCTGATAAACTCTTGTGTTTGCTTTGTTTTGATTGCTGCGGTAAATAATGTGAGTAGGTGTTACTAGCACTCAGACCTCATTTGTCACCATCCGCAAAGACAGAGGTTGGATACTTTGCAGGAAGAGAGCATACAAGTTTACCTCATGCTGATGAGGACATCTCCGTTCCTAAAGATAAAGAGCAGGATGTTCTCCTGAGTGACGTCATGAAAGTTAGCGCTCTTTTCGTTGGCAAAGAAAAGATCGGGTTTCCACAGGCATTTGAACATCTTCGGGTCAACGGTGAGCGAGTCTGACTTGAAATCCTGAGGAAGCCGGAGTCTGGGATCGTTCCAGCGCTGTCTCAAGAAAATGTTCACACGATAGTCCTAGAAAATACAAGCCAAAATATCCTTTAACGTTGTCACAAATTCAATCAAGCCTGAAAAACCTGGTATTCTGTGGCCATAAACTGGCTTCTGGGTGGGTGGGTGGATAGTAGTTAGCAGAGCTGACACCTGTCTTTGTGTTACGTGACAGGAAGCCTTGATTTGGACACAAAAACAGCACATTAGTCCTTAGGGTGACAGAGGAGCCCAGGTGTCTTAGGCATCGCCATGGAAACCAGCATTTCTCATGACCTCTGAGTGATGTTTTTAAAAAAACGTATCCAGGCTCCAATAACGGCTGGTATTGAAGGCGCACAGCTGCAGCGCTTGAAGCTGCAACTATTTACATTTCCAACTATCGCAAACATCAGAGGCGTGCGACGGGTGCTGCAATGAGGGCCCACGCTGTATGTGAGCACCTACACTAGGGAAAACACAGGGTTCGTTAAGTCAGATTGGCCCCAGCTTCCCTGCTGGCTTGCGTGAGCAAAAGGCTTTGAAGTGGCATTTTCTAGTGGAGCTTGTTTTGCTAGAGCTGATACTGTGAAGACAGATGACATGCCAAATAAAATGGCCACACTCCAGCTGCACTAGGTCAAGTGAATTTGGTTCCTTAATGTTATTGGGTGTGTTGCCCCTGCGTGTATGATTCACATCTTGGTATGTCCTGTTTTTCATTGGAGATGTATTACACACACCATGGATGGCACTGTGTCATCCCACCAAACAGGAAACTCTCACAATATTCCGGTATAAGCTTCTTTCAGTGTTATGAACAAACCTTCTTCCAGTAACATTAACGGTAATTTTAATAATTTGTTCAAAGTTATCTGGTCTATGATAACATTCTCAAAATGTTAGCACAAAACATTTTCATACATCGATAGAACTTTTTTCCTGAAATGTTCCCACCCACATCGTGCCATTGTGTTATCACAACGGTGTACCGATTCTAATGCCATGGCCAAAGTTTGGGCAAAGCATGTTAGCTGTTCTGTCTTTTGCTGCACTGACAAGAACAGAACATTATTTAGAGTCCCAGGTTCAGAGGAGATAACAGAGTAGTGGATTTATTGATTTATGTACTATATATTATCGTGTTGTCAAAACTGTGGTACCAGTCAGTACCGAATACCAGCATTTCCGTGAGCACCTTCAATCAGATTCTGAAACATACTCAACCGTTGTCATACCGTTGTGTTCACATACTCAACAGATATTTCTGTGACTGGCTACAATAATATCACTTTCTGCTCCTTAACAAGCGCTTACAAAAGCCAGTACTTTTTGACAACACTAGTACATTGCGCTGCTACCACACAGATCTAAAATAAACTAATATAAGCAATTTCTTAACCAGCTGCTTACCTTCACTAACATAAACTACTGTTTTTGTGACTTGTGTATTTGTGTGTGACAGCAACTTTGTGTGCATGTGCTTTGAATTTGAAAAAAGCCGAGGTGTGCTCTGATTGGCCAGCTATCCAGTGCGTTGTGATTGGTCGAATGCCACAAGCATGTGGCAGAAATGTTACACCCCTTACCATAACGTGATGCCGTATCCCGGCACTATGTGTTGCAGTCAGTGCAAGGAGATGGAGACCGCAGGAGGCACAGAGTATCAAAAATAGACTTTTTAATGAGAAAACTCATAAACAGAGATACACAGCG
This sequence comes from Enteromius treurensis, assembly GCA_032275025.1. Taxonomy (NCBI): domain Eukaryota; kingdom Metazoa; phylum Chordata; class Actinopteri; order Cypriniformes; family Cyprinidae; genus Enteromius; species Enteromius treurensis. The sequence goes on along the minus strand of JAUCMU010000026.1, from coordinate 17,914,722 downwards.
TGACAACAGGAAGTCACTTAAGGAACCACGTAACATTTATCATGGAGGGTAACATTTAAGACTCACAAGGGAACTCAGGAACACGGACATTAAATACAAAACATAACGAGGGGAGAAATAAAGACACCTGGGAAACACAGGAGGTAACAAATTAACTAAGAATCATTTAGGGTGTACTCACACTAAGTAGTTTGAACATTGCCCGAGTGCATTTGACCACCAAAGCGTGGTTTGTTTGATGGTTCATTTAGCCGTCCCTTGCCCGCTTGGAAGAGGTTTGCCAGAGCACGGTTCAGTTGGACTCGGGTGCTAACAGGACGCATGACGCCACTTTTTGCGATGCTCCAAAACCAACATGGCGGGGAATAGGTTGCTTCCGTCTACGGCAGAGGTGCAATGTTTGTTTAACAATAGGCTGTAAGAGGGCTGTGGACCACCGCGGACCCAATGACTCAAAATTACTGTCCACAAAGTAAACAGAGCGATGGACTCCATTCAGCGAGAGCTCCGCACTTCATGTTTATCCTGAAACCATCGCACCATAATGGCGTAAGCGTTCTGCAGCACGAATGCTGAAACCCTATGTGAGTGCAGGCCAGAAGGGGGACAATCGTACTCTGGCCAGGTTCACGGTTCATGCCTAGTGTGAGTACACCCTTAAACACTGGAACTTCTGAATATGGGCATTCAAGAGGGAAACTCAAAATGAAACCAAAAGAACATGAAGACATGAAAACAACGAAAATAGACAGAAACGTAACACTATGAAACCAAAACAATAAAACACATTACAAACACGTTGCATCCAGCAGGGACATAATTACTGATTATCATGACAAACAAGCACTAACGTTACTCTTCACTGCTCAAATCTCGCGTTTGAATAGTAAGTAGCAGATTCTATGAATAAGAAACGTAATTTACTTTAAGGTTGTGAGTCTCTAGAACATGGCACCCACAGCAACACTACAACGAGAATAATAGCTCCACTTTCTTTTTTTTTTTTTTGCCTTCAACAAGTGGGCAATGTTTGAAAATAACCCCACTCTATGATGTAGAAAAGTGGGGACGTGTTTAAACGAGTCATTACAGCTTGTAACACTCCAAAGAGAAAGGACATTTTGAAATCGCATCATATGACCCCTTAGCATTATATGCATAATAATCAAAACAAAGGAGTATCTGATTAGTGAGCCGTAAAGGAACAACCCTATTTTGGAAAACGGGGCAGGGAGAACAGCTCATTTGCATTTAAAGAGATGTGCACCAAAACAGTGTTTCTGCTTCCCTTCAAATTAGGCATTTTTAAAATGATATAATAAATGATCTGTGGGCTATTTTGAGCTGAAACTTCACAGACACATTCTGGGAACACCGGAGACTTGTAGGAATAGTAGGTCTCCTTACTTGTTCAACTATGTTTAGGGACAAAATCTAAACTAACGTTCCTATATTGTTTGCAAAATAATAAAATGGAATGTGCCTCCAAGGCCCATTCACACTAAGATCAGTAACTAAAACAATAATTACATATTGACCGCAGCCAAGGTTAACATTGTTTATTATAAGCATGCATTGCGATTTCATCTTCTGCCACTATAAATGATTCTGTTCCCTTTTTTATGATGGATTCTGATTGGCTGCCGATGTTTTTTATAATTCATTAGCTGGAAAAGGTTCCTGTGTGGCATTATTATTATAGATATTTTATGGATTTTTCTATTCTTTTACATTTGAAGCCATTTTTAATATCATTATCATTGTAAATATCGTGTATAGTTATCTTGCCTTTACTGATGTTTTGCGCATAAAGAAAACTTTAAAAAATAACAAGATAAATGTTCTTAGAACATAATTTTGTTAGCTGTACTGTTTACAAGTGTTATTTTGTTGTACCTTTCTATCCAAATAAAGTGCTATATAAGATGTGGTGGGCAAAGTGGCCTACTTCTTACTAGTCATGTCTCTGGAGAGGTTATGAAAAGCCTTTTTGTATTTCTGTTGTATACCACCTGTTCATTTTAAGGTTAACCACAGCAGAACGATGCAACAACAAAATGAGACCTCATTTCCAATGCTATAAAAGCTTGGTGTCACGCAACCCTCCTGTAGATGTGAATGCAAAGCTATATTCAACCTATGACACCATGCAGTGCTGGGCAGAAAACATGGCCCTCTGATGTGTTTCCAGGGGAAATATTTGCAGTGGAGGTGATCTGAGACAGTCTGGCATGATGGGTTGTTTATGGGTGTCACTGCTCATAAGGAGCTAGACGTAAGATTGTGGGGTCTGGAGCTGATTTTTTTTCTTTTTTTCTGGTGGAGTGTTAAGTAAACACAGTAAGCCTAAAATAAAGCACTCAGTCATGAATCCACTCATCTGTCTGGTAGGAGTTGTCTGACATTTTAAAAACTTTTACATTTTTTTTTTTTGGAGACTGAACTGTTATTTGTTGATCTAATCATTGATTTCAATATCAGTGACATTTTAAGATTCAGTAAGTTAAAAAAAAAGAAGGAAGAAAAGAATAATATTGAGGAAAATAAAATGTTCTGGAAAAAAAACACTTAACAGATTTTTGTTCTTTTGATAAACATCTATATTCAGCGAACATTTTGTAGTATGGTGAAATTACAAATGAATTGACTGATAGGAAATGACTGAGATTTATATGAAAATATGGAAAATATGTAAATTATATATTTTACTATTTAAACTGTTTTTTTTTTTTTTTATGAAATCAGTCCCTTTATTTAGCAAAGACGCATTAAATTAATTAAACATGCCAATAAATGTCTTTATGTCTATTAAAAAAAAAAAAATGCTGAAAAAATATTTCTGTTTATCAAATAATTAACCAAGAGTTAAACAGATAGCACCTAAAAAATACAAACTCAGCATATTAAAATGATTTTCAAAGGACTAAGTGACAATGAATACAAGGTGAAATTATATAACATGAATAAAATCTGTATAAAAATATCTTAAAATTTAAAATCTAAAATTTAACCATATTGTGGTTAAATAAATAAATTAATATGTCCTTGAGTATTAGAGATACAAAAACATCAACCCCAAACCTTTGAATGGTAGTGTTTTTATATATCTATGATTATTTTAAATTATATGCTTATTCACTATATATATATAAATAAGTAATTTAGTATATTACTATTGTTAAATATTTATGTATGTGGAAAGACAAAAGCGATATTCAATACCATAGTAGTCTCTTGGATGGACCCAAAGCTGTTGATAAAAATGTTGACTCGATCCTCAACAGGAATACCTAAAAACAAAAAAACAAACAAACCTTACATCACAACAGCACATCGATCGCATACATCAAGCAAGACGTACCAAAAGTCATTCTAGCAATTTACGCAGCACACTTTCTCACGGATTATTACGGGTAACTTTAACTATTTGGTTTATACCATGAATCATATGTTTTCACTTTATGGAATGCATTGCATTATGGGAAAATCCTTCAACTACTCCACTGCCATTCCTATTCCCAAGATTATAATGTTGACTTTAATGACTGCCAGGAGCTTTCATCTTGTCCCGATATGAAGAGCAGCTGGCTTGCCATAGGGAGTAATAACACTGAATCATACAGTGAGCTCTTAACACTCAGACCACATCAAGGCCCACGTTTACGTAGAATGCCAGCGAGCAGGGAGGCGACAGAGGTTCTCACTCTTTACAACCTGCTTCATTATATCAGGAAAGGCTGCCAACAGTAGCATAACCAAGAATTATGTATCTGCCACAATATATTCTGTATACATACATTAAAACATGCTTCGTAATGTTTAATAATTGACATAAATATATTACTTGACAAGTGTGCATGCAATAGACAATGTAATGATATCAAGTAAACGGTACCAGCAGAATTATGTATTTATTCAAGGCTTGTTTAAGAAAAGCTTTTGTTGCTATTGCTGAGGTTATCTGAGGAAAATGGCAGTTTGGATGTTGGTAGGACGTTTTGAAAGGCTGCTAGGAGGTCTCTATTTAGCTTTTGGGGTGTAGCTAGATAGATGAGACAACATAATGGATCTTGTTCATAATTACATATATCGTAGAGCTATACTGACCTTTGAAGTTGGGTCGGATTCTTGGGTCATAGCTGACCAAAAGCCTGTTGAGGATGTTGCTGGTAGAGTTTGCTGGAACCCGTGCCAGATCTTCTGACGACAGCTGCCTAAAGGGAGCAGAGATGGGAGACATTAGGGTGCAACCATTAACACCAACAATAATATGTGAAATCATGCTCATGTTTAAAGTTTCAGTCATCTGTTTATCAAAATGTCTTTCATTTTTCTTTATACTCTTGCGAATGGCAGCATTTCCAACTAAAGAGCCAAACATCATGACGATGTGAGTTACTTCATGTGCGAAAAGTGAAGTACACACAACATTAGAGCAGATTTAATGGATAGTTCACTCAAAACGTAAAATGTTTTCTTTTCTGGGCCATAAAATGTTTCAGTTGCGTTGATGTCTGTGCGGGGTCAAAAACCACTCTTAATGTGTTTTCCGAGGACAAATGAAGGTCTTATGGGTTCGGATATCATGATGGTGAGTTAATAATGACAAAATTGGGTGAACTGTCCCTGTAACCATTTGTTAGTCTATAGTTTCCATAGTCAATGTGATATGTGTATAGCACAATAGTAGTACTTTATTAAAAAGTATGCCATAAAATGCACTCACGAAGGACAGTAAACCTGTTTTCCTTTCTTCTTTCCCTTCTTGGCAGATTTTTCCTTGGTGAATCCTCCTTCCATCCAAAGACAGATGATAAGCAACAAGAAAATCACCTTTACAGCCTTCATACTACAGCAGTTTAACTTCACCTGGAAGAAAAACAGAGCAGGTATATATGTATTACATTAAATCCATACCCCCAAAAAACTCTATAAGGGTTACTAGGTAATTTAGGGCTGTTTTTAAACAGTGTGATTTACTCCCCTTTATTTCATTCCAAATTATAGAACAAAACAAAGAAATGTCAATGTTTTAACACCTACTGTTTCGAGAAAGAAACATATCATATTGTTTGTATCCCTTTGTTTAAAGCCTTTCATAAGCAGAACACTGAAATTCCCAGCAATATAAATGGATAAAAATGTCTTCTCTCAGAGGAGATGCAGTTAGGGCAAGTCTGCGCTGGGCTGTCTTGGAGACTGATGATCCGTTGGCTCAGGAAATGTTGCTCTGTTGTATCCATGACCGCTTTAAAAATGGTTATGGGTGTCTGTTACTGTGGGTGGTCTACACCCACCGTAATATAAAAGCACGTTGTTTCTACAAATTATATAGGACAAATTCTGTCCAAAACTACTAATATTCGTTCTTGGTATCCTTGCATGTTGTGCATTATAAAAATATTATCAGGATTAATTCATTTAAAATGTACTATTATAGGAAAAAACCTAGTTATGCTTAAAGTAAGACCTACATGTCAGCAGTATGAACTATGCCAAATCTCAGCCTATTTGACTCATGTGCAGTCTTCTGTACAACACAACCATACATGAGTGTCCCAAATGTAAAGGAGAGGAAACAATTGGATAGATCAGCATGAGGAATTCCCCTCTGAGGAACACTGCCAGAAAACTCCCCTGTCTAGACTCTTCCACCCTCCACCTCTGGAGGCCTGATTCTGTGCCAATGCATTGATCATCATCTTAACTGAAACAAGCCAGCGTTCATGCACACTCCTCCAATCTCTCACTCATTCCATCTTTATTATTATCACCAGATGCCTGTGTTTCTCTTTCCGATCTCACCATATCTCTCAATCTCTTTCTCTCTCTTATTCCCTGATTCAGCGGTCATGGCAATTTGATATTAATGTTCTTTCTTGGAAAGACACACACAAAGACCGACTGCAGGTCTGCATATGAAGTATAAAAATTCCAGAAATGGATTATAATGTTTTACTACGGAAGATAGTTTAAGGGAAAGAGAGATATGGTTTAGCTTTATTTTCACAACAGACTAAATCTAAGTAAACTTGACCCTTATTCAATTGAAACACTTCTTTTTTTTGGCTACCTGCCCTTAGTAAGTCTGACTGCTTCATTCACAGCTAAAAAAACCTCACTCTATTCCACTTACTGTATACACAAAATATGTTGTTGTTGTTGTTTTTTTTCAATATAACAAAGATCTTTACAGTAAACGAAGAGAAACAGATAAATTTCCAGTAACTAAGGATTACAGGTTTACAGGAACCAGGCCAGGAAAGTTACCTGTAGTGAACTCGCCACACCTGAAAAAGAGGCAACATTGGAAGAGTGCTAATAAGAGCCTTTCTCTACTTAGTTCCATCACAACATCTTGACAACCTTGATGAACAGGGATTGATTGATATCGCTTTGGAAAATGCTCATCTACCACCTGATGAAAAAACAGCAACTAAGGCAAATCAAACTCTCAGGTGTTTGCTCTCTATTCTAGATGGACAGATGTTCTTTAACACTGCTTCTATATCACACATCCCATTCCCATTAAACAGTGACTTTATCACAGGAGTTCTTCTAAAGAAGCTGTTGTGAGAGAACAGCTGGAAGAGATGTTACAGGCAGATATTGTGGAACCATCTCACTCAACCTGGGCATCCCCTGTTGTACTAGTACCCAAATAAGATGGTAAAATAAGTAGGGCCGGGACTCGATAAAAAAAAAAAATCTAATTTATTAGAGGCTTTGTAATTAATTAATCAAATTAATCACATTTTAATCACATATAAATATTTGACCTGAGAACAGTGAGAAGTACGTTTTTTCATATGGATTTTTAGTATACCATTGAATAATGACTGAATACATAAGCTTAAGCAAAATGCTGATCATACAATATGAAGGCTTCATATAGTGGCTGTTCATCTCCATATACTGTAGATAAATATAACATATATAAATATAAAAATGTATGAAAAATAGAAATGTTTGTGTTTATTTTAATTTAAAAAATAATCAAATAAAATTAATATTTTTTAAAAATATTTGTACTATAATTAAATGCTATAAATAGAAAATAATAGGTTACTGAGATATATAATGTATTAATAGTAAAGTTCGGGTAATAAATAAGTTTGGGTATTGGGTAGGGATAAGGTCATGTAGAATAAGGCATTAATATGTGCTTAATTACTACTAATACATGGCTAATGTTCTTGTAATATGCATGCTAATAAGCAACCAAAACAAAGTGTAACCAAAATATACAATTATTCTACAGTACATAAAAATACAATTGCCCAATAAAACAAACAAACAAATATTTGACACGTTTATCACACCCCCTCGTTATTGTAATCATTTTGATTCAGTAATAAAATAAATCATAGTAAGGCCCAAATTACATAATTTTCGCCTGGCAGATGACGCTCATATTGGAAAACCTCATCTGTCTTATCTCATAGGCTACTGGGTTGGTTTTATGTTTATGCAAATGCATAAATGTATAGCAACGACCTGTGGATGCATCTGAGCGTCAAGTTGAAGAAGTTGCATTCAGGCATTATAGAAAATAAAGCAAGTTACGGCAGCAGATGGGGGAGAGGGAAAACATAGCAACAGCATCCTCCATGACGACGAGGGGGTTGGGATGACGAAGATGAGGGCAAATACAACACAGAATGACAGCATTTACGCGCGTCGCACCTCCCCCCATTCATCATACACATTTAAAACGCTCGATCGTTCTTTTCTTTAAATATTACCCGCGGTTTAACTCACCATTTCAATATGGTAACGGTTGTTGTGCCACAGATCCGATCCAGTAGCGCTGACAGTGCAATCGGTCCTTAAAAAGCCTTCATGACCAGTCGCCGTCTATATCGCATTCTGCTCGTCTTCCTTTAGTCGGCACGAAATTGCATTACGACGTCTCTCTTATCTTTTCCTATTTTAATAATCTGAACAGAATCTATATTCCCGCTGTCCTATTGCATTGGTAAAGGGTTGCCAAGATGGAGCCTTGTGTGTGCACCTGTCATGCAACATGCGCAGTAGAACGCTGTACAAGGACAGAATTAATCACACAGCTTCCACAGCGGCGCTGGAATATAATGCAAGGCCATCACACTTGCTCTGCCGTTTCAGCATCAGTGAGTTAAAAATGATTATCACACGCAGCATTCTCAGTTGTGTCCATGTGATACTTGAAATTGTGCTTCTGTAAGAGAAAAATGAAAAACAGAGAAAGAAAGAACTCGGGCAGGAATGATTGTACACGAGGATGTATCCATCAAAAAAAGAAGAAGAATGCATGCAGATAAAAGAGAGAGATAAAAGAATTTAATCAGTTCACGTTAAAAATAAATAAATAAAGCAAGAATGAAAGAAACAATGTTTTATGTAATGTAGGGGGGGAAAAGTTTATGTTTTGGCCATTTTGACCTAGAAAATGATAGTTAAAGTTTTTGCATTGTACTTTTACTTATTGACTTTGGGTACAATAACTTTTTTGCACTTTTTGAAGAATTGTTTGAAGATTTTTTGACCGTTTTTAATAAACATTGGCAAAATTATCCACAAACAATGCTTTTTCCCCATGCAAAAACTGAAGTGCAAAAGCTATGATAATTTCTTTCCCAAAATAAATGCAAAAACATGTGCTAACCGAAAACAAAGTTGACCAAAAGATTGAATCCAATAATTGGGGATAATACGGGTTAATAAGATTTACGAGCCATTTATAAAAGGCCAATTTCATGTGAGATCATTAGAGTAGGTAAAGAATTTTGAGCATATCACAAGGGTTAGTGTTATTTATTTTATCTTTGGCTTTAAATATATCCCTGTACTTGTTCCTATAGCTGAGTGAATGGTGCCATTTTAAGCTTAAACAAGAGTAATTCAGCAGCAAGCAAAGTAAAACACAAGTGTGCCAGCCAACAGACACAAGAATGTCTATATTTTTAAGAACTTCGGGACACAGCACCAGTTGTTAGTAGAATGTAGCCATCAGGTATAGCCTCAACCTGAGGCCAAATACATTTTTGTTCTCTCTGAGCGACGTCAAAGCACTCTATTACTTCCTCAAAAGACAACACAAACTTTAAGACGTGAACCAAAAGCAAAGCTCAGACACATTTTTCTCCCATGCAGATATTCTCCAAGGGTCCTGGGCGAATGGTGTTTGGATTAAGTGAGAACGAAAACACAGACGTTCACAAATTTCCACAGGGCACTCCAACGACCTCAAGCATTGTTCGTATGAATTATACGCAATACTATACCTTCTTCATCAGCATTGTCAGAACAATAGACGCCTTAGTCTCTGTTTTTCAGTGTAGCAGAGCAGAGCATGTTAATAATGCGTGCACATAAACCAAATTACTAATACCGGTTGAATTAAAACCCCAACAATAAATGACCAGGAACAAAGGGAGGCTTGTTTTCGGAAAACGTTCAATGTTTGGCCAAAAGCCACATAGCTGATGGACAATGTAGCAACGGTCCAAAATTATGTCAGTGTGTTCTAGCAAATCGAATGTGGTATTATATCTGGCATGCAGACTCCATTTCGCTATCAGTCTCCACACACCCCTGCGCTGACACATTCCTCATTAAAAATTAAAATAAAAGCAGTCATAGGGTGAAGGTACCACTTTACTTTATCAAAGACACTGATGGTGTATAGCTCTCAAAAGAGTGATTGGCAAGCATTCCAAAGGTGTTTCAGGAAGACCCTAATGGAGAGTAACTAGGCCTTTGAATAAGTCCTCTTACATATAGTCACTCGATGTGATAAATGACAAATAAGAAAGGGACTGTCAAAACTTATAAATTTAAAGAAGTTAGAGACATGATAGGAAGTTTATTAATAAATCTGTATATTCTCAGACTTATATTCTCACATTTATCTGACAATGTCTATTTCAGGGATCTACACTGTTTCTCTTGCCAGAAAGCTGTGCAAAAAGCATGACTCATCCTATAGACTCTCACTTATTCGCTTCACAACCATTTTATCTGATACAATCTATCAAGTTCATCCGTCTTGTGAAGTACGGAGTGCAATAATTCCTTAGGTCGTAATTGCAGCTTAGCCAGAAATTGTTTTAACTTTTACTTTCCCCTTTTATGTCTCTTGGAACAGACCCAAATGAATCAAAGCGAGCAGGTCAATAGCCCTTTTCTCACATTGGAACAGGACCAAATCACAGACTAGAAGCAATTTACAAAGAGAGAATTTACTCACCTGACAAATTACATTGAACTTTAACAGCTACAAATGTTCAGTACAGTACAAACAGAGATCAGATGTTAAACACAAGGGCCCGGTTTCACAAACAGGTCTTACAGTAGCTTAAGGCAGGACAAGGCATTAGTTAAATTAAGATATTTAAGCAACTTTTACAAAAATGCCTTATAAGAAAATATTACAGGTGTGCATCTT
>JAUCMU010000026.1:17875864-17890553 GCA_032275025.1 Enteromius treurensis | reverse complement strand
TAGGTAGGCCTATATGTGGTGGTGGGCCGACTGGACCATAAAATGCCAGGGCCGATTTTTCCTCCCAGTCCAGTCCTAGGTGGGGGTAGGGGTGGGAGACAAAAAATCGTGATACGAACCGAATCTTGGGTTTGGTGTATCGTTACAGCCCTACCCCCTAGTGGGCCCTGTCCCTTTACCAAAGCACTCAAGACCACCTCAGTTATTTCCACTTTTCACTGTGGGAAAGACTCACTGAATAACACCTTTTGTCTACCATGGACCAGAAAAATGTGGAATGATACGAAGTAAGATATAGGGTATGCCTTTAACATATTCTTCAAAACCTCATCTAAGATTTGAATTTGGTTCGTGATTGCTCATGCAGAACTCAGAAGTTGGATTTCTCTGAAACTGTAATCAGATGTGTTAGAATGTGGCTTCCAACAGCTTCATCGTTATTCTGTCAGCGGTACGATGCTGACTGGTGAAATATGGCCGATATGTTATTTGAAATCAAGGGGAAAAAAGTAGCAGCACACCTGTCGCGGTACTCGCTGGCTGAGCACCAGTGTCCCCATGCCAGACAGATTGCATTATGTTTCCCTGCACATGCTGCGATTTGATATATGACGGCGTGCCAGTCGCACACCCTAGTGTGTGTAACTCAATCGCACGTAGTATTTGGAGAATGTGTGGCTTTTTGCCAGAGCACAAATAGGTTCTCCGCACACTCTTAAACAGATGCTGGTGTCAGGCGTGGCACGCTGGTTCTCCCTGGAGACTGGAGATCTATTTCCCAGCCTACAGATGGAGCAGCAGCAGCAGCCTGGCTGTCAGCTAGGATGGACTCCATCTGTGATTTATAGCTGTATGAATGCAAGGCCAGATTCAGGAAGATTCTCTTGGACTGCCACTGAATCTTTTTATCGTATCGGCTTTGTAGTGCCGTAAGTCTAATTCCTTCAGTCCACGCTGACTTTTTAGTGGTTCTGAATGGCTTAATGAACTTGCTCTGCTTGCTGTCTTTTCTCATCTGATATTGCTACATAATCAGTCCCACCGGATGAGGGATGCTGATTACGCATTTAGAAGCCCATTAATTTAGTGTCCAATCCCTAATGGGCTGTTAAATTCTCATTGGCTCGTGACATAGTAGGACCTGATAAGTGAAATGCATGCTGATACTGACAAAAAAGAGCTGGCTTCCTTGAGCTTATCTACCGAATCAAACCCCAAGGGTTAGTCGGTGTGTATTTTATAACAGACTATGCTTTTTATTTTTTCCCCCTCTATCTCTGTATATTGGTATCCGTATATATTTCATGGCTAATGGGGAGGTGGGTGATCAAAATGGTGTGTCAGAACAACTGAGGTGGAAAAAAAGGTGGGATAAATCAAGCTTAAAGCACCGAAGGTGAAATTGTCTCACCCCCCTCGCATCGGACATCTGTTCAAAAGCCTCTCATTAGCTCCTCGGAATGACAGCACTAATTCAAGCCGGAAGCCCCACCGGCTAATGAGATGCCAGGCACAGCACTCATTCATCTCTGTGCCACGCTGAGTGTGTGTGTGCATGTTTCGCATCGCATCAGTCACTAATTCAAAGGACCATCTCCGTTCCCACATATGTGGCAGGTATGGAATTTAACTGTTTAAGTGACCTCTTTTAGATAATTTTGGCAAAGTTGAAACCATTCTCCTGCAATGCTCACCTCATAACTAAACCACCTGGTTTATGTGCCCATACTTGCAGAAACCAGGTGCAGTTTAATGCTGAAATCTTCAAGGTTTTTTTTTTTTGTTTGTTTGTTTTTTTTTTCATCATGGATGGTTTGATGCATGTTTCAAACAGGACATGCAGGATAAGCCTTTGAGAAATAAGGGCATTATGAAGAATGTGTCTTAAAAATAGTTAATCAAAAAGTGCACATCATCTGCCTTCAATTCATGGCCCCTTTCACTTGATTGAGATGGATGAACACCATCAAGATGGGATTACATGGAGATTTAAAGCAATCATTGGATGATCTGGATTGCTGCTTTGTAGTGCAAACAATTAAAACACACCTGGGCTCTCATGTATAGAATAAAAGCCAATTTCTTACCCAAAAAAATATTTAAAGTTTTATATGAAGAAGCTAAAAGTAGCTTTACTTTGATTAGCAATTATTGACTAAAGTGACACTTGAGTGTTGTGAGAAATCCAAAGTGCTCAATCTGTAAGAGTAATGCATCAGACCAGTCATTCTTGATTTACTGTAATAGTAACCCATTACATGCCAAAGCATTTAAAGCAACATGTGCTCTGCTCTGGAGGAACTGCAGACAGTATGAGTTGATGACAGGTTAAATTCATTTAATTCACAACTTTCTAGTTTTATATTTTAAAATAATATAATCGCAACAAAACATGTTTCTAAAAAGATGAACAATTTAGTAAACCTGTGTTTATCGACGTGTCATGAGACCGTTAACCAACGTCAGAGAACTGTGACGTGTAGCGGTGCCATCAAATTCTTGAAAATAGCTTACATTTTAGAGGGATTTAAGTATTTAGATCAAAGGAGTTTGGCTGATTAGTTATTAAAATGTTAAATTATTATTAATATTACTATTTATTTATTTTTTGACTAAAAAAAGTTGAATCAAAGCAGCTTTATAAATAACATCACTGGTTTATACAATTGCTTTTCTGTCATTATATAAATCATCTATAAAAGCATGGCTTTATCTTAATACACAGAAGAAAAAAATACATGTTTCCGCAAGTGTTGGAAACCAAATTGATGAATTAGCATGATTCTTTCTTCTTGTTTTTTGCCATCCTGATGTTTTTACAGTTTAATTGGGTGTTTTGGGAAGCTATCTGTCACACATGACTGAGCATTTGTTTTGTTATCCGTCACTACTAACAGCAAGCGTCTGACAGATCAAGGCACTCTTAAGCTTAATGGTGTGTGTAGGCTGTTAAAATGCAATCAGACACAAAGTATTTAACTTATTTATTTATATAACCCTTTTATCTGTTATTCTGAAGCAGCAGATTCAGGAAAACATTACAATAAAAAGCAAATCCAAGCTTTTATTATTCTGTCCTTAGCTATATAATCGGTCTTAAATCATTTTCCTGGGGTCCATTGTGCACATTAAGGAATGTTTTATGCGCTATGCATTAGAATTTACATACATTAGCTGTATAGCAGCAGTGCAGACGTATTTCAAATGTAATGCTGCAGTTTGTATCTGAACGGAGCTAAAATCTACTGCAGTTTTGAGAAAATCACCCCTCAAATGTGCTTTGTAGCCTCCATCCATCAAGACAAGTTCAGCTGGTTCATTTGTAAACGTCTGGACCGTCTTTCCACGGTATGCGTGCATGCTTGAGCAAGTTGGAGTCAGTGAACGCTATACAGTATGTGTCTACATATGTGTCTTAGAGCACATTTAGTCATTAGTTGGGTTAGATTGTGAAAGGCTATTAGCAGTGTGAATGATCCTCCCTCTTGAAATGGGATCTTTATTTTGATGGCTGTATTTTGTAAAGAGTTTAGGTATTTAATGTTTTAATGGTTCATTTGTTTATCTGCCTAGAAATGCATTTATTTTCTTTGGCTCCATATCTGATGTTAAAGGAGTCGTACAAACCCAATTTTCCACTAGCTAATATGATTCTTTAGGGTCTTAATGGAAAGTTTGTAATCTAGTTTACTTTAAAATTTCTCAAAGATAGTTTTAAAAACGCTCATTTTACCCTGTCATAAACAGCTCTTTAGAAATCATTCTGTTCGGTGTACTTCCCCTTCACTTCACGAATCTTCACGAGCTCCGCTGACCCCGCCCCTCTTTTCCTAGTCGCTCTCAGAGGATCTTTTTTGCCGTATTCACAGTGAACCTTGCTTATTAGCACATTATTAGGAAAGATGATTTGCAAAGATTCATTGAAAGACATTATACTCACTGCTTCTGTAGGTGAGGCTGGATCATGAATGATTCGCGCGAACATCAGAACCAAACGTAACGTTAATCCTCTGCGTCTTCAGTTACTATGATGTCGGGTGTAAATGACTACTGCTATGTCCATTAATACATTCAATAACAAAACACCTCAATCTCTTAGGAGTCCTGCTTGTCTCTGCGTCTCGGTCTGATGACTCAGGGCGGGTCTGAGATAAGACACCAGTTCAGTCTGTGTGACACACTGCTGTCAATCAACTATTGTGGGAGTGGCCTCTGCTTATTACACATTGCAAAATGCCTGTCACTCCCTTATGCCATCTGTTTATTATTCTTTCCAAATCCTGTCAAACTTTGGCTGAAAGATTACTCTCACTATAAAATTTTTTTTTAATAATAATAAAAAATAGCATTAAGGATTTGAAAATTTAAAATGATGACAGTTTATTTGTTTACTCAACCTCATGTCGTTTTAAACCTGTGTGATTTTCTTCTGGGGAGCACAAAATAAGTTATTCTAAAGAATATAGTTTTGGTTAACATTTTACATTTGTATGGACGAAAATCAGAAAGTTCTTAAAATATGTTTGCTCCACAAGAACAAAGTTTTTTCGAAATACTTGAGGGTGAGTAAATGACGACAGAATATCATTTTCTCCTGTCAACTGCTCTTTTAAGGAAGCCCTGTGTAATTATGGTCCACCAGGCAGAATCGGGTGCATTTCTTAGAGGCCGTTCACACGAAACATTCTTGTTTTCAAAGACGCCTAGATGGAGTGCAACAAGAAACAGGTTATAAGGCCATATACAGTAGCTCTTCCACTATCAAAGTTCTTAAGTGAATTTAAAATGTGTTTTGACAGAGACTGTAGAGTGTTGCATTACTGCAGTAAAGCGTGTGAGAGCTCAGTCTCTCTCTCTCACACACACACATGCAGCACCCAAAATCACAGATGGGAACAAAGAGCCCTGCAGCCATTCCACAAGAGAACCAGCACAGCTGTAGCAGAAAAAAAGCCTTTAAGAGAAGATGTCTTGTGTCTGAGTCTTGTGTTGGGCCAGATACAGATGTGCCTGTTTGTGTTTCAGAGAGGGTGAGATAAAGATTCATTGGAAAGATGAGCATTTGCTCTTAGTGCTGGCAGATGTGGAATTCGTCTATTGTAGCAGCTGGTTTGTTGTCTCTTGCCAGCGATCTTTACTATTATATGAAAGTTTATCCTCAGAATATTTTTGACTCCGGCAGAAGAGATTAAAGGGGCTTCGAGATGTTAATGTGGCCACCCACCCTGATGAGAATGGATTCCCGACTAAGCATGAGCTGGTTTGTGTGGTGAGAACTCAGAAGCTGACACATGGCCCTTAATTAGCGCGATCGTTTATGGACTAGTACAACTACCGGGTGCTCAAGCTTTCTTCACCATTGTATGTTTTTGTTGTTGAACTCGGTCTGGTTCACATTTCAAAACAGACCAAAAATTGCTAGCAAAAATCTCAGAAATTTTAATACAACAAATAATATTATTAATTATCATCTGTAGGGATATTTGTTAAAAATAAAACCTTCCTTAAATGTGACCTATTATGCCCATTTTACAAGATGTAAAATGAGTCTCATGTCTTCAGAATGTACTGTATGGAAAGTTTTTAGCTCAAAATTCCCCACAGAACATATTTATAGCTTGTTAAAGTTGCTACTTTTTTGTTTGTCCCTTTACACGCTTCAAGAGCTCATAGGCAGTCACAAAAAATCTCACGCACTTAAAATGTCAGAAACACTTATGCGGTCGACTGTACATTGCTTTCATATGCAATTTTTACAACCTGGTCTGATATAAATATGTACCTCTGTGCACAGCATTTTTTCAAAGAGGAAGACCCACTGAGTGGAGCTACACCACAGGTTCAATATGTGAACTCTGGCACATTCTATGATTTTAAAATAGGTATGTATTGCTGTGTTATAACGTTAAATATCCGTAAACTGTTGCTAAAAATTAATGCTAGGCCCAAACAAGGCCCAATTATGTTGGAAATATGCCCCACACCGAATCCAACCCTCAACCTACCCAACAGTGTTAACAAATGCAAAAATCGATACAAAAAGGCATTTTTTGATGCAACCGTGTCATTTCAACTTCTTCTTTTACACAGATTTGAACCGTTTTGTCGAGCCGATGTTGCACTGGATTTGAACCAGAGCTCCTCACCTCCTCAAGTTCATCTCTGTACTCTGCACTACCAAACAAACCTAGAATGTTCATTCTGTTTAAAATTTGAAATTCCATTATATACCATTATATGCTGATAATATTGACACACTGCGACCACACAACTGTGTTCAAACTAGAGTGAGTTTTGCATAATATGTCCCTTTTAAGGTTTCTGTTGGATTGTTTTGAGGTAGAAGGTTTTTCAACTGTATTGTTTTGTAAGCATCTGTTCTTTACAGAAGTCTTCAGTACGTGTATGGCATAACATAAATCTTGATATGTTATTAAAATTTCCTCTGCCAGTTTCTAAAGTTGAAATCATCCAAAGTGTTATTGGGCATTAAAACAAAAATGTTCAAAAGCACCAATAAAAGGAACCTTTCCCTTTATAAGGAAGGCAGCGGTTAAACTGAGCCCACATTTTATGAGAGATCCCAATGGCTACCTGTCATAGATACCCTATTAGTCTGATTGCTGACTGTCTTCTGCTGTTTCACAGATGATGTCATGTCTAATTCAAGGCCCTTCTGGGCCTTCAGAGGTAAGTCACAGAGAAGCAAAGCCATGTCTAACTATGTAAACAGTGCGCTGTGGTGAAAGTAAGCACGAGGCAGGCAGTACACCAGACGTCCATTAGAGAATAACACGCACACGTGTTTTGCTTAATTGAAGACCTCACCAAATTGTTAAAGGATGTGGTCTGTATACAACATGAGCAAGCCTTGTGTGTGTGTGTGTGTGGCCAGAACCGCAAACACAAGTATGCAAGCAGCTGACGTGTCGGAAGAGTTTAATCTAAGTTTATGGCTTTTCTCAAACAAAGCACGTCTGTTTGTGTGTGCAAAACAAAGATATTTTTGCCTTGTTTGGGCCTAGTATTGTCAGCTAGATATATTAGTGATGTTTGTATTTTCCTCTAAAACAAAATCATCAAAACCAGGCAGGTCATGTAAAATAGCAATACTCTCTCTCCCTTTCGCTTGGCATGTGTAATGTAAAAATGTCTTTTCACAGTAATATGCCGAGACAACTGCAGTTAAGTAGTGTCTCTTATGAAAAGTGTAAACGTTTTGGCCCCATGCCACATAACAAAAATGGTCTAATTGCTCCAGTTGGTGAATAATTTTTAGGGACAGGGCTACCCATAATAAGTTTAAACTGAAATGGAGAATCGGGGTGAGTGGAGGGAATATTTTGGAAACATATTAAGGAAGAAAATTATTTTCGCAGTTACTTTAGATGGAACTAGTTGCAACAAAGGTACACACATTGTTGCTGTTAATTTTAGACCTGGCAAAAAGCGTGAGTAAAGTGGAGTTGAAGAAATAACGTACCGCCCTGACGATACTTGATCTGATAATCATTTTAACAGGGACGAGCTTAAGCTCACAGTCGGGCGTTCAGCAGTATAAACCACATGTAGTGAGACATTAGAAAAAGCTTGTGGAGTGAGACAGAGGAAACAGTCATGCTAACTTCAGAATCAAATTTCTTGCTAGGCAAGTGCTTTTCAAACACATTCGTACACCCTTATATTCACCCACCCACCAAGTAAGTGGGTTAGTTCAGTGTCGACATTTGGCCATACGATAGCATGTGCGGATGTTACGGAGCTCTCTGAGAGGACGTGTTAATGGATGAGCCTCATTCTGTGAGCTGTGAAGAGGGAAGGATTGGGTCTTGGTGAAGTGCCTGCAGGATTCTGTTACTCCGCATGTGATGACACAACAGCAACCTTATGCTCACATAGCGTTTGAAGGGATTCAGCATTTAGTTTAGCCAAGCTTCGCTTGAACTTGCTCTTTGCCACAGTATATTTGTAAAAAAAAGAATTAGACAAATGTACAGGATTTGTCAGGTGGGTGAGCTGGCCAATTCACTTTTAAAGGAATTGTTTACTCACCCGAAACTGAATGAATTTTTGTCGGTGGAACACAAGGAACATAGCAGAATGTTCACAGCTCTGTTCCTTACAATGAAAATCCATGATGACAGGAGCTGGCAGATTTACAAAAAGCAGCATAAAAGTATTATATGTGACATGTCTTCTATATTCCAAGTCTTTTAAAACCATATAATCTCTTCAAAAGACTTGAAATAAAATTGTCTCGCGTGCCTGATATGTAGCGTATCAGCTGTATAGAATTCCTTTTCTAAGTCTATATATTGTATGCATTGACATTTTTTATAATGCTGCTAAATTTGACAAAGAAACTAATAGTGGAAACTGTCCCTTTAGTCTGACAGTACTGTGAAAAATGTAATATCATTGTTGAATTTAGAAAAAGATCATTATTGAAAAGATTTATATATGCACATGGGCCTGTGAATGTCAAGGACGTTAGCGTGTGATTTGTGACCTGTGTTGAAAAGAATGTATGCGTGTGACAGCAGTGTCATGGAGTTCGGTCATAATGCCAGTCAATTGCCTGTTGATGCTGGCCTTGATTTTGCTGCTGATTGCTGGAGGGCACTCAGATGAAGCTGAAATTGGAGCATGAGTTGTTTGATGCTTGTACCTTGATATAATTATGGTCAGCATGCATAATAGGTTTTTGTGAAAAGAATATATTGTAAAAAGGTTTGCCACTAAAGCGATGCTAAATGGCCAACAGGAACTGAGCAATTCAGTGAGTCAAGGCATCAGACTCCTGTGGTGAGTCTCCATACGGAGCATCTGCACGGCAGATTGAACCATTCCGAAAAAGTCGATGCTTTTGAACCCAAATTATTTTTTAATGGTATGATAAATTTCCATGCTGCGTTCCCCTCACTTGTCTCTCCCCCCTCCATTTCTATTCTTCTCCCTCCCTCTCTTTGCTACCCAACTGTAAACCTTAAAGCAATAAATATGAAAAAGCCAGAACTGGAATTTACAGCACCTGTAGTTACTGCCGCAAACCCTTAATCATGAGCAGATGTGGGAGCAACTAAGCGGGGGGGCACAATCAGCATGCACGGGGGGAAAAATGGTAAGCATGGGGTACAGTTTCACCAGCCGGCTGCAGTCAGCTCCCGACATATGGGGGATTAAAACACAGACAGCGCCTGAACAAGTCCCTTGGAATCAGAAACATTAGCACTTTATGTTGTTAAACGCTGTTACGGGCACTAGCGTCGATCTCCAGCATGAACCTTCTAGAGTGAAATTAATACGGGCATCAAGGCCTTCTGCTAGACAACTGGGAAATATGAATTGAGTGAAATGTAGTGCTATTATGCCAAATTTCCCAACGGGAGGTTTTCGAAAGAGTTTTTAAGAGCTCGATTGATTGTAATGTTTCTGAACCCCAAACATATTAAAACATGATCGGAGTGGACTGAAAAGCAGTAGGCCGGAGCTTTGGGTTCAGTGCACCATGCAATTCAAATGTAATATTTACTTTGACCAAAGACTAAATGCTTAGTGTGCTTTCCTAAAAACGTGGCATTTAGATTAGAGGGACAGTTTTAAAAAAAATTAACAAAAATGTCATCATTCAACTGCATGTCACCCCAAACTATTGTTTTCTTTTGTGGAGCATAAAAAGACATATCTACAAAATTTGGTTTTAAGTTGTCAACCAAAGTTGTTTTGGTTGTCAGTATATTTGAAAGAGTTCTATGTTCTTGTTCCTCTCTGTTTTTGTTTGTATTGAGACACTTGCCCATGTCCAGACAAACACGCTCACATATGTCTGTGCCGTCTTTGTTTCTACCTCTTCCAGGTTAAAATTTAAACTCCAGACTCAGTCGGAGGTCTAACATGTGAACAAGGCACAATGGTAGCACTGTGAGCCCTTATTTATTCATGCTCAGCTTCCTACCTTAATCAGCGTAGTGCTCTCCTCAGGAGAGAAAGAAGGGGGGGAAGAGAAGTGGGTCAAGGAAAAGTCATGTTTGAGGTAATGCACCCAAGGGGCCAGCCTCTGATCATTATATGACATTATTTAACCCAGAGATGAGGTCATCTTAAAGCACGGACACGTAATTCTCTAAATCCTTACCAAGCCTAAAATTCAAAAATCAAATAAGGAAGTTTGAGTGTCAAGGCTGAGGTTCAGGTTCGAATGACAAACCTTCATTTGGTCAGTGAACATCAAACATTATTGTATTTGTGCACTTCATGTTTGAGGTGTTTAAAGCATTACAAAATTTCCATTTCCCCCACTTTTTAAAAAAATTAATTAGCTGTATACCTATAGGAATAGTTCTCCATTACTGTGTCTCAGAGGCATGCATAAGCGTATAATTACCCTTGTCTTGTTTTTAAGAGTTTCTTCGTTAAACCGCATGTAAAACTCACTGTTCCTTGTTTAAGTATCAGTCATAATATGCTGTCGTCTTTTCTTTTTTTTAATGGAAAATCTTAATGAACAACAGGCGTTTACGACGCTTTGGAAAGTAGTCTTATCAGCACTGTCTAAAGTGGTTTGTAAGGTTTGTAGATAGAGAATGTTAATAAATCCAAGGTTTTGCTAAATTGGTTCTTTTTAATGAGTTTGAATAGAAATTAAATTTGCCCTGCACCTCAGGAAGTTAAATTTGAAATGTATTGACAGGAAGATGAATTTAATGAACCGGAATTAAGTGCAGACAAGTACAAACAATTTGATCATATAGTCTGATCCTGTGTGTGTGTGTGTGTATATATATCTTTATATATCTTTATATATATATATATATATCTTTATATCACTGTACACACACATTGCACACAGTACAATCAAAAATAAAGAACATTTCTGGGTTCTCAAAGAACCTTTTAGATAGAGTTCTTAGAAGTATTTTACACTGTATAGAATTTTATGCATTAGGAAGGTTCTGTATAAAGGGATAGTACACCCAAACATGAAAATTCTGTCAGTACTCGCCCTCATTCCGTGTCAAATCTTTTTAGAGCAATCAAACAGCTCTCTGACCCTACCATAGACAGCAAGCGTGCTTACACAATCAAGGTTCATAAACATAGCAAGGAGATCTAAAGTTATCCATGTGACATCAGTGATTCAACTATAATTTTACAAATCTATGAGAATTCTTTTTGTGTGCGGAAATGACTTTATTCAGCAAATCTCCTTCACGTCGTCACCATGTAGCACAGAGAGTATCGCACACCTAAACAATGATGCATGGATACACGGTTTACATTTGTTTATTCATTGTTCTGAACCTAAACAACATATCCGCATACATATGTTATTTACGTGTGTGACACACTCCAAAATGATAGGATGACGCGGAGGAGATGGATTGTTGAAGAAATTCATTATTTTTGTTTTCTTTTGACACAAAGTATTCTCATTGCTTCGTGAAATTCTGGTTGAACCACCGATGTCACATTGACTATTTTATTGATGTCATGTTAGGAGATGTTCCAATTCATTGGAATTCATTTGTTTTAGAAGATGAAGGTCTTACAGGTTTAAAACTACATAAGGGTAAATAATAGGGTTGGGTCGATAGACGATGCCATCGTCCATGGCCGATAGACATCACGATGCTGAGTCGGCATCGCGATCCTCCGATGCGAAGAAACGGGGCCCGCAAGCTCATTTCAAACCCTCGCGCGCGCTTGATGTGTTGTCCGTGCGCAATTCAAGCACTCACACGCGATCATCCCTGCGCTCGATCTTCTCTCACCTGCTCGCCCGAACACTGTTTTTGTCATTTTTGTCCGTCGTGGGGCGGGGCTTGGTGTTTTACTTACAACTAAACAACCCCCACCCAACAACCGCCGCCTACGACGACGATGCCATCGTCCATTGCAATGTTTCACATTAGACATCGTACGATGCCCAACCCTAGTAAATAACCAATAACAGAATTTTCATTTTTGGGTGAACTCTCTTTTAATTCAATCATAGATGCCAATAATGAACTTTTATTTTTTAAGAGTGATGTCACCCAGATAATGGATTTAATTGAAATTAAATTGGTGGTATTCACTTAATTTTAAATGATGTAGAGCTCGAAGTCATGCTCTGCTTAATTTCCAGCAAGACAACAACTACATCTGCTCTTGTTGCATTAGCATTTTGAGAACAGGAATGTACTTTATACCTCCTTCCAAGAACTTGTAACAACTTACAATCATAGGCCTTCATAAGAGAAGGCCTGTCTTAATGCCAGGAACCTAAGAGAATTATAAACATTAATACAGAGCTTGACAAGAAGCTGTCAGTCAGCCGGGCAAATGCTGTAGCATGCTGAGGAAAAGGCCCTTTCTTTCTCATTTCAACGGACTTCAAAGACCTTGGCAGCCGCAGCCGACTCCTGATCTGTTTATATAACTGAGTCCATAAAGGGTTTAGGCTTGTGCTGCAAACAGATCTGAGGTGTTCAACACTGTTCCACGGGCCTCAGGCTCTTTTGTTTGGATATGTTTCACACAAAATGCTTCTCAACTCTGGAAAGCATGAGTGATCTTGCTTTACCTCTCTAACATTGACAATCGTTCTATTCTACGTGGGCAATAGTTTGCAGGCATGCCAGGTTTCTGCATGCCGAGTGCAGTTTTTTTTAGAGGGTACTTATACAGATGTGCACAAACTTTGTCTGTTCAAAAGACAACGTACTTGTGTATTGTCTTTCACATCTCCTCCCCAGAGTGCAATTAATCACAACATGAGAAAAAGACATCAAAGCAGTCGCTGTCATGTTTACAGAGAGAAATTATATCAGTCGTCTTTTCTTTTTCTTTTTTTTCCCCCACTCTAAATTTTTCCTCTTGCCTATTATAAACAAGTCACACGAAGTCAAACATATTGAATTTTGATGTCCTAAACAGATTCTTTTTATTTTCTACTTTCTCTTTCTCTCTGCTCTTTCCTTCAGTTACCGATGTCAGAGTGATCAGATTTCTATCTCCTGTGGTTGCGGACACACCTCAGGGGTTAAAGCTGTTCCCCAGAACTTTCCGAAACCCCAGTGGTTCAGTCATTTCTCTTCCAGTGACTCCTGAAACATCATTCAGCATTAACTGCTGCTTCTGATGGGATCTGTCACCCAGACCAAGAAGGGAATAAATAAGTCATTCACCAATTTTGGACCATTGTGTTAAGATAATTACCACTTTCTGGACTCATTTTTGATAGCTTATCATACATTTATAAAGTGTATTGATGTCTGCAAATACAGCACAGGAAAATTCAATGCAATCCAGATAGACCAGAAAGAGCATTTCCGATCTTGTTCCATCATTGTAACTGATCGAGATGTCTATTGACACTCAGACTTCACGGCACAACTTGAGGGAGCCGTGTGTGTGTTCAGGGAGTGGAGCGTGAAAGAAAATCGGTGTGCATTTCCCTTGGGTGGGCTGTGAATGTGACAGGCCTGTAAAAACCAGCACTGGTGTTGCATTTCAACAGCTGTCTGTTTGCATCAAACATCTTTTCTGAACCTGGTACACACAACAGGATAAGATAGATTTCAATCCTCTTGCAGAATTCAATAACATTTTATTGGAGAGGAAACAAGCATCCCTTTCTACCAAGTTTGGAGCCGTACTTTCAGGCTGGTTCTTTATTAGCTCTCTTTGCGGTGATGTAACTGTTGTGAAATGTTGGCTCAAGTGCATCAGCACATGTAGAAAGACTTGTAAGCTTTTCTTACCCCACTTAACCCTGGCTTAATGTCCTTTTAAACCCCAGGTGAAGGCTGGTTTTTACCAGGTTAGCCAGTGATTCACACTTCTGTTGACTTGGCGGTGGGTTATGAAACCTGAATGCTAAAATTATACACTGTGAAGTTAAACGAACAGGCAACTAATCATAAAGCCTCAGTGGTTACCCTGTGAAATATTCATGCACTTTGTATATTCAAACAACAGTTTCTGCGTCTGCACGCAGATATTCATGGTGACATTTCTGTGATGATGTTGCACTTGTCCAATCTGCGTTTTTAATCTCATAAATATGCAAAGAAGCATATTAACTTTACAAATCTCAAATCCCGACTTCCGAAGATTAACGACTAACCCACAGTAACACTGTGAAACATGGATTAAGGGTCAAGAATAATGACCTTTGGTCAACCGTTTCAATGGAAAAGACTGTTGAAAGTCAGCAATGTATTCTCATTTTCTCTTCCTGGCAAAGTTGTAGGTAAAAGGTGCTTTTATTTGTGCTGTATTGAGGAAGCCATTATAGGTTTTTTAGTAGTTTTTTTTCAACTCTGTAAATCTTGTCATTACAGAGTAGCAAGTAATTCAGAATGTAATAACTTCTGAACTTTAAACGACTAAAGTCCTGGCAAACCGTACCTCCGTCATGCTGCTAACCCAAGCTCAAAATGACTTCCTCGGCCTTGGATTCTCTGAACTGTTAAACTATCAGAGCTCTTAAAGATACAATTGATTGTAGCAGAACAGTCTGTCCTAGTAGCCTTCACAAGTTTCCTCCACCCAAACAATGTTTTTCGACACGGCGTTAATTCTTATTCATACACTATAAGACCCTACACAATCTAACATGTGTTAAATTGAACTGGATATTAGGTGCTGGGCGTCCGGCCAGAGGAGAACTGGACCCAACTAAGCCTGGTTCTCCCAAGGTTTT
>JAUCMU010000026.1:17859362-17870399 GCA_032275025.1 Enteromius treurensis | reverse complement strand
TGTACCGAGTAAAATATTACTGAAACTTGATTAGTAATGCCTTACACTACTGCGTTACAGCAAACAGTAATTTATTATGTAATATATGTGACCCTGGACAACAAAACCAGTCGTAAGTGTTAATTTTCCCTTTTTTTTTTTCAAAATGTATACATGACCCAAAAGCTGAATTAATAAGCTTTCCATTAATGTATGATCTGGATGGATAGGGCAATATTTGACAGAGATACAACCATATAAAAATCTGGAATCTGAGGGTACAGAAAAATCTAAATGCTGAGAAAATCACCTTTAAAGTTGTCACATGAAGATCTAATCACAGTTTTAATATGTTTACAGTAAGAAATTAACTAAATATCTTCATGGAACATGATCTTCACTTACTATCCTAAGGATTTTGGGCCAAAAAAAAAAAAAAAAAAATTGTGACCTATACAGTGTATTTTTGGCTATTGCTACAAATATACCCCAGCGGCTTAAGACTGGTTTTGTGGTCCAGGGTCACATGTTACTTTTGTAACGCATTACTCCCAACACTAATTATATTTGAGTAACAATTTGTTCCGAGGAACTGATTCATTCAAAACGAAGTCTTGATCATGAATTCGCAATTTAACTGATTTGTTTAATTTGTTCTTTTTGGAATGAATCTTCCAATTTATTTAATTATGAGTAAATGACTCATTCACTTACTGTAATTACGTCAGGAACACTGATTCGTTCAGTGAATCATCTTATGCATCCAAATTGTTAAAAAAAAACGAATTAATTCAGGAACAAAATCTGTGACTTGTTTGTGTAATGTTAGTCATTAAATCATTAATTAGAAATGATTTGTTGATTTCTATACGAGTGAGACGTTCAGTCATTCACTCAAATGATTTGTTCAAACACGCCGATTCATTCAGGAGCAAATCAAGTGGTGGTCTCATATAAATGAGCCCCTTTTTCCCCAACTGATTTGTTAAAACACTAATGACTGTCATTATGAGTCAGTCCTCGAGTTACTCATTCAAATTCCATATTAAAAACCCAACCCCTTTAGGAATGAAACAAAGTGAAGCGAGTCAAGTGAGTTCTGAAAGGCAGAAGTCAGTATTGTGGCATTATGCTTGTCATTTCATCACATTACATTTGGATTTTTCAGCCTCTGAAATGACTTTTGTTTTCAGCTGACATCATGGATCCCTCTTTTTTTCTTTTTTTTTTTTAACAGTTTATCATAATGAACCATTTTAACCATTTAGTTTAATAACTGTACTGTATAGTGACAATCAACCTATTCTCAAAAGTGGAAATCGTCTTCAGGCCATCCATCACGCTTTTGGTGGGAGGTGGTTCGTAGGCTGATAGTTTGCGTATTTCTGGCGCGCCAACAAACATAATAAAGCATACATCTGCCATCGCCAGATGCCACCTGTATCGAGCCTTGATACCATCCATATGGTCCAGACTGATTTTTCCAAGATGGTTTTCCCCAGTGGGAAGGAGATAAACCCCGGCCTATTCTCTCCTTTTAAATGTTGCCAGATCCCTCCTGCGTTACTTACAACTCTCTGACATTTTTAATCACGCCAAAAACCGGGCGATTCAAAAGCAAATTCGATCTAAGGAATCCGTTTAAAGCCATAAATAAGGACTTCACTGGCCGCTGGCCCCTCGAAACTCTTGGTTTTGCAATGAAAACGCAGTGGGTTTGGGAATATGAAATGATCCTGAGCAGCTTATCCCTTAAAAAATCAATTATGAATGCTTTGGAGAAGATCAGAAGCGTTCGCTCGGTTTTTCAGAGACGGGAAGTGTGCGTTTGAAATAAGGAAGCTGATGCGTGTGCCAGGAACTTATCATCATTGCTTTGGGGAGAGAGAGAGAGAGAGAGAGGCAGAGAGGGGAAGTCGGGAGAGCGACAGAGAACATCCCTTGCATGATAAACAGTCATAATGCTAGCCATCCAAAGCCAAAAGCTGATAGAGAACTCCTAGTCTCTTCTGATGAGACGCTCACGTCCTGGTCTGGTGGTCAGAGGTGTTTGTTTTCTAATTGACAGGATGATTATCCCTGCGTGATCCGTTAGTCAGGACAGCATTCGTATATATTCGCGATGTGCAAAAGCGATTAGTCGGTGTGTCGTCTTTGTGACTAGACAGTGACACATCAGCTGATTTCTGATGTCTGGAAAACTCTTGACGTTTATTGTTCATGGTGAAGTGATTTTTTGAGCGGAAGTGCTTTAAAAAGGATGGATTTGACAGCATCTTTAGAATATATATTCTTGGATATATATAATATATATAATATATATTATTGGAATTTATTAACAATATTTGCTCTAATATAAGTTATAAATATATTTAATATATAATATAATAAATAAATATTATTTAATATATATTTAATAACATTTTCCTAAATATATACATGTATGTGTGTTTATATATAAATAAATACAAAGTTTATTTTGGATGCAATTAATTATGAATAATTATTGCCAAGCAGCAATTTAAATTACAATTAATGTGTGATTTTACTGTTATAATTTCTAATTAAAATTTTTATTTAAATTGTTTTATTCGGCAAGGTAAATCGATAAAAAGAGACAAAAAAGACATTTAACTTTCTATTAAGAACTTTTGATTTCCACAAACATGCTAAGCATCACAGCTTTTTAAAATAATAATAATAATAATACAGTCATGAGCTGCAAATCTGCTTATTAGAATGATTTCTGAAGGATCACGTGTCTGACAGATGCAGAAAATGATCTTTGATCAGATATTTGACCAAATATCAGCAAGGAAACTGGTTATTTCAAATTGTAATATTTCACAATATTGCTGTTTATTTTCTGTGCTTTTTGATCAGATATTGAACACTTTAAAAAGCTGATGTGTTTCATTTGATGTTTTTTTCTTAGTTCTGTTCCTCTGTTTCACATCTCGAATGTTGTAGTCCGTGATATAAGCTCAAGTTTTTCAGGTCTGCACAGATTTGCGGAGAGTCTGGCTTTGGTCCTGATGGTGTTGATAGTTTTTTTTCTCGGTTTGTTTGGCTGGAGTCCCTTTTTTTCCTTCCTCTGGTCTCAAACACTCTGGCGTCTTTCAGCCGTTTCCTGTTCTGAGAGCAAACTTTACACATCGCACTCGGTGGGTGGTTTGAATAACCTTTGCTCGAGTACTCCGCGCATGAAAGGTTTTTGGCAGCCGTGATAGGACGTCTCAAGGCTGTACGTTTAGCGTGTAACACCTTTTATTGTGCGTCTCTCAAAGTCTGTGAACAAGAGTCTCTTCGTTATATTTCTGAAATGATAAACTAATGAAGCAGAATCACATTTAGTCAGTTTGACTCATTCAGTTTTTAAAGGGGTCGCTGGATGCAAAATTCACTTTTGTTGTTGCCTGAACTTAAATGTGTGTGTACACATCCATTCTTTAATGATTAGGGGTGTAACGACACGTCGTATCGTATCGAACTGTTCGGTACGAGGCTTTCGGTTCGGTACGTATACGAACCGAACGATTCAGGGAAAAAAAAGAAGAGAATTAACTGTAAAATAAAATGTTTTCAGTGCTACGCTCAACAAGGGCAGTGCAAACGACGGGACAGGGAACCCGCGTCTGCTCCTCCCACCCCCAAACAGACGAGAACCAGAAACATACACATTACAAACTATCACCTGCGGCATTCGCGCGCCTGTTGCGTCTGCTGTTACTAGGCAACCATGAAAGCGCTGTCAGTTACAAAATCATTCCCGTTTTGGATTTTAAACTGCGCGGCTCTGTTGAAAATAAAGAGCTTGCGCGCGCAAAACACGCTGCATGTGAAGGCTCCATTGTTGTTCAAAGTAAAAGAAATGGGGGGGAAACAGTCATATTATGTTAGTTTTAATAAATAAAAATGTGGGGGAAAAAAATCAAATAAATTCTCTTTTTTTTATTGTATTTTTGCCGTATCGAAAACATACGGAACCATGACACTACTGTATCGTATCGAACCGAACCGTGATTTTTGTGAATCGTTACACCCCTAATAAATATATATATTATAATTTAAATATTTGATCAAAATAGTAAAATGTGTCAAGAAAATAATTTTTTCACATAATTTCGCTGTATTTTCTCCAAGGTATAGTATATGCATGTATTGAAAAGTGTTTTTTTTTTTTTTTTTGGTGCAACTTAATTTTGTATCATTTGATTAAGTGTGATTTCCCTGAAGCAGGTGTAGTACAAAACGGTTGTTCAGTTGCTGAGTACCGATTTGGGATACCCGAGTAGTCCCAGAATCTAATATGTTTTTAGCCGTCATAATAACAGATGGATTTAGCTCTCATGTTCTCTGCGGACCGCAGCGCCACAAAGGTGATTGAGATAATACATTTAGCCGTGCTTCGGCTCGTAGCTTATTCAGTTCATTAAATGCTTGTGAGAATGGATTTCTAGGTCACGGCTATTGTAGCTTATGAAAAGCCTAATGCGTTAGCATATTAGCTCGAGATCAAATATAGATAAATATAATTTATGAGCTTACATCTCTGTAGCCCTTCTTTAATCTTATTCACTCTTCACTTTCTCCAAAGCGTTTAAACTGTTTTTCTCTCAGTATCATTCTCCTTTTTTCCCCTCTCTCTACTTTTCCCATCTTTCCTCACTGCCTTTTGTTTGAATGTCTGTGTTTAATATTGTGTCTGTAAATAGCTTCATTGCCATAGTTCCCTGTGGAGCCTCTCGAAGCATTACAACTACACTCAGATGCCCCATAGCAGTTAGCCTCCCCTCACACCAAATGATATGGGACAGTGATGAATTAACTGTGTAGTTGTGACAAAAAGGCGTTAACTTACCCTCAGATCATCTCAAGCTAGCCTTTCCCCACATCTAGGCATGTGTCAGGAGCTGGTGGCCAACAGGAAGGACATAATACTGGATTTATGGCAACTGCGATGAGGCACACTTAGCATCAGGTGCGCATTGTCACATGCTGCTGGCAGGACTGATGTCACGCCGCTCTTCTGGGTTCCTGTCATGATCCCTCTGATGGGGGCTGTATCCGAAAGTTTAGGCAGCTGAGTTTTTGCCTCTATGCCCTATCTGTCAATGCCTTTGCAAGCAGCAAATTTGTGCATGAAGTTACCACGCAAAATTGAGTTCAGACTAGTTTCAGATCTAGTTTTCAGAATACAGAAAACTTTGGAGATAACTAAGAGAATATTTAATTAATACAATAGTTTTTTTTCTCACTAAAAAAACAAACTGTGGAAAGGTCCAAAATATACGCTTTTACTCATGCTTTTAGATGATAGTGTCATCTCTTAGCTCAACTTAAATGGAATTGAAAAGATGGGATTGTATGATTATATTTGGTAGCGAGGTGGGAGTCAAAAATGACCCTTAAACTTTAAAGCCTACTCATGCTAATTTGACAAGATGCGTAAATATTCTAAAAGTCTGTACTGTTTGAAAAAGTTTGAGATCAGGGATTTTGTTTTTGTTTGTGTTTGCTGATTTGGTGCTCTAGAAACCATTTTTATTTCATCATTGTTGAACAGTTGTGCTGCTTTATATATTTTTCTTTTTTGTGGAAACTGTTATACACTACCAGTCAAAGGTTTTGAAATAGGTTTTTAATATTTATTTGAAAGTTGTTTATGCTGATCAAGGCTGCATTTATTTGATCACAAAGAAATGTAATATTGTGAAATATAGCTATGCTAAAGAACACATTTCTAATTTAATATACATTAAAAATTAATTTATGTCTGCGATGCGCAGCAGACTTTTCAGCATCATTACTTCAGTCTTCAGTGTCGCATGATTCTTCAGAAATCATTCTAATATCCTGATTTATGATCAGTGCTGGAAACGATTGTGCTGCCTAATATTCTGTTTTATTTTTGGATTCTTGAATGATCAAAACCTTAAAAAAGAGCATTTATTTTAAATAAAAATACTTTCTAACAATATACACTTTAAAATAAAAAAAATGTCCACACACTCATCTAAAGAAATTAAACGTTTTTTTTCAGCTAGGATTTGTTAAATTGATGAGAAGTGATGGCAAGTATTTAGATAATTAGAAAAGATTTATATTTTTAATAAATGCTGTTTGTTATAACTTTATTTCATGATTCTTTGAATAAAACGTATTGCAGTTTTCAAAAAAAAACTTTGCCAACATTGATAATTCTAATAATAAATCTGAATATTAGAATGATTTCTGAAGGATCATGTGACGCTTTAGACTGAAGAAATGACTGATGAAAATTCAGCATTGCATCACAGAAATAAATTCTATTTTAAAGTATATTAAAATAGAAACACATTATTTTAAATAGTAAAAAATATATATATTTCACAACATTACTTTTTTTCCCTGTATGCAGCCTTGATGAACATAAGACACATCTTTTAAAAAAATATTACAAATCTTACCGTTTCCAAACTTTTGACTGGTAGTGTATATTTCTTTTGAAAAATAAATCTTTTACAGAATTTTAAATGTCACTGTTGATCAATTTGATGCAGAATCTCTGCGTGCATACTTTTCTTTGAAATCTCACTGACCCTGAACTTTTGAACGATTGTGTAGATGATTTTGCTAATCCAATCCCAACTAGACAGCGCTAAATGCAAACGTAAACAGCATTTAACATGTTTTGACATCCAATCAGTTAAACCACATTCGTAAAAGCTCCTCTGGATTGTTTCACATCAACAACTAATGACATGTATCCAAATGACTGTTGATATGGGGTCCTGTATAAAACAATTAGTTTTCTGTGTGTTTTACTGTTCGGAATTGTTTGTTTTCACAAGATCAGAGATCCTTTCTCTTGAAATTCGCTCTTAAAAGGCCACAAGTGCCGATCCGTCTTGCCCAACTGCTTATGACGAGATCACAGAAGATGAATGTAAACAGGACTAGTGATGAATAGATACTCTTGTAATAAAACTTTGCGCTTTGCTGTTGTAGGTATGATTACGTGGAGGTGGAGGAGCCTGTCGGAGGCTTGGTGTTGGGGCGTTGGTGTGGCTCAGGGATGGTTCCGGGGCCCCAGGTGTCCAAGGGGAACCAGATCCTGATCCGCTTCGCCTCAGATGAGTACTTTCCCTCGAACCCGGGATTCTGCATCCGCTACTCTTTGCTTCAGCAGGTATGAAATGACTCATGCACCATGTTTTTCCTCATGTAAGGCTTATGCAATGTTTAATGTGTTTTTGCTGAAAATGTTTTGTTAGCCCTGTCCTATATTATTTCCCCACATGATGAACTTAAATACACAGTGTGCAAAATATAACATGTTTATGATACTGCAACAAGCTTCGCTTAATATCTGAATTTAAAAAGCGATTACTTGCAATCAAAAAAAGAAAAATACATCTTGAGAACTCAAACATACTCCCATTATATTACAATGCATCTGTTGCTGTAATCATCATCCCTTCCTCTGAAATGACCTGGCAACCTTAAATGGCACTTACTAAGTTGGAAATTTCAAGTTATAGTCATATTCCTACCTCAGAGACCTTCTCCTCAATGTTTCTTGTGGTGGTGAAAACCACAGCGGGGCGGGCTACGGTGTTTTCCACCTTGGCCATGGTTCAGTTTCCTCCCTTTAATTTACACCCTGACAGGCGTCACACGGCACATTTGAGAAGGATTATTCCCCTGAAATGATTTAATAGACATGCTTTGCTTTGATGTGTGATGCCTGTCAAAGTTTTATGACTCCACTTTCCCTTGCATTTGTTTACTGAGGCTTCAGAGCGTGTCTGAACGCTTTGCTACGTTGCTTGAAAATTGCTCTCATTGTTTTCCAGTGAACAAAGGAGTGCTTTATCTTCAAGTAGATAATGGCTGTATCTATTCTGCTGAAACTTAATTATTTTAGTGTTGATTGTGGTGAAATAGGCAACCAAAATTAGACAGCACAAATGTGGCTGTGGGTTGTTTCCAAAGAAAAGAAATGAGGTTTGAAATAATTTTATTTTATCTCTGTCTCCAAAACTGACAACAATATAGGGACCTCAATTTGCCCTTAAGGACATCTTCTTAACAAATCAGTCGCATGCAATTGTGCTTTTTAGATCTTTTTCCCTAGATGACATAATTTTTTGGCTTTCAGGTAGAAAATGGTGCATGTTTATATATAGAATGATGTGTACGTTCTCCACTCTTTATATTAAGTGGTGTGTTTTTCTTTGAGCAGTGTGGAGGAGTATGGTTGCTCGCATCAGAGAAGGTGTGGCTGAATCAAGCTCTATTTATAGTGTTTGTGGAGGAGGATGTTGAGCTGGAACCTACAATTCCAACACGGCCTCCTCCAGCCCTGACTCACAGTGCACCGTGTTTGTTTTCTTGCTCACCAAAGCATTTGTATTCAGAAGGCTTGTGGACGGAAGTTACATCTCGATTGTTGTTAGAAATGCGGTTTTAGCGTAAGATGTCAGGGAGTGTGGCGGAAGGTCCTCCACATTGCTTGACAGTCCTGTAGATATTGTGGTTGTGTGCCGTTTCAACGTTACATGAGCACACAAAGATAATCTTATAGTTTGAAATGAAAAGAAATGCAAGTGAAGTAATGCCTTTTCTAGCCTTTTAATGTTTAATGGAGCCTTCAGTTAGCTTATGTGTTAATCTCCTCTGCCGTTTAATTTGTCTTCTCTCTGGTGGCATGTCTTAATACCTAGTTTAATTTGCACATCCTGCACCACCTACTGTCAACTGAATTGTTTAAAGACAGCAGTGGTGTTAATGACACTAAAATGCAATTTAGCAGGAAATTTCTTTGGATGCCCTGCAAATAAATAGCTAAATTATGCCTGTCAGGGAGTCACACTACTTTTTTTGAAACTGATGAACGTCAAAGTTGTGACCTTTTTTTGCTAATTTACCTGCATAATAAAGTAGTAGTAAATGGGAGCTTTATTTCTTAATCTCACCTTTTTGTGTTTCATTTGTCACTGAAGAAAAAGCTTTATTACAGGGGGTGTGGTAAATTTTCTTTATGTAAGGAGTTGTATTTGGTCCTTGTAGGGGTTTCAGTATAAGGAATTTTAGTGTAAGGAAAAGAGCAGAACTTTTTACCAACTATAAACCTGGATGAACTCTCAATAAAACCCAACTACGCAAACAGATAAGGTGGACCGTTGCAGACGCATTAAAGAGATGTTATAACATTATCGAGTGAAACTTTTCAACTATTATTTGGCCTGACTGCTAACAAATCAAGCGCACTTCTCATAAAACTCTTAATGGTGCTCTTATAGTCTATACTGCATCCATGTTTATATCTCCTTGGTTTTTTCTCCCCTGTCCACTGATGCTAATCTAAATGATGAGCGCTTTAGAAGTTCTGCATTCGTTCCCTCTTATGATGCAACTTGGGGAAACGAGTGGCCCTGTTGGCTTAATATGTGGTGGCAAAGGGCTGCCCTGTTTGGAACAGCCGAATTCTGTTTCTCTGTGGTCAACCTCAGCTACTGGAAACCCGGGATCACGGGGGCGCCCCTGCACTTTTTGTTTAAACAAGCAATCACTCCCCTTCACCACTACCACAGAGAGAAGGAGGGAAATGAGCCCCAGCTGCGATTCCCAGGAAGAGACTTTGGGAGCTGGTAAGGTTTTGAGGGAAGAGGTCATTAAAACAGCACCTAGCTCTGGAAATAAGAAAAGTTTGGGGATTCTCACGAAGTTCAGAGGAACTGGACTGCTGTTTTTAACTCCCAGCTGTATTTCATAGATGTTTTCCTCCTCAGATCAAACTGAAATATGGTTTTTGCGTGTGCTTGTTGATTTCTGCTGGCTTTGCGTAATCTTTACTGCCGTTAAATTGACCAAAATAGTCTAGAACAAGGGAAAGAGATGTTTCTTTCAGGTTTCAGAGGCACCAAAAGGTTGCTGAGGCCAAACTAAGTTCAGGACAGGTTTTTTTTGTTTGTTTTTTTTTTTAAACCATTTATAATGGGGGAACAGCTTCTCTTTAAAAGAATGTGATTAATGTGTGTGTGAACACTGCATACAATTGTATGCAAGAACCTTCTGTAGTTGCCCCTTGTTTTTAAAGTAAATGTAGATGGCGGTTTTGTTGGCCGGACCTTTCTTCTCAGCAACATTATTTCTGGACAACCACAAGGATTACTGGATTACATAAGGTGTATCATTTCAAACACAATGTCTATTCAAACTTCAGAGTTAGTTAGATGTGTGAAAATGACTCCAATCACTTCATTTCTCTTCTCCTCTTCCTTCAACCACTGTGTATGATTGGCATGCCACCAAGCTTGGCCTTCACCAAAATACGTCCGCAGTGAATCACCCACATTTTTGAGTGAGACCTCTGCACTGTTATTTGGTTTTCTACAGAGCTGAATGCTCTCATGTGTGTCCTGGCGGCTTCTGGCAGACATCTGATTCTGTTCGCTCATGTCCATTTGTTAAGCCGTTTTCCTTGTACAACCTGCAAACAATTTGAAACATCATGTTGTCAGGCTACAGAACATAAATGAGGCCATTATTTTGTGGATAATATTGTACCTTTAATCAATGCATCTGTTAGGAAGTATGATGAAATATAAGATGTTGGAGGAAAAGCACCTTAAGTGTTACTGTGGTTTGCAATGTACTGCATTGCCTTTATGATGCATCGTAAAAGTTGTTTTAATGCATTAATAATGCCTTGTAATGCACCTTATAATGCATTGTACAGTCTCGTGAATAATTGTAACCACATTATAACAATAGTTATTACATGCATTTTAAATTACATTATAAGTAAGGGATAATGTACAGGCAGCCGGTAGTTATCGCAGAAATAAGCCCCGACATATCACGCTGAAGGGGCTTATTTCGCGATAACTAACGGCTGCCTGTATATTATCCCGCTTATTACACGGCTACTTGCCACATAAGAAAAAAAAACTGAATATGAATATGAATTTGAAACATTTTATTGGCATATTTTTTTTAAATTAACATTTTCATCCTTCCGCGAAACGATATAGTACCATGTGACTAACATTCAACCGTAAGACAATTTAT
>JAUCMU010000026.1:17838896-17850014 GCA_032275025.1 Enteromius treurensis | reverse complement strand
TTTGATAATGTTCAGTGCTTTGCTACAATCTGTATTGTTAAAAGCGCTATATAAATAAAAGTGACTTGACTTGACACATTCACACATTCTCTTCTCCATATGGCCCTCAGGCTCAGAGAGGTCAGCCTTACTTAATTCCCAAGATCCATGGGTAATCAGTCCAGAGGAAGTCCCTGTTGAGCTGAGCCTACTGGACGCTTACAGCCCTCTGACACTGACAGATGCTGTTTCACACTTACACACAATATGCATAGTGCTGACCAGAAAGTACATACTCTGCTTACCCTGCTGCTCTTTAATAGAAACAACTTTCCGAAATAAAGCGAAGGACATAAACCCTCAAAATGGATTCACTTTTTTATAGAACATGAAATTTTAAAGTTTGTAAATTGAAGAGTTGTGCCTTGAGGATTGATTTAAATGCGAAAGTCAGCAATTCTGACAGTTATTGAGACTCAGCAAAACCCCACTGCTAAATATACTTTCCTTAACTTTCCTATTCGTTCTTTACCTGTGATATAGATCATGTTTGATCTATGCCCAGTCTTTACAGGCATATTTTCTGTAATGGTCTACACATAAACAAATGGTATGCCTTTCATCTAAAGCTCTGAATAAGTAGCCTTCAAATAATATCACAAAAACAGACACATAAGTGAAAAGAAACCCTATGTGAACGTGTTAAACTGAGATGAATGAGATCTAATCATATTTATTATTCTTTCCAAAGAGGAAGCTTCACTCAACCACAACTTCCTCAATGGTATTTTCACTCCTGGGATTGCCTCCATCGCTTGTCCCATTGACAAGACCGGTAAGGATGTTATATTTACATGTGGTTCTAACTCTGATGTAAAACCATAAGGTACACAAAACAGCTCTTAATTGGAAAAATGCAGTAGGTCAAAAAGTATACAAACATTACTGTCCAGTCAAAAGTAAAATCCATAGCTTTCAATGCCAGCACATGCTGTATATGATATTATTATATATAAGTTATACAATAATAATTGTTGTTATTATTAAATAAATAAATACATTTAAATAAATAATATATGGAAAAATTCTGATACATAGATAGATGGATGATAGGGTGTGTATCTATTGCTGACATTATGATAATAATCATATTTTGAGCTGCATACCAAAACTCCTACACAAAACATTTTATTGAACGCTTTTATTGACCTGGGGCTGGGCTGTGAATCAGGTCTTTGTAACGACTGAGAAACAGACAGCACAGTATAGCTAAAGAAATCATGAGAAGGTGGAGCTGAAGGGGTATGAGCCTGGAAAATGTTCAGTTAAGAAAGAAAGACTAAAACCTCGTTATTGAGTCGACTGCACACTTTTGGACATCGCTGTCAAATGAGTCAGTTTAGCAATTACTCATACTTGTAAGAACAATGTTTTCATCAGACCACCCAAATCCACAGAGGTCATTTTAGAAGCGGCCCAAACGATGAGAACATAGTCCCAGCAGCCCTTCAGCTCTCCTTCCTCTGAAAACCAATCAGAAAACACCTGAGAGAGAAACAAAGCTAGATAGCAAGTGACCTCGGATCTTAACATTCTGCAGCTGTAACTACTCGCTGGTTGTTAAAGAATCCACGCTTCCAATACTGATGTCCATACGTTTTATTTTGAGGATATGGAACACCGTGAAAACTATATACAAACAGAGAAACAAACTTTAATACACAACAATCGAAGGACATCAACATAGACAAACAACAAACCATCAACATATTTACCATATTGGCCTTGTAACCAGCAGTAGAATAACGAAGAGCTGTAACATACATGTCTGAATGAATTCAAGTCTGGTCATTGAGTTCGAACACAAACGCTTCCAGGTTAAATTAATCAGAAGGATCACGTGACCTTCAACGTAATCAAACTTAAGAATACAACAAATAAATATAATGCCAACAAATTAGAAATAAACATGAAATACATATCCAAGTCATGAAATTATGAAACGATACACAAAATAAATGTTAACAACGGACACAGCAAATACAAAATTCATAACTGACCTATCAGCGCCAGCTACACGAGCCGTCTTGCTTTCATGTTTTAAACTGCCCGGTACCCGGCATTACAAACAGACCGTCTCTTTGTTAGTCATACAGACCTAATGGCGCTGGAGAATGGTGCAGGCTTCCTCCATTTTCCCCTCATTCCTCTTTGACCCTACTGAAAAGAGGGTCACAAACCACATGTAAAGACTTCCATATTACAAGTCAGCAGTCCACAAAATGTGCCATTCACATCTAAACACCACTTTCCAGGCCCTCTAATCCACATCAGTGATGTGGTTGTTCAGAAAAGCGAGAAAAAAGGGGAAGAGAGGAGAAGAAAAAACAACAGCTGGGGTCAGTTTACTCTTTAATGGTTGAAGGTTTACAAATTTAGGAAACCACTGATGCCTTACACAGTGGAAGGATCTCATTTTGAAAAGGAGTAGTTTCCGCCCTTCTCCAAACCAGCTCCTGGAAAGTTTTAACTAGACGTCCTTCTTCATTAGGAGACTTCCCTATGAATACACCATGTGCATTCAGCACCCATTGCCCCAGCTGGAGACTAATGTGAGGTAAATGTCTGTTTGTCTTGGCACTGGGACGATGCAGTGCATGGCATACATAGGGTACTGCTCTGCTTTTTTAACTCCTGTGGCTCTTTGTAAACTGCCGAAAAGGAAGGAAGGCTCTTAAATCCTTTAAAACACTATCAAAAATTTCATCAAGACGTTTATGTGAATATACCAGTTGATTTATTGAAATTAATTTGGGGTAGAAGTGTTATGGCAGAATCAATCAGTTCTTCATGTGTGTGTAATGGTCAGGCTCTGAGAGAACCTGCTGACACATTTTCTGAGCTGATTTTTGTTTAGCTGAGGGTATAACCACTGTACTTTGTGATAATTAAAAGCATCATTTAACAGTATCTTAATACCAAAATATGTAACAAGCAAACACAGTGAGGTTGTGTGGAACTTTGCATTACAGTGCCTTACTTGTTTTATGGAAAAAGGAATCTGTAACACTGTCATTAATAAATTACTACACAGAAACACGACTAATGTATATACTATTAACATTCTAGTAATTACCGTTTATCTAGCAAGGAATGACTACTGATTCTACAGATTCATAATTAATGTGAATAATTCAAAAAGTAGAATTAATTGAAGAGAGCGAGGATCATGCTAACCATTGGAAATCCGTTGGGAAGTACCTTCAAAAAAGGTTTAGAATGGCTTCTGTCGTTTCAGAGTTATCATTATCTTCACTTTTGAATGCTGATCACATTAGTAATTATTTATTTATTTATTAATAATGCAATACCCTTTGAGTCATTAACATCCAATACTTTACAAAACCCTTAAAAACTAATCATGATTTCAGTCATTACTAGAGCGCTACCATGTCCTTCACTTTAGAATAACTGATCCAAAAATGTGTATAGTCAGTAGGTTACCATGATTTAGAATTTATTATACTTTTTCCATAATTCAAATGAATTCAAATGAAAAACCCATATACAGTAGTTTTTCATAATCCTCCAGAAGACAAAAATAGTACTTACTGGTTAAAAAATAGTGAACTATTCAAATAAGCATATCCTTGTTTCATGTTAGTTAATAGTAATTAGACTGCTAATGTTGTGTTACTTATGTGTTCCTGTCTAATTATTAATTAAGGATGAAACTGTATGTTCTAGCAGACTTCTCCATCAATGTTAGGGTTGTATAAACAATTATGTAAATTATATAAATTACAGTTCTGGAGTTGTATAAACAATTACGTAAATTACATGAATGCAAAGACATTTAGGAGGCACAAAAATGGGCAAACTTTTAAAATATATGTTAGTATACTGTCTGTATGTCTCTTTGTTTGTATATTTCCTGCATAAATTATGCATACTTAATACTGATTAGTCAATTGAGCCATTCATTGATCTGATATTTCCTAATATTGTTCTTGTCATAGCCGAGAAGGTTTGTATATGGGTCATAAAAGCGTGTGTAAAATATGATTTGAAACAAACACACATACACATGCATTTTATGTCTACATTTTTAATAAACTCTTCCATTAAAATTTTTATTATACAATTATACATGGTTAACATTAGCTATAATCTTAGTGGAAGCTTTAAGACATAAACTGATAAAATAATTTCTCCTTAAAACATTATTTAATGTCCACATATTTATCCAGAGTAGACGTGTAATAAACAGGATAATGTACAATAAGCCGGTCAATATGGCATATAAACCCCTTCCAGTACTGAGAAGTTTTATGCATCATCCCTTACTTATTAAAAGTTTATTTTACCAGGTTATTCCCGAGCAGCATTGACCACTCATTGTGATCTCAGTCATGGTTTTAGGTCAATGTACACCCAAAGCCCTCTCCCATCGCTCTCTCCCACTTTCTCTGTGGGAGTCTGAACAGGGTGGAACTTGCTTGACTTCACTCGGATGGCCTCTGTCCAAGGCAAACGGTCTAGATTCTCCAAGGCAGGGTGCTGCTCTGGGATGCCATTGACCTAAATCACTGGTCCGCTCCATGGTAAGCCTCACAATGCCTCTTTGAATTAGTCCGAACACTAGCAGAGTCTTTAGCTGATGTATACCTCGAAGCATTTGACAGCCTCGCCTTCTCATAGCGTATAGCAGGGTTGTGTCCAATTTCACCAGGAACAAAAAGTATCTACATATAAACACAGTGTCTCAGAATTTCAAAGCATCTGTTAAGCGTATTTCTGAGCTCTTTGATGATAAATTGTAAGGCTTTGTAGTGAAAACTTTGATGGTTTCTACAGATTGGATATTTGGAATAGTTTTTAAAAGTTCTTTGTAACATCAGATGCCTCTTTTCTCTGTGCTGTCTCACATAATACCTCTCAGCACACTTGATTCCATGCTCTTTTATTGCGAATCAAACTTCTTAGTCTACTCTCAGCGGGCCTTTGAAGTCTGGCTTCCATTTGTAAGATCAAACAGCTCAATATAAAGCATCACTGAATTACCATGTGGTAATGTTAAAAAAAAACGTATCTATGTGCATTACCTAACTTCCAGCAGCACACGCTGGGGTTATGGTATAATGGTAACAGACATTCTGCTGTAGGTTTGGTCAATGTTCAGCATTTTTGGCACATATTACGCTGTTGTTTCAGCAGGGAGTTTGTAATCGATGCTAATAGGATCTCTTTTGCCCATCTTGAGCTCCCCCTTACTAAATTCTTTCGCTTTGTTTTAAAGAAGTCTCATGTCGGCAGGATTATGACACAGCTCATAACTACACAGCAGCAGGGTATAAACTCTACCTTTGTTGGCTTTGAAACACTTGGTCCAGCGGTATCTGGAGATCAGAAAAAAGGGACTTTAAGAAAAGAAATAGTAGGCCGACTCTTCTCACTGACCTTTCTTGAGACACTGAGAGTCATGTGGAAGTTAACAAAGTCCCCCAAGTCATGAAAAAGGTAATATCTCATGTCAGCTGCAGCCAGTCGGACAGCCTAATGGCAGAAATTTATTCTGGGTGGGAAAATAGTCTCATTTCTGCTGGATTTATGTTGACTGCTGGGAGCAAGGCAAACTGTGCTGTTTTAATGCAGAGTCATATTGCATGAGTCCCAAGAATAAATAAGACAAATGGACTTGGGTGCACAGTACACCATTTCTGGTCGTTATGCTCCAAATTACATCATTTCATATGACAGAGTCATAATGCAAATGAAAAATATGGATGTAGCAGCAGTGCAACGCCAGCAGCATCATAAAGATGACCTTGAGAATTGTGTTTTCCATTTGGGAACCATGGGGGGAACAAAACATTTTCAGCTTCGTTCAAAAGAGTTTTTGAAATTAATACATCGCCAAGACGTCAAATTCCCCCTGAATTCCCCTGACGAGAAAATGAATGGTTTCTTTTTATCCTAGAATAATCAGGCACCTTAATTGTGATCTGACAACCTCCCCACTACCCAACCAGAGATTTCCCCTAAGGAGAAGATGGAAAGCAGGGATATGCCAGGGATTGTGTGAGATCAGACTGTGTCAGGCTGTCAGTGTGAGACAAATGTGTCATTCCGGTGCTTATTCATGTTGATGTGAAATAGTGGTTTGATGATAGAGCTGATGGGGGAACTCTCAGAGGAGAGGTATGGTAGTGTTCTGTGAAGACCCCAGTTTCCATTTAAAATACAAGCTGAAAGCCAGATCAGATCCACACGTCATTTTGATTTAGATCTTATGACAATCAAAGCAGTATATCATGTACAAGTCAGCTTGTTGTCTGTTGGCTCTGACATTTAGCTGGAGCAGTAAAGCAGTGCTCGGGAACTGTTTAGGAGTGGTTAACTGTCGATGAATTAAAATAATATGCATATTCTGTTTCTGAAAAAAAGTGTTTCATGCTTGCCAAGAGTGCATTTTATTTGATCAAAAATATGTAAAGTATTTCAAATAAATGTTGTCTATTTTAATGCATTTTAATTGTTTAATTCGTTTATTTCAAAAAGATCATATAGTAATTTTTTTTAAAAAATCTATTTAATGCATGCCAAACTTTTCAGCAGGATTAATAACCACAGCAGCTGTTTGCAAAAAGATTGCTACAGGATGAAAAGGAAACATTTTTACATTAACAATAGTATTGGGAGTTTTCACAACATGACTGTGCCCTTTACTTCTTAGCAATTAGAAAAATAATCAAACTCATTATCACTTTTTGATGGAATATGTTAATGTTTCACTTGGCGTTACAAAATATTCTGATGCCATTACTCCAGGGAAAATCACTGTGGTTTAATATAACACTTCTTTTGGTCTGTATTATGGAGGGTAAAATGAGCACTAATTGTGAAGCCTCATACTAATGCTGCTCTTTTCTGACTGTAAAAAGAAATGACCACAAAAGCACAGTAGCCACCATAACAAGGCCAAACCACAGGAGAAGAATGAAGTGAAAGGCAAATATAAATTAGAGGATAGAGTAAAAGAGCATGCAACTGGCTAAAAGAACATCTGCATCTCTGGCTATAACCACGAAATGCAATGAACTCAAATAGGCTTTTTTATCCAATGTTTTTTGCCCCACTGCTGAACTTGCTTTCAGAAAGGTCTAACAGCTTTCCTCTCCAGATGTTCAAATGTACAAAACCTGTGATCATTTTCTGATTTTCATTCTTTTCCTCGCTCCTTTTAAGTTGCCCACAGCTGGCAGAGAGGGCCTATTTCCATTAGAGGTGCCAACCGATTGTGAGCAATGCTAGTGCTGAGGAAGATAAAAGTGGTGCCACTCCTAGGGCACGGGTCACCAGAGGAACAGACTGCTCACACTACAATGAGATGTGAGTGTGTGTGTTCACATCTCTTTGATTTTGATACAAGCAGTTAACGCTGCTCTCTGGTGATTTTCATTTAGATCAAAAGAGTCTAGCCCAAACAAAACATCTGCTACAAAATACCAAAATAATTTTCCTTTCCCTCCTCTCAAGCTGGACATCTTAGCAGATTCACACACCCAACTAGTCGCAGCTGCACTCTTTGAATCGCTGCTGATTATTATGTTTAAATAACATAGGCCTACTTATTTTTTTGGCTTAGTAAAGTCAAAGAGAGA
Source organism: Enteromius treurensis (assembly GCA_032275025.1). Taxonomy (NCBI): domain Eukaryota; kingdom Metazoa; phylum Chordata; class Actinopteri; order Cypriniformes; family Cyprinidae; genus Enteromius; species Enteromius treurensis. The sequence goes on along the minus strand of JAUCMU010000026.1, from coordinate 17,842,371 downwards.
CAGAAAACAATTGAACACATGTATAATAACTGACAACACTGGTCCCTGACTGTTGCATCTTGTGCATGAAAGCCATGCTTTTAAAGTGCCCCTATTATGGATTATGAAAATACATAATGAGGGCACTTTAAGACGGAGTGTTAAACAAAATGTTCAGCATTTAAAGAATTTCTCAAGACGCATTGTTTTCCATTTATCGGCTGTACGTCTCACATTTTCAAAAAGAAAAATCCATTCTGTTTGAACAATGAGTATTTCGCGTATTAGCATATTTTCTTATACGGTAAGGATCTTGGTTTGTTTGCTTACCCCTGAAGCCATTTCATTGATTATTTTTCCACTGTGCATTTCATTTCACGAACAAGACCCAATGCCATGTTCTGTAGCATTCCAGTATGCTTGTATGCTACGTTTCGGTCTACTGTGTATGCAATGCATTCTCTGAAAAAAAATCAAACCCATGACCTCGGCCCTGTTTTGCCAATGGATTTAAAGGGCTGCCCATATGTTATGTTAGACTGCTCTCATGATATGATTAGTAAACCATTTACACCCTTTATAAAGTAAGACAGATGAGTCGCATGTTGTGTATAGCAGCAGGAACATCTGACCACCCACTCATCATATTGTCTAGACAGACGATTTGATCAAAGCTGTCATAACAATTGAGCTACGAGGGTGTGGCTGTCAAAACAGAGCAAAAAAGAGAAATAAAACTATGGGATGTAAAAAGGAATGACAAAGAAGAAAGAGAGTCGGAAAATAATCAACCACGCATGACTGAATCTGAGAAAGGAGATGACGATATTGTTGCCCTCCCATATGTTAAGCATTCGGTATAATGAGTTGTGGTTACAAATGCTCATGTAGAGTGTCAGGCTCTATTTCAGTGCTCTTTTAAATGTTAAATGATTAAATCTGTGCTGCTCAGTATATATAAGCGTATTAAAATTCTCTGTGTTCTGTTGATCTAACAATGCAGTTTTCTCCTGGAAAGGCACACCCACACTCTTTTCTTTTCATGCCAAGCTTCTACATCAGTCTTCTCCAAGATTGCGTTGCTATGGAAATAAGGCATCCCTTGCAACATAGAGCCAAGGGCTTGCCATGAAAGAAGTTAGTTATGCAAAACTACATGCAATAACATTGCAACATAAGATGCAGCCAATAATGCAAGCTCTGAGTGTTTGATTCTGTCATCGTACTAAATTATTCAGAAGTTCTGTTATATAATATTAGGCCGATGCAGTGTTTGTGATTAAGCTGACTAAATGATGTAGCCTGGGGTAAGACAATAAAATCGGAAAATGTAACGTCAAATAATCTGCAGTCAAGTAAACTGCATAACAATCTGAACATACAATTTATGTTTTATACAGTTTATTAAGATGTTATGTGACACTGATTGCTTTGCTTTTTCTCTTAAGTTTAACGTCAGTGAGGGAAAAAAATAACTTGGCAGTTAAATTTTGATTACCCATAATTACTGACCCTGTATCATTAAATCCTCCTAATTATTTATTTTCCTTTTTAAAGGAACGTCCAAGGTATGATTAGAGTTTTAAGAAGGGAGTTAGTCGCCTGTGGTGCTTGGCTCCTTTCCCTCTCTTCAGCACGAGATGAAGGATTCTGCTTCAAAGGCAGCAGTGAACCCAGTTTAAGCAAGGTTATGATTCTCTTCAGCGTTTTACAATATAATCTAGTTATTTTGATTGGCGTTCTTGTCTTATCCTTTAATACATACATTAATACTCAATACAAAAGGCTCAGAATCTATGCATCTGAATACGAGATATCAGAAAAATATATTATTTTGAAATACATTTTCTTTTCACACTGGCTTAATGTTGCCATCTGTTTCACTGTATTGTGGATATGCTTATTAATTCTGATGGATTTTGTTTGTGCTACCAATAGAAAATATAACAGTTTTCATAAACTGACTCTCTATGAGTACATTAACTTTACAAATACAATTAGTTTACAATTAGCATTTAATGAGACTTGATGATGGAAGCTTAATTCCTAATTTGTCAGCTTCATAATTCTCCTATAGTCTTCATGACCCCTCATTGGATCAACATTAGTAACCTCATCTGTCACAACTTAATCTAGTCTGGGCATTTTGTCAAGTATGCAAAGCCAAATTAATCTCTGTGAGAGAATAATCTGTCATCTTTTTTTATGGTGCTGGTCAATTTGTGTGCGTATTTGGTCATGGATACTGTGGTTAGTTCCTGCTGGATTAGTTGCATATTTGAAATTAACTGCATAATTGAGTTAACTACAACTAAATTAATTACAACCACATATTATGTTAAAGTTTCCAATAGGGAAAAAGAATAAGTATATTGAACAAAGTAATGTAATTTTCATCTGTATTCATACAGACAACGGCGAACATTAGGAAATATGTGACTTCTGGGTGTCACGGTCGACTAATCAGAATATAGTATTTCATAACACGACTAGGCAATATTTATAAATATACTAACAAAGCACAGTTGCAAAATGATCCTGAAGATCAGGTCGAAGATATTTTGTGATTTGATGTGTAATTTCACCCAGGGGCACCTAGACAGAGAGATGCTGCATATCTTTGTGATGGCAATTATGGTGCACATTAATGAACCCTGGAATGGCAGACACTGAGGAAGTCAGATAAGGTCTTCTGTCTCAGTCCAAGGTCAGTAATGAAAGCTGCTTTTCCCATTATTTTTGTCTTATTTCTTGAATGAGTGCTAGGTATCACAAGAGACTATGCTCTGAAATTGGTTCAGTATATTTTATATTGGTATGATCCAGGTTTTGACCTTGTTATTAGGTTTGGTGAGTATGGAGCCTTTTGAAGAGAACTGTTTTGAGACAGTGTAAAAACATATGCTTTTACATTTGCTGACAAAACTTTTATGTCCCCCTGAGAAACACAGGTCTGGTTGTCATAGCTTTAAACCCCGCTTTTAACTATGGGTAAAGACACTTTGACACTTTACAAGCAGGGTTATCACTGCTTTTAATGAAGCCCTGTTGCTGAGCAGGGCATTGCATTGTTTTTCCATTGTTAATCCTGTATTGCGTTGCCAAACTTGTGCAATGTGAAACAATGCAGTGCTAAAATGTTACGACAAGATGCTTAGCAACCGACAACCAGTCATTTGCTTTATGCTCACAAGAAGCACCATGCAACTAGTTGTGTGATTTTTCTCTCGAACAAGTTCAGCGCTAACTTCATCCGTTAACTTAAAGAGTTAGTTCACCCAAAAATGAAAATTCTGTCATTAATTACTGACCCTTGTGTTGTTCCAAACACATAAGACCTTTTACAACTCATTAGTCATTTTGAAAGACAAACATTTATGCTATATATAAACAAGAATAAGCTAGTAATTAATAATTAACTGTCACGCCCTTGTCTGTGTTCTATGTCACAGTTTTGGTTTTGTTCTAGTAATTCCTATGTTTCCTTATTTGGTCA
>JAUCMU010000026.1:17815292-17826825 GCA_032275025.1 Enteromius treurensis | reverse complement strand
TACTTGTTTAACCAATAGGCGAAGCGCCGCCTACAGCGAGCCAATGGCCGCCGGTCATGCTTATTTGCATTAGGGGGAACGCAGTACTTGTTCAATGTCTTAGGGAACAGTGGTTACGGAAGTACTGGAATCAGAGGGTGCAAAAAAATTAAATCACTGAGCAAATCACCTTTAAAGTTGTGCAAATTAATATCTTATCAATGCATTTTAATAATCAAAAATGACATTTTGATATGTTTACAGTAGGAATTTTACAAAAAAATCTTGATTGAACATGATCTTTACTTAATTGCCTAATGATTTTTGGCATAAAAAAAAAAATCAATAATTTTGACCCCATGCAATGTAATTTTGGCTATTGCTTCAAATTAACCCCAGCGACTTAATACTGGTTTTGTGGTCCAGGGTCACATATATGCCCTGTTTTTCCCTGCCCAAATAATTTAATATCGCTGTATTTAACATTTTCGTAAATACACATATCCAGTAATATACGTAAAGCACTAATAGATATATAAATTTACATATGTGCACCATTTTACAGTAGCATAAAGAAAAGGAATATCTTAAACACATTATAAAAAAACAATCAATGAGAGTTTCCAGTGGATATTTCTCAAGCCCCCATTATAAATCCATTTTAATTTTTATAGCACAGACAACTTTGTATATCAAATTAAAAAGACACATATTCAGCTCAGTCATAAATAAAAAAAAAAAGTTTAAAATAAAAAATTTAACGCCACCTGATACCAACATTGGAAATGCGAGTTACATCAAAATAAAAAGTATCACTGTCTTTGAAGTTGATAAGGCATGGCACATTATACATTAGGTGAGGAAAATCAGCACTTTAAAGGCTGTAGGTCATCATCTATCGCTACTACACATAACTTAAGACATTCTCGTGGAAAACAACTGCGAAACCAGTGGTGCCTCAATAAAAGGAACATTCCACAACATAACTTTGGTTTCACAACATTGGCACTTTGTGCAATGACAGTATACACATTTCAACAAATCTTTTACAGCAGATAGTAAATACTTTATACATAAAGGACTTCACAAAAACATACAGTACAAACAGCATGCATACTTGAGACATCATGCAAAGACACAAATCAACCACCCCCAAGGCTAAAGACACAGGAGTTAGTTGTGTTAGTTTTTAACGCACACATATTAAAACCAACAAATGTAGTCATCTTGGTCCACCTCTAATAACTAAAGGCACTGAACCATCATGCAGAATGATTGAAACAGCAGAGACGGTTAATTAACTGGCACATTTTTTTTAGGAAAATACTCGGGTTTCTTCTCAGGTTCTTTCCTACATACTGGACAGGTTAAAAACAAATAATAAACAGCATCTGCTTAATTTAAAAAGACATGAAAAAAGCTCCCAAGTCTTAAAAAACATGATTAGCACGAGTGGCTACATCACTGTCTAGAAACTACTCTACCATTCCTAAGTTTGGAGTCAGAAAGATTTTGTTTTTAAAGTCTGCCAGTAAAACCAGTCATGTTGCAATTTAAAATAACTGGTTTCTAGTTAAATATATATTAAAAAGTCATTTATTTCTGAAACGGCATTATCCCAGGCTTTAGTGTCGAGCGATCTTTTAGAAATGGCAATATGCTAATTTGTCAAATAAAAAATGTTATGATCAATACTGTAATTGCACTAACAGCACTAATTTGTAATGCTATAAATGCCACTTTCAATCAATTTAATGCATACTTGCTAAATGCACCGGGTTCTTACTGTCCCCAAAGTTTTGAATGGTAGTATATATGAAAAGTTTAAATCCTCGATTGCTTTCTCTACACATTTTCACCCACTGATCTCCACAGAGGCAGCACAGAGCTTCACATTCATGCAGAAGAAACAGCTATAAAGTAGATTTATTGCATAGGACTCTTAAAATGAGTGAATCACACTCTTATTCACTTATTAAAAACAATGCTATCAAGAGGAATCGCTCACGTTTCTTGTACAGTGACATGAGAGAAAACAGCCATAGAGGAAAACCCCACTCGCACTATAATACCATATTAAGATCTGTGAAGTAAACTGAATTTTATGGCTCAGTATGAAGGTGCAAAAGGATACAGAGATTTCAAAAGGCACAATGTGACATTTTGAATGATAATGCTCAATTACTCACTTGACAAGTGGTGGCTGATTTTTTTTTTCACCTAAATGGACTAGAGTTTATGAGTTTTGGGCTAGATGGACAGGTGAGGGAAACATCTGTGAGAGATCCATTGATGTTTAACTATGCGCTTTTATTTGTGGCTTCCTAAATGAGCCTCAATATACTATATGAATAAATTGGAATAAAATGAACTTGGAATGATACAATCAGAAGGATACGACTTGTGCAAGAGTGTCTGTTATATTAGCATCACCGTTTGTGTTCTTTTTCCTCACCTTTCCACTTTTAATATTCCTCTTTCTCAACACAGCCCTTTAGTTAAAGTGCTTTAGAGACCAGCTTCATCCTGGTTTGTGTTCTGAGACTGTCTGCTGCTTGGTTCAGGAGAAACATCAACATGCGTTCTCTGATAAGTTAAGCCTCTCCTTCCATGAACCCGCCTTCGTTGCCCAGGAGAAAGTCTCTGACAGCCAGTGATCTAAACAACAGGAGTTCTTGAGTTAATGCATGTTTGCATGAGTTTTCACTTGATCTTTAATATCAGTTTCGCATTCCAGCCAAGGCTTCATTTCCTCACCTCTTTATCTAGACCTCTGTCCTCATCGTCAAGCTGAATGGACTGCATAAGAGAGAACAAATCCATCCTGCCACTTCTGCTGGGGCTAGACGACACCTAGGGTTAAAAGAATTGCGTCATGAAAACACAAACCATTATTCAAGACACATCCTGCATCCAAATAATTTTCCAAAAAGGCCTAATATAATCAAATTCGATGATGTGAAGTTCAAAAATACCAATATGTGCTTTCCATAACATATAGTTTATTATTACAAAACATTATAGATACATATATACAGTAAAGATCTGGGTCAGGTTGGGTTTTTTTCTGCCACTGGCCATTATTTATACCCTTGAATTCAGGATTAGGCATAAAATAGTATCTTCCGAATCATCTGTACATGTGGAAATTGGCTGAGACCTGAATAGTTGTATCCAGTCTCAGAGGAAAATAGTGTCCTTGTGGCAGTTTTTCTGGAAATTAAGGGATAATTCAAGACTTCTTCACTCATACACACGGTTCTCGAAGGCATAATGAAAAATGCAATGCACATGACAAGTATACCATGAGAAAGTGTGTTGTGCTACACAAAAACAGCACAAACCAGAAGTAAAAACAAACAAGTATTGGATTTCATTTAGAAAATACGATGCAAAATGGTGCAATAGTAAAAGAAACCACATTAACATCTGGAAGTAACAAGTGTTATGAATTTAAATTGGCGGCCTCTGAGAGATCTAACCTTATCGCTTTCTTGCACAGTAATAAGTGGGTTGGATGAAGCTGTATCTGCCCCAGACGTGTCAGGAACACTCTCCTCCAGCTGCTCATCAAAGACCTGAGAATGACAGAGGCATAGAAATAAACACACTTTTTTGGTAAAAATGAAAAAAGGAAATTAAAGTGATATGACATTTTCTTACATCTGTTTCTTCCTCCTCACTACTGCTATCTTCTTCTGGGCTTTCTGAGTCTTCCTCTTTCTGTTCATGTTCACTCCCTGCGGCTGCTTCGTTGTGGACAGATGGCTGGCGGACTTCCGGCTTGGACTTCCTCCTCCAGAGGGCACTGTGGCGCTGTTTACTGCATGGCACAACGCAATGTTAGTAATGAAAATCAACACTTACTACTGAAAAGCGTACACCACACTACTTGTCTATTTAGCAGCAAATAGCATATAACAATAATTCCTAAAGGATCATATGATACTAAAGTAATGACGGATAAAAAGCTTTGTAAAGACTAAAGTTAAATTTTAACCATTTCACAAATATTACCGTTTTAATTTTTGATCACATACACGCATCTATGCATAAGATCCCAAACGTACATAGCTGTGACTGTTTGAGATGAGTTTGTGTATCTGTGCAATTCAGTTCCCTCATGTACACACATGGTTGAACAACAATAAACCAGACTTGGCTTGACTTGTCTGAACCTGAACATCCTGAGATACTGCACGAGTGGGAAAATGTCAGTACTTCTGAGCGAATGCTTGTTTATGAAAGTCACCTGGCACTGAGGATGCCGCTGTACGTATGCAGCTGTTTGAGGAAACCTTCATTGGGCTGCACTATAGGCCGTCTTTCTCTCACGTGGTTGAGGGCTTGGTCTAATGTCCAGCCCTGCTGCTTCATCAGGTAAGCAATTACTGTGGAGGCAGAGCGAGAGACGCCCATCTTACAATGCACCAGTATGGCCTGTCCACTCTTCCTGTATCATCATCAGTACAAAACAACAACATATTAGAATGAGACAGAGCACAAAGACCGTATTTTCATAGGGAGTTAAGTACAAAGGCCTGTGTGCTTACATATAAACTAATGCATTTAAGAGTCAGGGTAGGCAAACATTAAAAAAAACTGAGAGGAGAGTGCGTTTTGCTATACTTGTGAGGACCAATTATTGAGAAGCAACCAGCTCTGTAAAGACTCTCTTTGGGAGGACATTTTGGGTGGTCCTCAGAAGGGAAAGAGATGAATAAATATGCAAAACGAAGTCTTAAAATCAACTGCAAAAAGGTTTCTGTGGCTAGGTTAAGGGCGATAAAACATAGTGTTAGTTCAGTATAAAAACAATGGAAGTCTATTAAAGTCCTCAGAAATATAGCAGAACAAACATCGTGTTTGTGAGAGTTGAGCACCTTGCTTCACTGATGAACATGTATGTGTTCTTCCAGTATGAGAGTAGGTCGGTTGCTTCCACATCGTAAACTCTAATATTCATATAGGAGAAGGATTCTGGGAAAAAGTTGTCAATCTCCATGGTAACATTCAGGATGTAGCCCACACTATCAAAAACCAGAAAAACAGTGCTTTTTATTTGTCTGCTGCTGCAAAAATGTAAAAGGATAATATATTTAAACAAAAACATTAAATTATCTTTAATAATTCTAAATCAGAAAATTTAATTGGTATACTTGTTCTTTTGAAGTTCTTCAAAGTTGGCAGCATTCCATTCGGAACCCTTTTTTGGGAAAAAGGGACAAACGAATGATGGTGTATTTCGAACAGTATAGTAAGACAAGGTAAACTGTCAACACCCACCAAGTAAAGGTAGTCCAAGATTCTGGAAGGTTTGTCCATCTGTGCCATTGTGACCATCATCTCATTGTCAATATATTCTTTGTAGTCCTTCATGTCTATGCCTATTCTGGTTTCCAGGGATGTTCGCACCTACAAACACGCAGAGAGAGTGACTATAGCTCAACTGTATGGTGCTAGAAATTCCAAGATCATGGGTTTTTTCATATAAATCACACTGAATGGCAAGTAATATGATTTACAATGCCAACAAACACCGAATCAACCTGCTCACTAAATTATTGCCTAAATGCAGCTGCGTGTTCATATCACAAAGATTCTCTGGATAAGACAACAAGCCTGGGCACATAACCTTTGAGTAAGTTCTAGAAAAAGAGTGTCTTTAAAAAGGCATGTCCTCAGGCTCGCACTACTGTTTAATCATTCTTTTAAAAAACTAATTTATTTATTTATTATTCATCAGGGGCATGTTTAATTATCAAAGTGACAGTAAAAACATTTATAATAATAATAAAAATAATAAAAAAGTTAAAGTTAGAAGTTTTCAGCAAAAAAAGTTTCTTGAGCAGCAAATCAGCATAATGGAATGATTTCTGAAGGATCATGTCACACTGAAGACGGGTGTAATGCCTGTGAATTCAGCTTTGCCAGGAATAAAATTTAATTATATTTTCAAATATATTCTAACAGAATGTCTTTATTTAAAATGGTAATGATTTCACAGTTTCACAGTATTAATATTTATATGTATTTTCTTTAAATGGTTAACATTAGAACATTCTTTCAAATGTAAAAAAAAAAATGAAATAAATAAATACATCTCACCAACCCAATAAGTTTATGTTGTGTACTTTGAAAAACCTTAAAGAGGCCATATTAAATAAATTCTGTCCACACAGACTGAAAATAAGTTGAAAATTGTGCAATGTTTTGCAACTCGTTTCAATGCAATACTGACTTTGCAAAGTGCCTGTTATGGAAGGATGGCAGCAAACCCACAAAAAAAAAACTGAAAAAAAAAAAGTTGTTGCGTACACATGTAAAAAGTTAACCAATCATAACATACAGTTAAAAAAAAACAGCATAATGTACAGGGATTTTATTTTCTGTACTGGTTTTTAACAGGCGTTTTATCTGAGTGTATGTATGTATATGTGTGTGTGTGTGTGTGGGGGGGGGATTATGTGGTTTATGAGGACACAAATTTGTATAATGACATGGGTATGACATAGGTATTACAATATGTAGGTGTTTTATGAGGCCATTTTCAGTGTCCCCGTGATTCAAAAGGCTAAAAAAAAAATACTAAATGGATTTTTTTTTTTTAAAAACAAGAAATGTACACAGTTTCCTGTAAGGGGTAGGGTTAGGTGTAGGGTCAGTGTACAGTAGGGCAATACCACATACAGTTTGTACAGTATAAAAACCATAACGCCTATGCAGAGTCTCCATAAATCACAAAAACCAACGTGTGTGTGTGTGCACATGCATGTAGGTTTGTTTTGCTATAGTTGTGTGGACCAAATGTCCCCACAAGGATAGTAAAACCTGATATTTTTGACTTTTGACATTTGGTCAGTCCTCACAAGGGAAATAAATGATTAAAAAAAGCTAAATGAAGTTTATCTTAAAATGTAAAAATGCAAAAAGGTTTCTGTGATGGGTAGGTTTATTAAGTATAAAAACTATAGAAGTCTATCAAAGTCCTCACAAATATAGAAAAACAAATGTGTGTGTGCGTGTGTTTACATAATTCAGAGTTATTATTATTATTTTTTTAATTATTTATACCATCAAGTGCTATTTTTATTTTTTGTTTTTATTATTAAAAATAACAATAAATTTAATCAAATAAACCTAACTGTTAATTTTGTTTGTAAAATGAATTATTTATTAATTCTGTACTAACAATAAAGCAACATAATAATCAGTACAATAGTAAGTAGCCTGCACTTAAATCACTGGAAATGAATCTTGGACATTTCCTTTTTAATAAAGAAAAAAAAGGTCAGTTTTTTAAAGTTATGATCTGTAATTTCCTTTCCAGTATGTGCAAAATGCCAAAGTGACAACAGACACAGGAAATTTACATCAACAGTGCAGCAATGTGTTCTATAGCAATCCATTAAACAACGATTAGAATCTTAATAGATGTCCTGTTATGGTCCAGAGATCAGCACCTTTGCCCTCTCGCCGGGCACGCTCACAAGAATGTGTCTGTTTCTACCAGTTATATTATCACCCTCCATCTGTTGGCGGCCTTACTTCGCCTGTCAAGCTCTTGAAAAAGACTTTTACGCCTTGCTGCAATGCCATGTTTCTATCTTAAGCAACAAGAGGAAGTGAATTATTTCAAGAGTCGCAGTGTTTTATGCGGTAGCTGCACCTGTGATTTCTTGAAACAGAAAGCGCTCGCGTTATAATGTGAAACTGTAACCTCTGTGAGAGCAAGGACACTCAAACCTCAGTCTGAAATCTGGCATACTGATGTGTAGAAAACATCAGCAAGGCAAATTCATAAGGCCAGCTTTTTCTCACAAACAAACTAATAAGTCTTATCTGTGAGAAGCCCGCAGATCAAAAGCATCACACGCACCGCCTCTCGGTTCCCATTCCCTCTCTACAGATGACTCCAGCAGAGGCCTAGGGGCCGCACTTATGTACAGATAAGACGAGCAAATGTTTAGCGAGCAACTGTTGAAACAACACATTATCAGAAAGGCACATCTCGCACTTGCCTTTAGGAGCCCTGGAGGAAGTTAGACAGAAACAGAGAGGAAGACGAAAAGAGGCGATGGATGTTTGTAGACACTTTTAGTGCTGTTTTATGCATTACAGTCGTTTCGGACCCGGTGGGTTTTATTGGAGAGAAGCCCTGCTCAACCAAACACGGCTTTGGAGAAAAACTGCTATTCCATCCACTACTGCGCTGCTGGATCTCTGTGGGAGTTTTGCAAATGTCTTTTCCTACTTCTCCTGAAGGGCCTACTGAGACTAAGGAGGAACATAGTAGTACTGAATATATAGAATTTCATTCATAATACATAGCATACATATGTGAAACTGACTTGGGAGATACTGATTCTGGTTTAAAGGAGACGTGCCATAAAAAAATTATGGATATTTCTTCTTGCTGTTTTGAGATATGAGAGTGTCATACTACGTAGATTACATTTGGGAATTGAGAACCAATTCTTATTTTGCATTATTATATTGTATTTCAGTTTTCAAGTTTTCAGCAAAACTAACCCTCCTAATTGAACTCAAAATATTAGCAAAGAAAACGAAGTAAGAAGTAAAAGACAGACATTCCTAGACACAATATGAACACATTTTATATTTTGTTCATGCTATATAAAATAAATATGCTACATTTGTATATGAATATAAAATGATATATATATATATACATTATATATATATACACACATAATCACATTTTATACATAATGTAAATATGAACAAAATTTACAACAAAATAAAATATATTTATTAACACATTATAATAAAATGTAATAAAATAATATTAAATAAATCAAAATAATATATAATTATATCATATAATTTTAATGTCATTATATATATATATATTATTATTATTATTTTTATTTTTTTAAGCTTTTAGGGCAACTTTGATGAAAGGTTTTGATCCACTTCAAATTTTGGCTATTGTATATAATATTGCAAATATTATATATTATTAATAACATTTAAAAAGAATTATTAATATGTATAAAGAATTATTCAGACCATTTCAGACACTAAACAAAAAATTTATATATATATATATATATATATATATTATTACAGCATAACCATTGCATTTCATTATCAGCTACTTGGCCCAAAGTTGAAAGCCAAGGTGATTACACAGGAGGCTTCCACTTGAAAAGGACTTGCTATTCCTAATAGAGGTCTTCAAAGTACAGTCCTGTAGCTTAAACACTCTTTAGTATCAGAAAGAAAATGTAACTACAGCACAATACAGCTCCTTTAGTGCAGGGAACCTGGACTTATAATAAAAAGCTATGAAAAGAGTATGATATGGCTCCTTTAAACTCCAGGGCAGAGTGTTCACACCGGTATAGGGCTTTTAAGAGAAAGAAGCCTTAAATGATTTACTGAAAATGAATCTAGGAAGGTCTGAGTCCTGACATCCTCTTAAAAGCAATGGTTCCAAAACTACCTAAAACCTCATTCATAAAAAAAGGAAGTCAACGGGTGTTGCAAATCAATGGCTTCAGACACTTTTACAGTGTTACGTCCTGTGCGGAGAGCACCAGCTGTAAGCCTTGTGCAGCTTTTACACTGGGTTTTACCGAGCTGTCTTATTAAAACAATGTGCTGGATGAAGCATGGGTCTGCAGAGATGCTTTATTAAAACTGCGTGCAAGAGAGCACTGTGAGTAGAGGATGACCCGGAGCATCAACTTGACAGTCAGCAGGGCAGGCTAGCACTGAAGCGTTCTCCATAAAATATGCTTTGTTCAATACATTTATGAGTTGGATTTATCTGACATCTGTTATTTAGGTTGCAATGGTTTTATGAATTGTAAAAGTAGTCTGTAAACGCTCTCCAAAGCCACTTTAAACAGTCTGGGGAAATCTCCATTTAGTGCTATCAATGCTAACAACAATAGTGTGGTGTGCTGCAGTGATAGTGAGGTATGCACCACTTAGAATTTGATCTATATGGACTTCTGAATCTAGAAACAGGAAACAGAATTGATGGGTAAAGTGCATTCAAATGGTATGAAATACAAAGAAATTCTTTTAAATAAAAATACATTTTTTTCAAGGACATATAAATAGGTCTTCCTTTCATTTCAGTTCAAATTTCAATTAAGCTTCCTATTTTCTCAACCCTGGTTGTTACAGATCTAAACTAGTAGCTTAAAAAGTATCAGTATCGCACCCTTGTCGACTGCTCTAGGAAATCTGTTCTTGTCAAATAGGTGCTTTAAGCATTGGCTAGACATCCAAAATGCATGTTCAGACCTTTGAATATCTCCAGCTAACTTACATTCTTGTTAAAGTCTTACATATTAGACGATCTAGATTCTCTATATTAAATCCTTAGTCAGACATGCTTAGCATCAACTCATAGCAGTTTGGTGGTGAACAGAGCAATGTTTAAACCCCACAGAAATCGATGTTGACCTTGCATGCATGCATTCTATTGATTTTCTTAGCATACTTCCGATGCAACAACTGATTGTTCTTATTAAGGATGGATGCTCATGGCATCAGGCTGTGTAAAACGGACAGGAGGGGCAGAGGATAAACACTGGCTGGTGGCTAAATTGTCATCACTAGCAGAACTGTGGTGAATTGCCCTTCACAGGGCACTGCACATGGGTTACTGCACACCACACTGAGAGAAACGAACCGTCAGGACAATGTGAGAGAGGTCTGATGGTCAAACACCCTGTGCCTCTACAAACATGAAGCTGTATCGCACACAATTTTTGCAATAGCATACTATCATACCATTTATGTTTTGCTGCATTGCATATACTCTATGCAGATCTTCTGTATTTGTAGAAGGCCACTAATAAATGTTCACAAAACAACAGAGGCCCTAAAGGGACATTAGCAATAAAGACTTTTTCATGCTCACCAGAGACACTTTATGTGCTCACAAGAAATGGTTTGCGTGAGCATGTGAAACATTTTGCAAGCTCATGCGTTACAGTTTCCGGATTAATCAGTTCTGCCATCTTACAAAGAACAATCAGGGGCTCGGTAGACAACTATATATATATATATATATATAGGGGTGTTTAACACACTAATCTAATTAACAGAAAGAAAAAAACAGTGTTACAAATTTGCATATAAAATTGCATTACAATTTTTACATCATCTTTAATCTTAAAGGTGTGGTTTTTTTACTAACAAAAATATTGCTACAATATTTAGTGAACAAGTACATGTCACTATATTATATTCAAGTTAATTTATAATTCCATTTGCAATAAAAATTATAGCCATTTTTTACTGTAAATTGATCTTCTTATTTTAAATTAAATATAATCAAGTGTTCATTTTTAATATTAAATTATATGCTGCTAAATTTATTTAATATACTATATACTTTATTACTGAAAGGTTTTTGTAAGGGAACAATTCTATTTTTAAAATTAGGTTTCCTCACATTTGTTTGTATTTATTTAAAATATTAGGGCCTCCTATTTAAAGGTTAAATACATTTTTATTAATTATAAACTGTCTAAAAAATGTCTAATTAATTAGAATAATAAAAAAACAA
>JAUCMU010000026.1:17791888-17815192 GCA_032275025.1 Enteromius treurensis | reverse complement strand
ATGGGTATGACATAGGTATTACAATATGTAGGTGTTTTATGAGGACATTTTCAGTGTCCCCGTAATTCAAAAGGCTTAAAAAAAACGTACTAAATGGTGTTTTTTTGAAAATCTAAAAATGTGTGCGTGTGTCTGTGTGTGGAACTTGATTTTGTTACCCGACAGAACTTGGTGACGTTGTGGTACACTGTTTGAAAAGCAGAGTAAAGCCGTACTCTCTTTCATTTTACCTGCTTTGAGGTAATGTTTTCCAAGTCCTCGGTCCTCATGATATCTCGCAGTTGGGCTTTGATCTCCTTCTCCACTGACTCTCTATTTGACGATGAGCGTGCTCCGGTGGCCCTCCTGACCGACTCCAGGCCAGTCATGGCCGCCCATTCATTAAGGCAGTGCTGGTCAGATTCCACGTTCTCTCTGTAATGTTGTGCCCACTCCATCCCACAACCTGGTATGACAGCCCCACGCACGGCCCGTTCACAGCAGCCATGCAGTGCCTGCAACACTGACCTTGAGCAAAGTGAGAATGACATACAAGAGACAGCTGTGAACAAGCCATTGACAAACCACAAACACATTTACAATTCACAGAGCTAACTTGAAGGCTTCAGGCAGATGTCTAACAGCGTACATGTAACTGACTACAGACCAGAATAAAGACAAATAGCAAAAAAGCATTCCAAGTGAAAACAAAGATTTAAGTATGTGTAGCCTGCAAGACCGAAGTCACACTGCATGCCGTTGATGGTGGAGGAAATTCATTGTTTCCTCAGCATTTCCTGCTTTAAACCTTACCACATCGTCTGAATGGACACAGGCTTAAAGATTCGTGTCGCTTCTGCAGATGTCACACTGAAACCTCTGTAAGAGAGCAAGTGAAACAAGCTGTCAGAAAAGCAGAACTCTGGGGCTGAGGCTTTAACAGTGTCTAAAGTTCTGCAGAGCTGTGCAGATCAACTAGAAACTCAAAACCTATCCATTCAAACCAAGCATAGTTTTATTTTGTTACTTTCATTTTACATTCCGTTCAGATCTAATTACTTTTGATGTTTTGGCCTTCCCTGTTTTATCATCATATGTTTGCAAATGATTTAGTCTTATGTTCTTACCCATCTCCATCGAGGTAAACCTGTGTGTCGCTCCATATTGGCAAGACAAGTCCAATAGTGCACTCATCACTGAAGAGCAGTAAAGAGATGAATGAGATGCATGTTAAAGTTTCTTGAAAGGCTTACTAAAATATTCAGCAATTTTATGAACAAAAATTTCATAAGACATAATTTCCATCAAATGAAAACATGAAACAAATACACATCTGAAATATTTTTTCATGTCTAAAATATAACTTTACAAATGTCTCTGTTTTTGTTGTATATACACAAAAGCTCAATAGCCACCACCATTGTGGAAAACACTTTTCATTCTAAGTCTGCAATCCTTTATTTCTTCTGTGAAGTTGAAGTAGTATGATGTCAGAAATGTCCATTTTAGCTGAACTATCTCTTTAAAACATGGGCGCCGTGTTTGTAAAATATCTGCACATTCCATTTCCAAAAAAGTAGAATGTTAAAAATAAAAACACTCCTTGATTCAGTTGTGTTTGTGAACAGATGCAAAAAATACAAATAAAATGCTACAGTTTTTAGTCCATAAAACAATAGATATACAAATATTTAATATGTATGTGTCACATACAAATTAATATTTACGCATTAACCTCGTATGAAATAAAAGCTGTTAATGATGACTTAAAAATGTAGTTCATTCAGACGTGCTACCTGTTTAACTCTGGGAAGTCCATGCCAAGCAGCAGACTCTCTTGTTTCTTGTCAAGCGTGCCGACTACAAGTAAATACCTCACTCTGACTGGGCTCACCGACTCCAAACGCACAGCCTGAGGAAGGGAGAAAGACAAATTCAGCTACATTGCACATGAATCAGACAAAGAAGTCATTAGAACAATTAAAAATTACAGAGCAATTACAATAGGACCTGTTCTATTATTATAATTCAAGCACAGCACCCATGCAATATGTTCTATTTTCTTGTTTTTTGATTCACATATTTACAAATTGTATTTTGTGCAACTGTATTCTTTGAGTCAAAACAAAGCATTTCTGCATAGAAGATGGAACAAACGGCAGTGTCTCCAGAAACCACATTGCAGAACTTGTGACGTTGCATATGCAAAACACAGGCAGTTAGTACAAACACTTCCATGAATCAGTCAAGAAATGCTGTAAATGCATGAGATATTTTCACATCCAGTCATTTTGTAGAGGATGTCTTTAATGGGGTCATATGATATTGCTAAAAAGAACATTATTATGCGTAATTGGTGTAATGCAATGTGTTTATGTGGTTTAAGGTGCAAAAAAAACATTACTTTCCACATAACGTTACTGTACATTTTTGTTTCTCCTCTAAGCCCCGCTTCCTGAAACAGGTCTAAAAAAGCGAGGTGTGCTCTGATTGGCCAGCTATTCAGTTCACTGTGATTAGGGCTGGGTATCGAGTTCGATACTTTGTTTGGTACGGACCGAATTGTGCATATTAATTGTGCACACCAAGTGCTTGTAACACTATCATATCACCCCTTTAATTTGGAGACCCTGAACATAGAATGGCATTGTATTGAAATAAGGTTGAGAAAAACCTAACCAGTTTGACTGTGTCTTCTGGTCGTAGTAATGAAATCATTGCATGCAAATGTCTGCGTTGAGTGTCAGAGGCTCGGCCTCCTTGCCTAGGACCGAGCAGAGAGGGTAAAGTTTCTTCATGTAATCCCTCCCTCTCTTCCTCTTCCACCAGGAGCACTGCCCCCTTAACCAGGGCGAAACTTTCTCTGGTGTGCGGAAATAAAAAATTAATCAGTTACGCATTTCTGGACGAAACACTATATACGCTAAAATACACATGCATGATTAAAGCTGTATCACAAACAGTCACCTTTTCTGAAGTCTTCCTCTTCTTGGAATAGGCTCATCCTAAAAACACAATTAGTAAGTCTATTACACATTTTTTTTGGAATGAGAAGTTACAAGACAAGGTATAAGACTCGAAAGGTGATTTAAAAAATGGGTGGTGGGGGAATTGATTATGCGATGCACTTAATAGCAAACAGACATCAGGAGATTCTGCTCGACTCCTCTGGATCAAGTAAGTGCTAATTTGCCAAAACAGCTCAATTAAAACTTGCACCCGGGAAGGGCTTTTCAGGCTTTTTTTTCCCCCTAAACTCACTCTGAGATGAGTGACTGGGTAAAAAAACAAACAAAAATAAAAAATAGAAAAAAGGAAACCCGTAAACACAATGACAAAGCGTTTTGACAAAATGAGCAACTGTAATGCAGTGACAGTATGATAAGACACTGAGGAAGCTCATACTAAAGACGATAGTCAGACAGAAAGAAATCGAGTGGAGATAGGAAAACAGCGAGAAGGACACCAAAGGGGCTGTTATCGGTGCTTGTATGGAATGAAAGAGGAGACAGTAACATTACCTGTTATGTGACTGACGTGTCCAGACAGAGACAAGAAGAAAAAGAAGAGAGAGGGTGGAGAGGAGGGGCAATGAGGTTTTAGGTTAAAGCTCCAGTTAGACTTTACTCAAAATAGTCTGAACATAGTGTTTTATAGAAGAAGATACATAGTTTGCATGGGTTATTATGGGTAAAAAGGAATCTTGTGTTGTATAATAAATACAAAGCCTACCAGTCAACCAACAGAGACTTGGCATGGTCCAATAACTCTCAAGAACAGCCATAAAAGCTATCAGGCATTTTGGCTCTTAAGCAGAATCCTCATATGATCCTTGGGCTTTTTTTGGAACAGCGTGAAATGGATTCTCATTTGGAAAGCTGTTGGGAGCGCTACCAAGACGACATTCCTCCTAATTACGCATAAACTTGTGTACACAAAAAAAGGTGTAGAGTAACTGGACACACATGGAGGGAGTGGGAGCAGGGTGAAAGAATGTGTGGAGAACTGCGACTGACACACAAAACGTTTAGACCGTCTTTCTTTAGCATTTTAAGAAATGAACAGTTGCATCAGGCTTAATGAAACTCACCGGTGTGGTGGAAATAGACGGCGTTCTGTGCAAGGTCAGCAAAGCCATTCCACAGCCGGTTATCCTGCTTTACCGCCGGCAGACGAGTCAGAGCAGCTCAACAGAATCCTTGAAAGCAGGAAAAGAGAACACAAATAAAACAAACCGATGAACGGTACTACATCTGAAAATTAAATACTAAAAGACCAGGCATTTCAGCCAGCTATACAAGACACTGTTAAACTACAAAACAGGGCCTGAAATCATTTTAACAAATATTTTAAGAACTAAGAGAAGTGCTTATACTTCAGAAAGTGTTTATCATCAACCAGTTTGTGAACTTTTATTTTCTTAGGAGTTTCACCCTAGAAAGAAACTGAAAAATTCTGAAAAATAAAATACAATTATTTTCTACATTTTCTTTCCTTGGAAGATGGAACAGTTATTAGTTAATAGTAAACATTATGTTTCAACATTTATTAAAATGTAACACTGTATTTTAATTATTACATAATTTCAGATATAAGGTCAAGACCTTTAAAGTGCAAACGAATTCTCATTTTGATGAGACGTTACAAATAATAAAGTAATAATAGAAATCATTTAATAGTGCACCAAGTATTTCCTTATAATGTGTGGCTTTAGAAGTCAATAAACGCCAGAGTGTCATGCATTCCCAAATCATAACTATATCACGCAACGTAACAGATAACCGAAATTAGACTCAGTCAAATGGTTCTGCGGTCTAAGATGGAGACATGCCGTGCATTTCTTCGCCATATCCATGACACACCATAATACAACGCGCAGCCTATTGTGCATACTCTGAAATATCACAAAATGTTTTCGATATGCTGAATATGTGGACGATGCTTGTAATTATAGCGTAGTAACGCGGCTGTTGCGCGTCATATTGAGTCAATCCACAATATCGCAGCCCAAGCATTGTGCTGTTTTACAAGACAAACTTGTAATCTTTGCATGTTAGATCTTTCCGTTTTATAAATGCCTCGATAAAGCATGCCACATACCTAATATCCTGCTAACGTGTCTCTAGGCTGATGCTGTATGCTGTATGCAGCTCCAACACAGCTGTGTTTTAACCAACAACAGACTCGAGGCTTGTCATTTCCAGTTCCTTAAGAAAAGCAAAGGAGGGCGGATAAAACATGGAGAGCTCGCTTACCTGATGCGCTGAAACGCGGCGGAATTACAAGGATTCCCCCCTAATTGTTTCTTCCTCGAGAAATCGTGTTAGTTATTTTGATGCTATGACCACAACTTTTGCATTGGTCCAAAATCCATTTAAAGGGGAAGGTAGACTACTATAGCACGAAACCAGGAAGACTTATTCTCGGCCGAGAAAAGTAAATGTGCCCTTAAATGGAAGAGGCGGATCGGGAGTGATTCGCCTATTAAAGCGACAGAGACATATTTAGCTGATCTGAGGATGAATAACGTAATGTCTTATGAAATGCCAATACTGTTATAGAAATGGAGTAACAGCCCCAGCTGTCATTTACAATCTAAAAAAGGATAAACGATGTTTAAGTCATCTTCTGGTTCAGGAGGTCTTTAGGGCGTTCACAGGAGGGCCGATTTAATAAAAAGAAATTATAAATAAAATACAATGCTAATCCAAATACCAAAGCAAAAGTTAATAAAGTTCAGCTAACGTGATATTTTCAGTGTCTTACCAACAACATAATGTATCCAAAAAGGAGATAAGTAAGTTAACGTTAAACTGCTGTACTGTCTACAACACCTGTCACATTGTAACGTTACAGAAATATAGCACACCTGCAACAAAAACACGACGTTGTGAAATAATTCCTGGGAGGAACCACGACAAGTGTTTACATACCAACATTGTGTTCATACCTTACAAAACTGAATAAACCGTCATCATCTTGTAGTTGCGAATGATAAATTGTGAGACCTTGTTTTTTACTTTGTGCAACGGTTATCTTCAGACAAACTAGACCGATGTATAATAGGTTACAGAATTCCGCCAGTAGGAGGCGATCGTTGACACAAGTGTACAGTGGATAACTAACGCTTAACAGAAGAATTCAATTTCAACACATAAGATGTAATATTAGCATTTAATATAATGGCATATTCACACAACGGATGGAGATTAAGTACTGAACTCACATTTGTAAGACGTTTTCTGCAGAGAAGTGGCACTACTGTTCCGTCCACGAGCCAGGTAACCCCGCCCCTTCAGCCACGTAGTAGGGCACGCGGAGTGCAGCAGCATACAACTTTCTTATTTATTTATTTATTTTTTATGTACTTTTTATGTCTGCGCTAGAGGTAGATTCGTTTAAAACACTGCTTAATTAAGGCCGCTGTAATGAAGATTTAAAAAAAATTTCAAAATGTATTTTGCGATTCAAGACATTTCAAGATAAAATATTCACAAATGCATTACCTTCTAAATCAAAATGAATTTCTTTGTCTTGCCAACCCTGAAGTATACTTGAAGAGTTTCGACAAAAGGAGTTAGAAAATACCGACTAATAAAAACAAATGAAAGAGTTCGGGAAAAATTCTATGTACGTGCCATTTTAAATTTTCGCCTAAAATAAGCCTTTTTAAAAAATCAGATTCATAAAAGTCAAAAGATCATAAAAGTGAAATTACTAAACACAAACAGGAGCCTGAGAAAAATATAAATTTTAGGGAAAAAAATATTGTTTTTAAATTATTCCGTATTTTCTAACTCCTTTTGATACTGCAATTACAGCTCAGAAAAGTATTTTTATAGAGTTTTCAAGATAATGGAGCCGCAGTGCCACCCTCCGTCCAAGCACAGAAGAGTTGCATGTCCGACTAGTGGAAGAAATTTGTGCCGAGAAGAAGTTGAGACGCCAGTCGTTTAAAGGCTGCGTGGGATTCACTGCTTGGGACTAAGCTCTGTGAAGAACGATTACTTTGGAAAAAGCAATATATTTTTTAGTCTAAAAATTCAGTTTTTAACATTTATAGCCCTATTTCGGCCTGACAGCTAATGCAATGATCAGATTTATTGTTCTTTTTGTTGAGTTGTGCATCATTTGTCAGTCTCTGGGTGATAGCACTGAGGGTAAGAGATCTTTATATTTTCTTTCTTCTGTGAAACTGTAATCGTCTCTGGTTTGAACGGTGTAAAGTTGTTTTTGTAAAGCTGAGAATAAAGCTTTCGACCTTTCAGCTGTGTTTACCCTTGCACTGAAGTTACGGACTAAGTTAACGTGATCAGTTCTTAGTGGAGAAATGGAGATTTTATTTTTTATCTTTTAGGAATTAATTGAATGTAAGCTGAATAACAGTATGCAGGCCTAACCTTTTAAACCTTATTTAATTTTGCGTTTTACTCGTGCCCCTTATGATTCTCCAAACCCCACAGTCTCGCACTTTAGTCTTCGAACATCCTGATTCATAAATGACTCAGAGGGGAATAAATCATTTGGCCAAGAGTACTAGACATAAACATAAACTGTATCATCCTTTAAGCGCTAAAACATTATTAACATGTTCACTGTTTGATCAATGATGTTCATGCATACCATCTAAACAGAACTAATTATAACCCAGCAGTAACCCAGTAAATGACTGAGTGTGAGTTCACCATTTGTGACAGAGCCCTAATTTGACCTTCAAAAGGAACAGCTTTACCTGTGTCATGCCAAACAAACAATAATAATATCTTGCCATGTACCGTATATGCTGTGCAAGTGACTGCTCATAAGAATTTAACATATTTTGTGTGATTAAAAGAGCGGTTTGGCTTTCTGCAGTCCCAAATAGTTTGTGAAAATGAGAACAACATTGGAAAGTTTTCCCTTGAGGAGAGCTACATAATGTTTTCCTGGTACCACAGCAGTGTGGGTATTGACAAACATTAAGTCACAGCCCTGGCATGTTATAACTCTCCATCAGTGCGAATTCTGCATTTATATATTTAAATACATGTATTTCGTAAAAGTCTATACATTGCGACGCGTTTCCTTGCATAAAGCCCAAGACTCTGGGATAGGCTCCAGCTTCTTCTGATCCCACATAGGACAAATGATTTGTAAATTCAAATTGGATTGATATTTAAATTAAGATCCCTCTAGGCCTGGCAACATCTTTGCATACCGTTATCCTCTTTTCATATCATTGGCTTAGATTCAGATATTCCTGTGCTCAGACATGTCTCAATCTTTTACTTAGAATGCAATGGTGAGTTGTAAGACTCAATAAGTATCCATCCATTTGTCTGTAGCTGCTTGTTCAGTCACTGGATTCTATCCCAGCACGACTGCGGATGAAGGAAAAACCCTAGACAGGTAATTAGCTGCAAGTATTAAGTCAACTTCTGCTTAGAAAATGAGTGAAATGTAAAACGTCTTTTCTCATGCATGGAAAAGTACTAAAGTAACACTTAGCCTGGTGAGACTACTAATCCAGCAAACATGGACTTGGAAACCCTGACTTGGCTGGATCTTCAGTTTTCATCACCTCTTCTTGGCAAATGTGATTTTGGCCTTGGTTCTGTCCTAGATTTCAGCTGACATTCTGTACAGTATTGAACTTTGAAATCTTTTCTAAATAGTTTTCCTCAAATGATCCATACATTTCAGCTTATGGTAAACGATACGTTTTAAAGAGTTGCAAAACCTGGGAAAAAAACGTGTGTCAGTGGAAAGAATGATGATGGTGGTTGTGCTGCTTGGAAGCAAAAACGGGGGGTTGGGGATATTTTTCTCTACTGCTGAGGCTGCAGGATACTAATGATGCAGCTGATTTGCTGCTATGATGTGCTGGCCAATATTTTGACTCAGTCTTTTGGAAAATGACTTTTAGAAGACTTTCAAAGCTTCAGGTTTTATTATGTTTGCTCTTAGGCTCAGCATCTTACCATGGCAACAATGAAGTTCACGAGGACCAGACTTACTACACCCCTCAGTTGGACTACAAACGTAAACATGTGCATCAATTACACAATATAAATAAATGTGAAATGCTGCATTTACTTTTTCAAACCGTTTTTGCTATCAGATCCGCAGTGGTGCCATGTACTTAAGCTGTCCAATGGGGAAATGTCCTGTTCTTCTCCTCGAGGCGGGCGCCATCGAGGCTCACTTGGAACTCGCTGTTTGCTCTCCTGTGTTCGAGGATATAAACGGATGGGACGATCATCTGTGCAGTGCATGCCCAACCGCCGCTGGTCTGGATCCGCCGTTTGTCGAAGTACCTACACTTCAAAGGCGTCATCATAATTGTGTCACAAAACTAACTCTTTGATTCCATAACAAACATGTATTTGGCAGCTGCTGCTAAGTCCCTTTAACCATGTGTTTATATTATGTCTGAATTTTAGAGATACGTTGCCATGTTCTGCCTCTGATTGACCATGGTATGTACAGTTGCACCCGTGGTTTTGTGGTAGACTCCAGGTGTGACTACACCTGCTACGAAGGCTACCAGATTGAGGGAGATCGCTACCGGATGTGCCTAGAAGAGGGAACATGGAGTGGCACAGAACCGACTTGTGCAGGTCAATTTGGAAATCTAGTCTAATGTACTCATTGAGTAATCACAGATGCCATTATTTATTCATTCAAAGAGAAGACTTTGTAACATTAAATAAAAATTGCATTGTTTCAGATCATGACCCCCCCAAACTGAAATGTCCTTTGTCCAGAGTGAAGGTAGCAGAACCAGGAAAACTAACCGTTATGGTTTCATGGGAGCGTCCTGTTGCTAAAGACACAGCTGACAGATCACTTCAGTATGTGCTTTACTTTGTTTTTTTTGTTGTTTTTTTTTACTATGTCCTGTGTCCAAGAAGCAACCTGTAAACTGCATTTTTGTCATCTTTTAACAGGGTCTTGCGAAACGGACTGGAGTCTGGATCTGACTTTCCTGAAGGAATGCATGTAATTCGATATAAAGTCTCTGACCAGGCTCGCAACACAGCCACATGCAAGTTTACAGTGCATGTTGAAGGTGAAGACACCATACAATTTTGATTTGCTGCTAAACAATGAGCGTTCAAGAGAAAGCTCACTCAAAAATGAAAACGGTGTCCTCTTTTACTCACCTTCGTTATTTCAGAACATAAATATTGGACCCCACAGACTTGGTTTCATTTATTGGACTGAAATATCTTTTGCATTCATCAGAAGAAATAAACTTGAACTTAAGAATGAACTTAATTCTCTAAATCCAGTCAGTTTTACTAAATGGTGGTATATATGCCTTAAACCAAAATGTTCTTTCCCTCAGTGAGACGATGCCCAAAGCTAAAGCCACCTACGCATGGCTATCTGACATGCTCATCTGACGGCAATAATTACGGAGCTGTATGTGAATACCATTGTGATCCTGGCTTCGAAAGGACAGGTTTTGCAACACGTGTTTGTCAGCTCAACCGCAGCTGGTCTGATGAAGCTGCTAATTGTATATGTGAGTATGTGGTTGAGGTTTTATTTAACTAACAAATTCAAATACTTTTTCCTGAGTGAAACATTTCCTTTTTCTTTTAGTAATGGCAATTAAAACGGATGTCAGGTCTGCTGGTGCTCTGCTTGACCAGTTTTACGAAAAGAGAAGGCTTCTTGTTGTGTCCACCCCCAACAACGCTAACCAGAAGTACAGGCTTCAGAATTTTATGCTGCAGGTAGTATAGATAAAAATGATCTTGAATAAGGAGAGTAATTACAGTGCATAACTACTGTATATGACTGTGGGAACGTTCTGACACAGAAAGCCGAGTGTGGTCTGGAGCTGCGACATGTGACAGTGATCGAGCTGTTAGGAACTTCACCTCGTGTTGTGGGCCGCATCAAAGAACAACGACTACATCCTGAAGTCATAGAGGGTCTTAGGTAACTAAGTATCTACATGTTAAATCCTGTATACTTAACTATTGCATTTATACACTTCTTAAGATCTTACAAATACACATTAAAATTATATATTATATATATATGTTCCAAATTGATCAAATCCAATCCTAATTTAAGCTTTCTCATTGCATATCAAGTTACATGGAATTAAACTGGATTTAATGCTGATTTTAAGTTTCAGCAGAGACATACTGACCAGTCTATTTTCTATTCAAGACCAGGCCATATTTTGATAAAAGCCACATGACAATTTTGGACAAAATACTTTCATGAGGTTTTGCAACAACAGTGACTATGCTGAAAGAAAATGTTCATTGTGCATGTGTGTTCCCAATCTTAATGTGGTTTTCGTGTTTGTATGTAACAGACAGGCACTGTATATATCTACAGCATATTTCACCATGGTGCTTCTGGATGAATATGGTGTGGACCGGGAGCGCTTTGTTAATCCCACTACCTCTGATGAGCTCTACTCGTATGTAGACGAGTATCTCCTCACAGAGGAGGAGCTAGACAGACTGGAGATGAACAGGGACTTCTGTGACTGACCTCGGGCTGATCAACTCCAGATTTGATTTTGTGGGTGGGAGTTTCTTCATAGCGACAGGACACCTCAAGAGCCCGTTTCCTAGACAAACAATTATTTGAAACTACATACTGCAGATATTGTTCGCAGAGAATCACAGCTGGATATGTGATTAAGACTGGAAAAGTGCCATGTGAGGATGTACAAGATATTCACATACTGTATTCTGAAACCATCTATAATCGAGTGCACAGCACACAATGTGGATTCTTAAAAATATTTAATATTTATTGAATGCTCATATTTTCATAGATCCTAAAAAGAAGTTGCTCACAATGGAGTGAATCAGCATTATGACGTTAAAATACATTGTGTTTAAACACGTTAATCCTTTTAGGCCATTTATCAAGTGCACGTTTAAGACCAAAGTGTTATTCAAAATTAAAATATTTACTGTCTCCATTTTTAAGAACAGTATTCAAATGTTGTACCTCAAAACATCCATTTAGCTGCAACATTTATAAGAAATAAATATAATTGACATACACACACACACTGCACATTTCTACATTATTTGTGAACTGCCTTAAATGTTAAAAAATATAAAAGCATTTTATGCACGGTCATATGCATTAATCTAAAAAAAGTCTTAAAAATATTACTGTGATCCATTAATATTCTCATACTGCGCAGCTGTAACATCAAACACCCAAATGTTGTGGAATGCGTAACCCCTTGTCCTGAAAATGGCTTGAGGGGAGGTATTGGGCAATGTCCTTACTTGCCCTTTCCCATGGACGAGCGCAGCGGAAAAGTGCCCTCTGCCCAAGAGTCGGGGTACTGCATCATCTTCCTCCACAGCGAGATCTCCTCCCCTGTGGAGTCTGCCACCCACTCTTCCTTCCCCTCTTTTATAATCACTGTGAAAACATCAGTTTAGACATGTGATAGTTCTTTTTTATGAAAAATGTATCACCGTTTCCACAAAAAATATTAACATTAAAAATAATACATGTTTCCTGAGCACCACAAAAGCATATATTTGAAATGATTCCCGAAGGATCCTGAGACACTGAATACCTGCTGAAAATTCAGCTTTGCCATCAGTAATACATGTTAAAATGTATTAAAAATAGAAAAACTTTTTAATTTTAAATTGCATAATTGTTTTACAGTATTGCTGCTTTTACTTTATTTTTAGATCTTGCTAAGAACTTTGTACGGTATATATCGTCAGCTGAAGTTTAACCATCACTGAAACGCCTGAACGGTATAACTTCAACACTTTCTCTAAATGTGTTATCTGCAGTTGGTGAATCCAGTAAGTTAAAAGCTTCTGAACTGATTTCAGCACAAAGAAATATGTAGCACATGCTCTTACCTCCTCCCAAGCTGAGGCGAACTCCTCCCAGGAAATCGTTGCTATGCAGGGTCTCCCTGTCCCAGATGGTGAGCTCCAGACATGCATCATTCAGCTGCTCCAAACTCAGGCCGGTGTATATAAATGTGTGGTCATAGTTTGGATTCTTTGTCTTCTTCACTACTGGAGTCTTCTTCTTTGAGGAAGACTTGTTCTTTGATGGAAGCAGATAGCTAAAGGACAGAGTTATTAGTAGAAATAAACAAACAAGGTTCTTTTTGAAACAAAACAGATGTTCGCATACCCTTTCACAAAGGAATCACATGTGCCTCCAGCTTTCGTGGCTGTTAGATTTTTGGCCTCTTTGATCAACACGTGCAGCTCAGCACCATCTGTGGGTTTGGTCTTTTTTCCTTCAGTAGAGAATAGGTGGCATAATTTACTATGCAACACAAGCTAAAGACATTTTAGAGATATGTTAACAGTTTTCTCCTAACCTTTTCCATTAGAGTCCTCTGCGTGTGTCTTGTCTGCTGTGACGTACTTGAGCGAAATCACCAGCTCTCCCTTGTACTGATCAAATGGAGATGCTAGCTGGGTAGCTGCCTATGAAGACCAACCGGGGGGTGGGGGTGGGGGGGGGAGAGAAGTAGAGATACAAAGATGGTTCACTCCTATACAAAATGAATAATAAAAACTGCAATGCGCAATATGGCAGAATAGCCCCACCTTTTAATGAAAGAGCCAATCACTCATTGATAAAGTCAATCAGTGCCATGACCATTAGGTTGATGATACACTGGGCAACTTTCTGAGCAATTTAGGGAAATGTTGCCATCAATAGACAACCAGGGGCCTGTACCATGAAGCTGGATTAGCTGGCTAGCCAGGTAAGTTTCAGTTTAGCTTGCACCAATCCTGGGTTTTAGGCACCATGAAATTGACTTTAGCAGTGTTCATCACCATAGTAACTTACGCTACACAGCTAACCTGCTCTGGGGCAGGTTACGGAATTTGACCAATCAGCTTCCAGCAAGGTGACACATGTCTGATGCAATAAAGCCACTCCCCCAGCTTCTCTTACTCCACATTAAAGGACGCTGCATAGTAAAACGTTGTTTGAAGATAAAATCATTAGATTTTTTTTTTTTTTAATTATTATTAGGATTACTTTAATAGATTAAGGATTAATTTAATAGTAATAGGCTTTTAAATTAATATAAACATAGATAACATGCAGTATAAATAAGCAAACATGACTACATATGAGTTTACATTTTTAGGTGTTTTATCTATAGTGTTTATGCTATTTTAGTGTTATACTTAGAAAAATCATCATCTTTATAAAATTACTTTGCATGTGATTGGCTGCTTATTGCTGATGTCACACTATCATGTGCACATGCTACATTAACTCAGGATCAAGCCCGAGTTGACAGAGAAAGTTGATGACCAGCTTCATGGTACCAACAAACCCAGATTTGGAGTGGTTTGGTTGTGTCAACTCAAAACTAATCCTGTAATTCTGAGTTTGTTTAGCCACCATCATGGTACAGGCCCCAGGTCTTATAAGCGATCTAAAATATCTAGATAGAAATGTTACCCATTCTCAATGTGAAAGTGTCCAAGCAACATTGCTCTAAAATATGTGTTTCTCAGAAAAACAAAAAGTTGCCCTGTGAATCATCAGCATTAGAATCTCCAGCTCCCATAAAATCCTGAGCTTATTTTTAATAAAAGCTTGTTTTTGCATGCGCATTCAAGCTTTGAAATGATATTTGAACAGAAGAAGCAACATTCATGGTTCATATCATTCCTATCAGATTTTGTTATGGATTTGTTGCTGATTTTAAATGTTTTAAATGGAAATGTCCACAGAGTGAACAGACTTTCCTTGAAAGAGACTTTACTCATGTCGTTGTTTTGTTTAGTGTTTATGGTTCAGTACATTGACCGGGAGGGGACGTCTTCGGTTCACTTAGATTTGTCATGGCCACGACATTAACTCATGAGAACGTGATATAATGTCGTGGCCTCGAGTTTATTGTGTAAACAAACCTGCATGACCATAGCAGCCCAGGATTGTCATAGATGGAGTCAGTATAATTTTATTTGGAATTAATTATTATAAAAATTGTATTATAAAAAATAATTATGAAATTATTTTTATGTTTTGTTAAAAGCACTATATAAATAAAGATAAATGTATTGTTTTATAATATAAATTATTATATTGCACACAGTGTAGGCTAAACACCATTTATATTAAGCTTATCATGAATAAATATTACATATAGTAAATAAAATAGGCCTACAAGAAAGTCCTACCAAGTCGTGTCAAAAAATACAAATAAAATAAATATAAAAATATAGCCCTAACAAGTTAATATAATAGAAGAATATACAAATAGTTAAATAAATGTTTAATGAAATAATGATTTAAACATCTCTGATAATCCTGGGTTGGTCATGCAGGTTTGTTTACACAATAAACTTGTGGACACAAGAAAAATATGTCAATCCCTCACCATAGCATCTCGAGGCCACAACATAAGGATGTCGTTACCTCGACAAAAAAAAAAAAAACACAAACAACAACATACCTTTCCTCTAAGAGCCATACACTTTTGATGTGAATAGTCAATATCATGGCTATCCATTGGTACCTCCACCTCACCCAGAAAAGCATTGTGGCCAAAACGGTCATAGTGCCAAACTGAGAGTTGTAGCGTTCGAGTCATGAGCTGGGTGCGGCTGATAGGATACTAAAAACAAACAAGCACAAGACAGGTTGTCACTATAAAATAAATTAAAGTGAGACGTTACCATGTAGGAGCTTTGGCCAGTTTGTTTAGTCTGTTTGTGTGAACTGTGCATGTGGTTTGCTTTATATTAAAATGGGGCAAGCATATGAACTAATATTTGTCTGATTGTGACACCTGATCACTGATTGTGATAACAGTGTACTTCTCTTCTCTGTCAATACCAAGCCCATTCGAAACCTGATGTTAGTGTGCAGTGTTTTAATTACCTGCCATTAAAGCAAAGCATATAGACATAAGTGTCTCTATTATTACCCACTGGTATCAGTTTCTGATAGTATTTGCTGTTCTGAACCATGGGAAATGAGTTATTTTGGTTTTGCTTGGAATCAATTTATTGAAAAGGAACTGAAACTGTACCTTCAGCGTTTCCTTAAAACTGGGGTTAATATTGTTATGTTTGATTGAGGTTTTCTTCTTGCTTTTGTCTGGGAGGAGGTAAGCCTTGACGTATCTGTAGAAAGAAAAATCAATCAGTCAGGGGAGTTAAGCCGCGATTTTCTCTCAGTAACGGGGAAACCGGGTGCGATTCATGAGTGAAAAATTATTCTTGGAAGACAATAAAGGACTGAGACCCTCTCAGGAAATCAGTGAGCATATGCTATGTGAAGGCCTACTTACGGGCTGCACTTCTTTTTTGCAAAATCAGCATAAGCCAGGCCTTTACACTCATGGACCACAATAGACAGGCACTGGCTGGGCTCGTCGTAGCTGAGAGAGAAGAAAATCTCTCCACTCACTTCCACACGGTCGTAGTCTCCTGCTTCACTGTACACGCTCATCGTACTACCAAGAGTGGCCTGGGGGGGGTTGGGTAGCATATTCAAGTCTCAAATATACGGTTATTGTTTAATAGATTATTACTAATAATACAATGTCATTTTAAGAATCATTTAATATTATTTTAATTAACAATATTAAAGTGGGTTACCCTCGATCCTCCCAAACTTCCTAAGCTGTCACCAAATTTCTGCCTGTGTATATTCACCAAGTTATCAATATCTTCCTCCTCCTCCTCCTCATCCTAATGAAACAAGTCAGACATTCAGGTCACTTAAGATTGCAGATGTAAATAATACAGTGCAAACTAATGTATAAAACAGCGTGGATTTGTTACTTATATTAACTCACAGCATTAAGGCCAGGAACTGACTGGCTTCTGTCTCCCATCGAGGGTTTAGCACTTTCAGTTCCATCTTCACGCAAATCAAGTGTGGAGGCTGGTTTGATTTCTGTAAGCAAAATTGCATATTTAAAACCCAGAGTTAAATAAATAATCTTCTATTTGAAATGAATACATTCTAAGATTACATTTATTCCTGTGATAATAAAGCAGAATCTTCAGCAACCATTTTAATAAGCTCATACCTGATAGTTTGTGCACTCTTCTGACACTTTTCTTGAAAAGCCCATCCACGTCACGCAAGGAGTCAGAGCAGGCGTTCATGTGATGAATTAATGAGGCCTTAATTTGCAGGGGTGACAATAGGTGACATATAAACTAGGTTGAAGAAAACACACGGCTAAACAGGGTAAGTTATGAATAAACACTTACTGTCTCAGTGGTAGATGAGCTGTCACTGTTAGCAGGGGCAGTCAGGATGGACACAGCGGGGTCTGCTGGACTTTTCTTGTCAGTCAGTTCCTCTTTTCTAAGTGCAAATCAGAGGTTTGCATCACGCAACTACATTTTAGTCACAGATTTCTGCATCTCAGGATCAGATCTTACCTTTGCATCTGTGGGGTACTGTGGGACGATTCGGCCTCTGCACGACTGCTGTCCAGACTGGCTTTTTCTATTGATTCGGTCTCACCAAGTTGTAGCTCTTGTGCGTCAAGTCCCTCATAATCCTCAAGAGGTGAGCTGAAAGAACCAGACAGGACGAACTATAGAGTGCTGGACAAAGATATCTTCCAATAAAATTAAATGATTAAAACACCTCAACCATCCTGGCATTGCATAGCTGGAGAAATGGTATAGAAATACTACACAATAAAAATATACCTTTGATACGGATGCAAACATCATTACAAACCTACAAGCTTTTTTCTGTGGAACAACGATAAAGATCTCAAACCAACAGGCTGGGTGTTATTTTTAAGTGTATTTGCTTTTGCATGTCTTGTAACCAAACGCCATTAAGTCAACACCTACTGGAGCTTGACAGCTTGTGGAAACCGTTTTTGTTTGTGAATTTCTCTAAACATATTTGTGGGCGCGCATGTGTGGTTTTCAGCGATACAATGATTAATAGATTTTGTGTGATATTTAATAGAATTATACCATTTATTAAATAGAGTAAATATTTAAATCATCAAGAGCATTACATTATTTGCCAAGTAGAAACATGAGACCACATAATGAGTGCTGATGATGACACACCTCTTGTTTGCTAGTGCGACGTCCTTCAGTCTTGGCCTGGGCACAGGTACAGTTTGGCTGGAATTCAACTCGGCTCTGTTTAACAGCATTTCCCCAGCTGTCTCATGCTTTTTACCTGGAACAGATAGATGTCATTTTTAAAACGGGGAAGTGAGTTTTTTATAATGATTAATCTTAAAACACTGCCAGCCATTTTACTCTGCAGTAAACAAGAGAACTTTTCTTCCGTCCTCTCCTCTTGGTGAACACACACACATAGAAAATCTACTTTCCACCCTTTATGAAAACAAAAGATTCAAGTCTCTATCAGACTGTCTGGCATCTGCTTCCTGTACTCACTCAGAGGCCTTTTCCTGAGGGAAACCCGGACTAAGTCGTGTCCAGGAGCTGTAGAGTAGCGGTTAACCCTCTCGTCCAAGAACCAGTCTCCGGTGCTCATCTTCAGATCTCTGAAAGGAAAAAAAAAAAACCTGAAGTTGAGTTTCTGTTGAACATTAACCGTTTCCATTAAGCAGGGGCCTCATTTTCCAGTCTAATGTGCCTCTTAATGATAGGGTTTCTAAGTGGACTGAGGTCAAAAAGAGGGATACTGGGAGGCACAGGGTACACACTTACACCTCCTTGGCACACACTGTGCACATCCAAGATCCGTTGAGTCTAGCAGATTGACATTTTTTGCAAACATGATGTTTGCATACTCTGCACTGGCTACCGTTGCGGGTCAGAAGGCCCATAGGCTCTTGACAGCGGCCACAGCTGTGCTCGCTGTATTTCCCACTGCCACGTTTCGCACCCTTTCTTCTTATATCCAGCAACTCCACTTTTAGCTTCCTAAAATACAAAAATCAGCATTTATTTGCCTGATAAACATCCCATTCAGGGCACATTAGAGTGTTTAAAGGCCCACTCACACAAATAGAAATAACTTTAAATAATTTTAATTCTGTGAGAATAGGAAAGTACACACCAAAGCCCTTAAAAATAACATTATTAATAAACATTCACGGCCATTCAGAATACATTAAATGCAGCAAATAAAACTGCAGAATGTTAAAAATCTGTTGCCGTGGATGTTAATATAGCGATCTTCATAGTTCATAGTTTGTGGTGTGAACAGGCCTTAAGCCCTGATTTGTATGATTTCATTTTATAGAAGCAGACATTAAACAAACATACAGGAAATAAGTCTTAATATTGTGAAATATTATTCTGATTTAAAATAGTTTTGTAATATTCTTTAATATGTATATTATTCCCGTGAAGCTGAATTTTCAGCAGCCATTACACCAGTCTTTAGTGTCATGATCCTTCAAAAAAAAAAAATCAAACTAATATGCTAATCATACTATTATTTTTCATTTATGTTGTAAATGGTTTCAGCCTAATATTTCTTAAACTGATATTTCTTACTGACCCAAACATTTGAACAATAAATAAAATATAACTCTGCATTTCTGCAAGACTCATTCTCAATGATGCAAGTGTGACACTCACTTCACACGGAGCTCCTCCAAGCGCCTCAGCTCCTCATCTCGCCGAAGGACTTCTAGTATGAATTCTTGCTCAGACTCAGACAGGAAGGACACGTTGATCTCCATGTTCTGCACCATCCTATGGAGCCTGCCTCTAAGGAATAAAAAAACAAAACAAACAGCACTGGATGCATTAAGACAAAAAAATATATTAAATCTAAACACGAATGTGAAATAAAGAAACTCCTAGAACCACATATAACCACTTACCAAGTAACACGACAGTGTTTCTCACCGATAATAACAAACATACAAGCACGCAATCAAGAATATGCCATTTGCTTTTCAGAGACAAGTTCAACATATATGAGAGCACTGCACAAATAAAGGAAGCCCTGCTGTTTGTAAAAAGGGTAGAGACCTGGATACAGGGCAGAAGTGACAAATAGAGGGAGTGACCTTTCACAGTTCCTCCATGCAGTGTCTGTCAGTCAGTGTCAGTATGTCAGAGGCTCTTCAACACCTCCCTGCAGGAGCTGAGTAATTAAACAAACACAAGGACACCCTGTGACATGCAGCTCCACATGCAAATTAGTTGGTTACTGATGGCTCCCAATGCCAGTATCGCAGCAGGGAAATAGAGAGATTCACATCGAAGCATCTACCACATAAATCAAGTATAAGCATATTAGCATTAATAAATCATTTAATCAAGCCAAGGAAGTGTACAGGTCTAAAAAAATAGATAGATAGATAGATGCTTATAAATAAAATGTTTAAAGCTTTTCTTCATGTTCTTACTGAAAAGAACAAAAATAATATTCTGAACAGAGATCATGGGAACCTTGTTTGATTTAGTCACTGGTAAAATTACGGACAGCAAATCAATCAAATGTATGTTGTTTGAGAATTTAAAAAAAAGCCAAAGGTCAGCAGAGCCTGGGAAAAGGTGGCTGAGCACTGAAATGCCATCAGGAAAAACATCATGAAGTCAGCTATCACAGGAGCTGCCGCCATTTATGGACATACAACCATGGGTGGAGGTCATCAGCAAACCTTCTTTGGGTTTTTTATTGAAGCATTTGTGATGATTAGTTATTAGTTGGAAACACCCATGAGCCTTCTTGAAGTCATTTGAGCTCAAACATGTGAGTAAAGAGGTGGGGGGGAAATCAATAACCCTCAATTAACTGTTTTGGTCAACATCCTTAGCTTCATAACAAACTGGTTCCTCATTCTTTTGATGTTTATTGAAAATAAAAAGTATTAAAAGGGAGCTTCCTCCAACTATACTGATATAAGTTAAATCTGGAGGATCTGTCCTGCTCTAACGCATGGACAACAGCCTTAAATCCCCTTAACTAAATTACACAAAATTAAACAGGAAAGTAATAATTATCGTACAGAAAAATAAAACGTAAAGTTAGGGTAAAGGAAAATGGAAAACAAATGTTAGCACACTTCAAGAGCTTAAAAGAAGAGTGAATAACTTACAAAGAAGTGTAAAGTTAGCTAATGACTCGTTAGAGAAGCAGTATTATATAATATGTTACATTAACAGTAAACAGTGCTACTGCAGTTTGTCGTAAATAAATAGAAGCCTAACATCTCTTCAAATGTGCTTTAAATGTGTTCTTACCAGTAGCGCAGGATTTTCCCGGACTTTTTCCTCCCTGCGAGCTCACTGACTTCCCTCTTTGCCAAACAAACGTCGAACAGGAACAAACGCAAACTTTTCAGTCCTCGCTGGATCACTGTGCAACAGGTGCGCGTCCACGACGCGCGCAGACGTCAGCGGTCAGAAACACATACCCTGTCTCCCAGATACAACCCACCCTATATATCTGTCCTAAATAGTGCTGAAAGTGACTAATATATCACATGGAATTTAAGATGGATGCACTTTTGGACGCAGGGATAGGCTATTGCGTTTTAGTCATTTGTTTAGTAAAATTTTAATTGATGTAAAGATAGCAGCTTAAAAAAATTATTGTCAAGAATACAATAAAAAGCGTCATGTATAAAATTTCGTAAAGTTAATGTTGTTAAATATTAACCTTTTAAGTACGTTATGACAATTTCTTTTGTATATAAGCATTTTAGTAATGCTTTAAACATTTCATACGATTTTAATCAATTTATTCACCAAAGATGCCTGAAAATGATATTACCATTACATATATATTTCATGCCGCAGATTCCTATGCAGTATAAATGCTGTTCCCAAACACAATTAAGAAGCAACATTGAAAAGCAATGTTCTTTAGCACCAAATGATCACATTTAAAAGTATTTAAATCAAATACTTTCAACAAAATCGCTATTTTCTTTTTTTAAAACATAAAAAAAAGTCAGAATGGCAGTGTAATCTTCACTGCTTTTCAAACATGACAACCACGAAGTACATAAGTTTTCACAAGTAAACCACACACAAACACACACACACACACCCACACACACACACATATATATATATATATATATATATATATAATTTATTTATTATTATTTAAAATAATTACGAAACACTACTATAATTTTGCATCTCAAACACACACATTCAAATTGTAATTATAGCCGATTATAAAGATTTAAATGAAATCAACTTTATTTATGACTGAATGTGTTTATCAGAGAGGTTTACACTCCAAGTCCAGAACTACATGACTGATATGTGGTGCGTATGTCTTCACATGCTCTATATGCTTGATATTTGTCTTCCATTTGCTTTCAGTAATGCCTGACAAAAGTGTAGAGATGCGTCTGGCTGTTTCTGAAGCCCAGGCAGTCCATACTTGCACATCTCTCTGGATTCTCACCGAAGATTCTTCCAAATAAGGGCCTTTTTCAGAATCGACAGCTGATAAACGTTCAGGTGGTTCATGATGCAAAGGCGTTGTGACATTTTGATGAATATGCAGCATTCCACCAGTGGCTCTCTTTAGCAGCCGACATGCCACTGGCCATCCTGCCTCCGAACTTGGTATGAGGCCCAAATTCACTCGATCAGCTAGAGCACATAATGGAAGCTACAAAGGGATGTCCAAAAGCGTATTAATATAACTGACCAGATGTTATAGGTGTGTTCATGATTATATCAAGAGCAAATATCTGCCAATGGGGTCAGAAAAATCCACTGGTATTCCTGGGGAAAACACTGATAGATTTGACCCAACTGATAGATGTTTTAAGCATAACTTGCTTTTCAGTGCCACAGAAAACAAAACTGCATATCTTTCTTACTGCATCTCAAGTAAATGTTTCTTAATTTAGGAATGTTTAGTATTTAAAAATACAGAGGAGGATATTTATTATTGCAGAATATGCAACATTTACAAATATAAGATTTTTGCTCTTTTTTATGTCTGTTTAAGGCTATCTATCTATCTATCTGACTATTTCTATCTATCTATCTATCTATCTATCTGACTATTTCTATCTATCTATCTGACTATTTCCATCTATCTATCTGACTATTTCCATCTATCTATCTGACTATTTCCATCTATCTATCTGACTATTTCCATCTATCATCTATCTATCTATCGATCCATCTATATATCTATCTGACTATTTCTATCTATCTATTTCTATCTATCTACATGTATCTAACTATCTATCTATCTATCTGACTATTTCCATCTATCTATCTCTCTCTCTCTCTCTCTATCTATCTATCTATCTGACTATTTCTATCTATCTATCTGACTATTTCCATCTATCTATCTGACTTTTCCATCTATCTATCTGACTATTTCCATCTATCTATCTGACTATTTCCATCTATCTATCTGACTATTTCCATCTAT
>JAUCMU010000026.1:17758700-17783367 GCA_032275025.1 Enteromius treurensis | reverse complement strand
TAATGATGCTTTGTATCACAGGAATAAATTACATTTTAAAACATATTCACACAGAAAACAGTTATTTTAAATTGAAATAATATTTCACAATATTACAGTTTTTTTTTCTGGATGTTTTATCTAATATACATTATTTCCGTTTTCATTTTAGTTAAAGCTGTAATACTGGTGTAAATTGTTTGCGTTGTTTTCAACATATATACATATTTTTTTATAGATTATATTTTCAGTTTTCGTTTAAAGTTAAATAAAAAAAAGAAAAATTTGCCTATTTTTTATTATTATTTCAAGTAACATTTTCCATTTTAATACCACTATATATAGTATAATTACAAATAGCAAAAGTGTGAACGTTTTTAAATAAGCTGGTGAATTTTGACAGGAAACCTTTTCGTCGGTGGCTTCACGCTGATAAATTACCCATGATTCTCTGCGCAGTCTGCGGCTCATTCAAAAATGGAGGAGGATGAGAGAAAGCCAGAAAGTGAGCGCCGTTCGGCACCTTCCCAAACACCTGACCAGCAAACCACCGCCGAGACCTCCAGACAGAAACACGAACCCGACGAACACGATATCGAAACGAAGCTGGACATCAGCTCGGATAAGTTTGACCCTCTGCTCGCTCTGTATTCCCCGCAGGTGTCGCTGCCTTACCCCAATATCAAGTGCTTTAACAACATCGCAGAATATGAGAGCTTCATGAAAGGCGGCCGAGGCCGAGCGAAACCTGAAAACGTGGAGAAAAGACTCCGAAAAGCACAGAAGGGTAAAGCAGACCCTGAGAGGATAGAAAGGCTGAAGAGACTGATGGTGAACAACCCTGTCGAGGAGGAGGGAGAAGGAAGCGGAGTCAGGCGACCGCCTCGACGGAGGAAAGCGGCCAAAAATGTGCTCACCCGAATGCCCTGTATGTTTCTCTCTTTAGTTTCGGGACCACCAGACGATAGTAAACACTGCACTGTTTATTCACAACAACACACATGTTTGGCATCTAGTTGACTCACTAGGCTCTGTATCTGTTTTCCAGTGCATACAGGCAGTCCATTAGGAGAGCTGAACAGATGTGTTCAAGAGAAAATCAGAGTCAAAGTTCACATCCGGACCTTTAAAGGACTCCGAGGAGTGTGTTCTGGCTTTGTGGTGGCATTTGATAAGTTTTGGAACCTGGTAGGTATTAAATCCGCCTAACATTTCATTATCATTAATAATGATCATCATTATTATTATTATTATTCTGATGATGTTTTTGGTGCCAGGCAATGGTGGATGTGGATGAAACATACAGGGAGCCACTTCTGGGACAAGCTCTTTATCACGAGAAAGCGCTTACTGTCACAAGGGTGATTCATTTGAACATACTAAATATTTAAATATCTAAATATTTCAGAAGTGATTAACCCTTTGTTGACTTGGAAAGTATTAAGTATATCTCTTTTGTGCTTTACACTGAAATTTTTTTTAACTCAAGTTTATGTATGAATAATTAATATATGTTTTTTATTCTTTATACGCTGTAATGTAATCGTATTGCTTTATAAATCTAATTAAATCAATTTTCTATTATAGCTATTTGAAAAATTAAAAGTTCAAGAGACTGTGGCTCTCAGCGCGGTTGAGAAGAAGTCAGAGCCACACGGTTGTTCATCTCATCTCACCAAGAGAGTCGACTCTGAGAAAGACAGAACCGCATTAGAAGCGACACACGAACCCGAAACCAAGCCTAAAGTGGAGTATGGAAGAGTGCACACGCGACATGTCAATCAGCTTTTTATACGAGGAGAAAACGTTGTTCTTGTGAACATAAAGCAGGACTAAAGACCGTCCTGATGAAATATTTGTGCTTCGTTTACTCTCTATGGAGATCAGCCAGAAAGGTTTTGTAAAATGAGTGTATCATATTGATATCAACAGATTAAAATAATATGTTAAAAGAGGAGTAAAATGAACTTTTTTTTTTTTTTTTTAATTGTGGTTAGTTATCGTCTAATTAAGATTGAAGGTCACATCCTCAACGCACACTGTTTGTGTTCGCTTTGAATGACCACTAGGGGGAAGTAAGACACTGATCCACTGTTAAGCATCGACGTTGTATTTTAACACCATTATCTGAGGGGACATGGCAATATGTTGAAGACATCTTTGCTAATATTCACTCCACTGTTCTGTTCAAATGAAAGACAATCTGTCAACGCTTAACGACCAGTCAGCACTCGCTCTTATTTTCATGTCAAACTGAATTCTCTTTTTAGACATTTGCCAATTTTAGTGTAAAATGAAAATGCAGTTGGGTCTCCATGGACTAAAAAAAAATAACAGTATGGGTTAATTGGACTGTTGGAAATTGCGTGTAGCACTCAAGGCTTTTTGTCTTCACCAGGGGCCTGTTCCATAAAACAAGTTTACCAAATAAGCCAGGTTTATTTCAGTTAGACTGACTTACTGATTTGGTTTAAAATTAGTCAGACTAATTAAAACAAGCCTGGCTTATTTGGTAAACTTGTTTTATGGAACAGGCCCTTGTTTGTTTTTTCCCCTTTCTGCATGTATTAGCCATAAACACTGAAATATAGCCTATATGAAAAACTCCTCCTTTTTTAAATAGCCTTCCAATGCGATTGTACTTTGTCACGTGTTCATATACACTACTTCCTCCTATTGTTGTGTGAAGATGTTTAATCATGGTTACAGATATTTATATGTCTGTGTTGGAAAATAAATGCCATTTTCCTTTTTCTTTAATTATTAAGTTAAAGTCTCTCAAAATGACTTAATTTTACACCAATTTAAAAAGTCCACTGAATCCAGTGAAAATAGGACATGTGGCTACACTGCTTTCACCCTATTAATGCATGCAAACTTAACGTTTGGAGTCACGTCCTGAGAGGGCTCTCAGAACAGACTATTAAGACACGAGACTGATTATTAGAGGAGATGAACACAAGTTTCTCAATCAAAATGGAAATCAAATCTTTATTGTCATTCATAAAAGATCATAAGTACAATCAAGTCATTGATTGAAAGAAATTGAAAACATTCTCAGTGGAAGATTTAGTTTTTTGTTGCTTGCTGTAGATTTGCATAAACATATAGTGTTTCCTGTAACACTCCCCAACCCCTAACCACTCATTAGTTGAGATCCTACCGAACCCAACAAACACGACTACAAAAACTTAAACCAACCCTCTCAGGAAAAAAAAGAAACAAGGAAGAATTTGGTCATTTTTGGTTGTAAAAAGCCTCTGAATGGAAGAGAGGGGCTTGGTTAACTTCAGTGGACACTGTGGACAAAAACAGATGATCTTGACAATACAGTGATGGTCCGCTGGATACAGCATCCAATTGTTTGCTACCAGGCTTTACAAACACACAGCCTCAACTTACACACAGCATTAGCAGAACTGCATAAAAATACGAACCCGTATCAGGTTCAATTACATATAAAATCCTTTTACTCACCAAAACTCTTCCTTATAAGTTATCCATGCAAAAACATAAACAAATTTGCACTTATGTACTCAACTAGATAT
This sequence comes from Enteromius treurensis, assembly GCA_032275025.1. Taxonomy (NCBI): domain Eukaryota; kingdom Metazoa; phylum Chordata; class Actinopteri; order Cypriniformes; family Cyprinidae; genus Enteromius; species Enteromius treurensis. The sequence continues at coordinate 17,779,840 of JAUCMU010000026.1, read as the reverse complement.
TTATATATATATCTTCTTCAACAGTACCGTTAATAAATACTGTACTTTTCATATTGTCCTAAGAGGTTTTTTTTTTTTTTAGAAAAAGAAAGGCAAGTAACTGACAGGCACCATGTGTTTTAAGGACAGGTTTAGAATTTTTAGAAAGATGCAAAGTAGATCAGATTTTCATTGAAAAAAGTACACTAACTATTTAAGGCCACAAAGGTTTTGATTAGGAATCGCCACAATTTCATCTTGATGTTTTCTCTTCAGAAAATGGTTATTTGAATAAAAATCAAATACAAAAATGGCAAGTGATCACAAACTTTACTCCGTACAAAAATCCTCACCATCATAATTCATTAATCTTGTAACTCAATAACTTATTGTCTGCTCGCAAAAAAAATATATTTACAGGTTATCATCTTAAGGCAGAATAGAGGAAAGGCCAGAATTGATCGTTAGGATTTTTCTACAGCATTAGAAACCCAATACTTCCTGGGTTGAATTAAGAAGTTACGTGAAAGGAGAAAGTCAACCGGAGTCATTCTCGATCATCACATCCCTCAAAGCCACATCCCCACGCAATGGAAATGTGGGACGTGTGTGTGTGTGTGTGTGTGCAATGACTGAAATGATTCTGCGCACAAACCAGCCACCCTCAATTGGGCTCCTTGGTACAGCTGATCAGAAGAACATTGAAAATAATATAATCATCCAGTTGTACATGAGCATCATTTAAACAGACATATCCTGCGTGGCTTTATTTGACATCATTCAAGTAGTCTTTGTCTTCTAGCTCTTCATAGGTTCTCCATGGTCACATCTAAAGACGGACTGTTCACTTAATACTCTGCAGTTCATTTCCCAAAGTTGGCAAAATCTGCAAAGGCATCTTGTTTGGGCTGTCCCATGACAGGGTTCATGCCCATGACCGGCATTCCCGTAGCCATCCCCATGCCTCCTGGCATCCCCACTTGAGCTGTGGACATTCCCATGTTCATATTCACTCCCATCATGCCCTGATTGACTGGCATCCCTCCCATGGTTGCCATGGGCATAGTGCTACCTGTCATGCCAGGCTGCATGCCCATGTTCATTCCTCCCATCATGGGGTTGGCGGGCGGTCTGACCATTGAAGGAGCAGCCTGTATGCCCAGGTTCATTCCAGCAAAGCCCTGAGACATCATATTCACAGGAGTCTGACCTACTATGGCAGGATAAATAGAGAAGGAAAATAAATGATAAAGATAAAGGCTGCTGATTTATTCAAATAAACAAAATCTCACTTCTATGTTTTATGTGTTGAATCTGAATTTGTTTATTTCATACACTTTAGGGGTTTGGGGTTTGTAAGATTTATAAAAATGTTTCAAGGTCACGGCTCCATTTAATTGATCAGAAGCACAGTAAGAACAATCATTTGATATCACTTTTTATGAAAAGATATTTTTACTATTACTGCTGAATTTAATGTATTAACCACATAAACAAAAACAAACTAAATCCCAATTTTGAACTTTTTATTACGTATCTGACAAAGTTAATTCAGTGAAAATGTAGTACGAGGGGTTTAAACTAGTAATGATGATAATAAATCTTGATTTCATAAACATATCGATTTATGCTTTTAAGCTTTATATAAATCAACCTTTCAAACAGACACAGTATTTATGAAGTGTCAAGAGACCAATGTCATGTTTTTGTATCTGAATCTGATTATGTTTATAGATGTATTACAACTACACTTCTATATTTTCATAGTTACTCATTTCCTCCACTCCTCTATAGACTAATTGAGCTCGTTTCATTTCCTTAACACCAGATTCTTTCCACAGACACTCTACATTGGTGTCTTTGCTTACCTTGCTGCATCATGCTGAGTGTGGGCTGAGAAGGTTTGGGTGGATGCATGCCAGGGCCAAGGTAGTCCAGGCTTATGTCTACATTAGAGTTGGACCAGGTGGAAGGGAAAGAGGCTTTGGGATTGGGCTTCTGGGCCATCGGTTGCTGGGGTATCAGTGGATTCCCCATTGCCTGAAGAGGCTGCAAAGACAAAGAAAATCAAATCTGTTTTAGAACAAACCATATATGATGGTATCCATATGATCAAACGCAATGCCTTCTCAGATTTTGCTAAGATGATACTGCACTGCTGCAGTTCAAGCATGATAATTAAAATTCCCCAATGACCATGAATGTTTGCCAATGGCAAAATGACACAAGTCAGAGAAGATGAAAGGCACTATTAATACTCCAGAACATTGCACTGTGGTCTTTCAGGGATATCAAGACTCTTGAGTTAAACAAGACAGAAATGCTGGTTGAGAGGCATTGTCTTCTTCTAAAATTATTTCAGCATGTAAAAATGCATCTCAAGTCCCTCTAATTATACGACTGCTTTTTTTCTTTAGCCAAACAAAACTTGCCATTTTAAAGTAGGTCAGGCTTTTAGCATGCAAATATTATCTTTGTGCAAGGCTTTTGTTTCAATTTAATGGTTTTCTGACTTAAACTTGTTCCTCCTCATTCTGCCATTCTCTGTGATGGGCGTCCCAGGGGGACCAGGGTTGATGGGTAATGAGGAGGGGGTGGGTGGAAAATTGTGCCGATGCTGCGTGTTAACCCTCGCTCATTTCGCTTTCATGTTGCCTGCTCTCTAAACCGCTGGCTCTGAACCTCGGCCAGAATTGTCTTTTCTTGCGTAAATAGTGTTTAGTGTGCAGTTCCACATAGATGAGCTGCATTAAGTACTCCACAGATGGGGGATCTGAATGAAAACCACATTATCTATGTGCAACTTTACATCACTTGGTTCATCTTTATTCTTTTATAGGGACAGCAATGCACAAAAGTCTATGATAGGTGCAACACCTAATGACACACACAGGCACTTGTTTCCAAGCTATGCTAAAACTGGGAGCAATCTAAATCTTTACCAATCAAAGTTTTGTGGGGGGTTTTTTTGCACAATATTTTGAGCTTCGTTGTTTTGTCTCATGTTCTCAAAGACTGCAAGATAGTGAAAACAGTAAAATTGTAAAATATAAACATTGTAAATAAATATAATTAAAAATATTATAACATCAACATTTTAAACTGCAAATCAAACTTTTTTTTTTTAAATATAATATAAAATATAATGTAAGCTGCCATTACTAAAAAATAAAATGTATTTTATTATTGCTTATCAATGCTGAATACAGCTGTGCTGCAAAAATTTTTTATGAGAAATCTTGATGCAATTTTTTAGGATTCTTTGACAAATAAAGTGAAGAGATGCTTTTCTTTTTAAAAGCATTGCAATGTGCCTTGATCTAAAAAACAAACAAAACAAAAAAAAAACATGATAATAAAAGATATCAAGTACTGATACCTCAAAAATATGTAGTAGATACATTGAGAAAATTCTAAAAGGCACCAGGCACCTGTGATTTGGATGTTGGCATGCCAATGGTTTGAGAGGTGGTCATGGAGAAGTTCATGCTTTGGGAGGTGCTGAAATTAGTGGTCTGAGAGGAGCCCATGAGGTCAAAGAGGTCGGATGAGGGTACTGTGGATACAGGGGCAGGAGCAGGGTCTGCCTGCAGACCTGAGAAAAGGTCCATTCCTGCAGGGTTAACAGGCTGAGCTGCAGGAACAGCTGGCTGGGATGCAGGAAAAGCGTTCCAATCACCAAAGTCTCCATTCCCACTAGACGCTGAGAGAAACACAAACATTATGGAGAGCGCAGGGAACATAGAAGGAAGATGTTATAAATTACGCAGCTTTTGATCAAAAGGCATATTTGTGCTTTTACTGCACAAATTCCACAATCTTGCTTCATGTCAGGCTTTATCATCCAGCAGAGGACGTGCATTTGCATGTAAATGAGTAATCCAAAAATCTAGAGAAACGCAAGAGAACCAGTAACGAAACTATCAGGGCACTGAAGATGCATGAAGATCAAAAAAAATCTCCGACTCTCTGTCACTTCAGCTCAGTCCCAAAATGAAGAGGGTGACGTGTCACACCCAACAAGAGCTGAAATGTGTCTGTGCTCATTAGCTTTTAGCACAGCAGCCCACCATATGGCTGCCCCCTCCTCTCACTATTTAAGGGCTTTCTGCTTGGAGTATTTCATAAACAGGCAGCTGAGGATGGCAAACTCCGGTCCAGCAGAAAAAACAAACAGCCTTCTGTTATATTCCCAGAACTATATTTAAATAACCATATAAAAACACACACATATGACCACTTTGTGTCTTTTAAGTTGCACTCCCTTAAGGCTTTTATTTTAACATGCAAGTTTAATTAGAAAAATATATATATACAGTGTTTTGGCAAAAGCAAGGAGGCTTTATTTGTTTCTCTTGGATTTACATATCTTTTAAAGAACATAACTTACAGTATATTAAGGATTATAATAGGGTAGTGATGTTCAAGTAATCGATCAAAATTTTTCCATATTTTCTGGTTACTACTTTTAATATTATTTGTGGTGGTGCTTTTAATATTGGTAGTTCTGTTATACAGATCGCACAGTAAAACCTTCTCAGAGCAATTGTGACATTCAGACAGACATCTTTGGAGTAGGACAATTCTTTATTTCTTTTTTTTTTCTAAAGTTTAAAAGGGTTTAATGAGACCCTAGTGTTCAGTTCTATTCAATTGCACTTCATTCAGCTGTTTCTAAACGACTTATTTAAACTGCACTGAGAAACACACCTGACTGGGCTTATAGAACCCAAAATCCACACAATTATATAAGTTTTCTTAAAAACAATTAACTGATGAGTCAGAGAACACACGTAGTAGTCACTTTTTGTCTGTTTTGGGGCATGTAAGTCTCTTTTAATGCATTTATTTAATCAGACTAATTTTGAAAAGTTTTAAAAATTTATAAAAAATTATTTTTCGATTTAAATATACTTTAAATCTAACTTAGTCCTGTACCTTTTTTAATGCACAGCTGAATTATCAGCATACTATCTTCATTACAATATGCTGATTTGGTCCTCAAGAGGCAATTTCATTATGAATGAAGAATTTTGTGTATTTTCTTCTTTGATAAATAAAATTTTTTTTTTACGTTACAATTTAAATATAAATCTTCCATAAAAAGTCCCTTTTGATAAATTAATGTGTCCAAGGTAAAAATTTCTTTTAAAATAAATTTTTGAACAGACGCACATGTTGTTGTAAGTAGAAGTAAAAATAATCAAGAGTTTCAGGTTGTAGGTTTGACCTGATGGTGTGTTAAGAGGTTATATAAACATACCAGCTGATGATGGAAGACTGGCTGCAGCTGCAGCAGAAGAGAAATCAGCAAAACCTCCAATCAGGTCAGAGCCTGAAACTAGAAACGAAAGAGAGAAGATTCAATCAAGACATTCTAGATTTGTGAAACATATCAATTCTCTACTGATATCCTAAGGAAAAGACAAAAAGGAGAACATAGAATAAGAAACATCTGTTGAAGTCTGTGAGGGGCATACACTCACACACACACACACACTCCGGTCACATTACATTCCAGAAGCCTGTGGCTGGAGCTGTGTGGAGGAGGACAGATGCAGCTGTTCGGCTGGTGGTGGAGGGAGCAGGACAGTGAGCAGAGAGATCTACGCATCTGCTCAGCACTACACACTCACCAGGGACTGCTTTGACATCTGGCCCGGTGACTAAATGCTTCAGCAGGCAGCAGGAGTGCAGGAGAGCACATATGCTAAACACTGTGTGTAGCTCCCTTTACGTCCACACTGCCAAACTAATGGCATAGCATTTCCTGCTACTTTGACTTATTTCCTCCTCCATTCTTCATGCATGTCCAACTACAGCTGGCACAACTGTATTTGACCAAAACAGTAGTTCGATGGAAATGTTTACCTTATGTAAATGACTCCTAATATGCATCAACGTTCTATTTATTCAATGCTGTGTTGAACCACCTTGCATGTTTTGTGAACAAAGCACTCTCATGTTTATTTTTATAGTTGTGAAAAGTGGCAGAACAGTGGAAGCCTACTTTCTTTCAATTTTAGTTCTCCTAAGCATCCAAAAAGTGACACTTTCTTGTGTTGTTCAGTTAGTGCTCAAACACAAAAAATAAAATAAAATATATATATTTTCCTCAGCCAAAACTGTAGACCCACCAAAATATTCTAAACTTAGAGAAACCCAAAGAGGATGCACGTTTCTACTGTTACCTTGGGGAGCTGGTGGAGCAGGTGCAGGATCTGCTGAGAACAAGTCCACCAGACCAGAACTGGGCTGGCTCACTGCTGCTGTGGTGGTCTACAGCAACAAAGAAAGGACAAACTGAAACGCTCTTAAAAGCTACCACAAGATGTCAGTGTAGGGACAACGTTAGTTTGAATAGTTTACCAATTCATTTCACACCATTTATTACCAAATAGCTACTTAAAGTTGCATTATCGATGTGTCCAAAGGCCAGAGAGGTTCAATTAAAAAGGGTAAAGATTAGTGCTGGTACTGTAGCTAGTTTTCTTTCATCTACCTGGCTTGTGTTTGTGTTGGTGGAGAGTTTATTGCCAGTGTAATGTGCAGCAGCACCCAGGTCTATCGTTTTGGAGGGAACGCCTCCTCTCTTGCGAGTGGCAGTGGTCTCTGTGGACTGGACGATCTGGACGCTTTTGGTTGTCACCGTCTCTTCATCATCTTTAAATTCGGATTTGCCCGACTGCCCGTTTCGCGTTCCCCGACGGTCCTCATCTCCTTCACTATACAGAGAAGATAAAGCACAAGTTTATGTGTAATCTGTAACTAAAAATTCCTTTCTTCCTTGCAAGTAGATAAAACACAAATCAGTCTGTGACACAACTGTCAACAATTTGTTCTCATAATTAATTACTACTATTTGGGTTTAAAAAAACAAAACAAAAACAAAAACAAGACTTGGCAGAAAAGGAGTTTCCAGGTGATCCGAGTGGGGAAATTGAGACGGGGGTACTGACCTGAATCTGTCAGGAGAGTCGTCCCGGTCTTTTTTGCGGAACATGTTGATGGTGTCATCGATGGTGCTTCCGATCTTATCGCTGATCTCTCCCAGTTTGTCACTGAAAGGGAAAGCCCCCTTGCTTTTGTCCCAGTCTTCATCCCATTTGGAGCGTGGCTCCTTAAAATCAAACTTGTCCTCTGCTGCAGAATAAATAAACAAGACAGGAAATGTGTTATGCTACATTCAAATATTACATAGTCAAACCTCATTTAGAACTCGTATATGGAAATACAAGTAGCCTGATAAAAAAAAAAAGTTAATCCCACAAAAACATATCTGGGGTAATTAAAATCAGAGGGCAAAAATACATTTTGCAGCAAAGAAAATGAAGCTCACTGATAAATGAAACACATTTTCAGACCTATTTTAATTACTGTCATGCAGTTGGGTGTTTTACTTCAGAGGTTGTTTGTAATCTTCATTATTCTTAATGGTTATGGTTAGCGGTTCTCATTAGAACTGAATGACTTAATTAGCATAAATTAAAGGCAGGACAATACATATTACCATGTAGTAATAATAAATAGTTAATTTAATTAATATACCAGTTTCGTTTTTTGTTGATTACATGGTTTATAAGAGTGTGCTTAATTGTCGTGAAAATAATTTGAGAACTGGTACTAAAAAGGAGCTTAATGTTGTTATGCAAAATATAATTTCTTTTTTTTTCCAGGGGTGTGGTGAAATATGACCCAGGGTGAGATTCACTCTCTAATTTGATGTCAACACACAGAGAAGTAAAATCAGGCTAAGATGCTTCCTCTGGTGTATATTTCATACATAGGAACTATGATTGGACTGTGGTTACATTGCTGAATAAATATCAGGCCACCAACACAATAACAGAGATATATATCACGTTTCACTAAACTTTAGAGTGAAACTCAACATGATACCAGTTAAAATTTAAAACAGCCATTCCAAATAACGCATTGCATTTTTTCCTTCCCAATCAAGGACATCGAAAACATAATTTATGCTGTCATGTGAAAACCCAGCTATGCCGGGTATCAAAATAAATCTACAATACAGTTCACTCATCTGGCAATGCAAACCCTCCAGGGACAACAACAGTGGAGAGAGACAGAGGACCTCCTTGTTTTCAGAGAGCCCCGATTAGATATATTTCTTAAGATAAAAACTTTGCAAATCTTGATAAACATGACAGTAAGAAAGGTGTGTGTGTAAGTAAGAAAGATAGAATGTAAAGTACTTACAGTATCTAAAGCCCGACATACTGTCAGAGGACACGCCTATATACTTGTCCCTGTTTTTCTTGGCCTTCTTCCTCTCCTCTCTCAATCTGTCATCATCTTGAACAAACTCTATCATCTCCTTCACCTTCTGACGCACATTGACACCCTGGTCCTTGCCATTCTCATCTAAAACACAAAGCCCATTCATCCTAGTATCTAAGAGACATCAAACAGTATACATGACAGAGTAAGCGTCTGCACATTTCACTCACCTACATGATGATAGCTCTCAATTGAACGCAAGTCATACAGGTGCTCTCTTGCACTAGTGACAACCCGTTCAGATCCATTTCTGATCAGGTACGCCAGCAGCAGTAAAGACTGGAATAGAGAGGACAGTCAAGTTCCTGGCAGATTAAAGCAAAGCAAAATATGCCGTCATCAGTAAAGCATACCTTGTAAACTCTTCTCCAGTTTTTCTTGTTGTCTTTCAACATTCTTGTCCACAGCATGTTCATCACCTCTGGAAACTGCTCGTACATGAATGTGGCCCTGAAATAAAATAATTTTAAAAAAAGCTTACATTAGCAAACTCTTCATATTGGAAGCATGTGGAGCTGATGGCAATCACAAACATAAGATTCAGAGAAATAAAAAAAAATCAAATCAAACATTAAAATCCCTTTCACTTGCCTAGCGATCTCCCCCATTAACTGTCCAGACGGTCCCCACGGGTCATCGTTGGTGGCTTCTCGAACTTTAGACTCAGTTTCTGTATAGTTCATCACAACATTGGTTCTGTAAGAACGAGATTAAAACACAACATCCTTTTAGTAAAGTAAAACATCCTTTATTTAAACAGATTCTAGGATAAAAAAAATTGTCTCAGCAGGAAAAATAACCCTCCAGCAAAGCCTAATATATATATATTGTATATCATATTGTAACTTCTCACTGTGGCAATACACTAAAAAGGGATATTTTTTTCCATCCCTCATTTATCCATAAAATGCTTATAGTTGTACCATAAGCATACAACTAATAATATGCACCTTAAAAGGGGTAGATAAGGTACAAAGTTGCCCCTTACAGGCCCCAATTTTTGCACAATACATTACTTCTGACAGTGATCTCCATACAACAAAAGCATACATTGAGCAGGGGATGTTAAGCTCCAAAAAACAAAACAGCATAATAACAGAATGAAAAAATATATCCCATATGACTTCCAAATCTTTTTTGAAGGCATTATGAAATCACATAGTAATACAAAATTTCAGCCTGTTTTCATAACTTAGTCTTAATAGCACTTGTGCTCATTTAAACCTTGTGTGTTCTGATTGGTCGTAAAGCACATGAAAACATGGACATTATGCAAATCATCTGCTCTGATGCCTCCAAGGCGGAAAATCATGTGTGTTTCAAACATCATGAAGGTGTGTACATGATGAAAGAACAGAACAGAATCTGATTATGATTATTTGTTAACAGCAATTACAGACACACTAAAAATCACTTCCTATTCTAACTAGATTCATATATATATATATATATATATATATATTTGTGTATCTGTTAAGTAACCATTTTAAATCCCCTACTGTCAGTAAATCTCAATTTTTATTGCCTATTAAAAAAGGAAAGTAAGAACAGTCATTCAAATAATGCCTAATATAATCATCAATCTTATACCCCACCTTTATTTGAATACCAGATGGAGATAATCAGCAAAGCAGGGTCAGAATTTCATATTATGTGAAACCAGTTTAGCACTAGAGGGACATAACCAGAGTAACATCGAGTGGTTATACAAGACACACAAGATCCCAGTATATGGGTGGGGTGTAGGACAGACTTGCTGAGAATAGAGGGAGGATCAAATAAAAGCACCCTAAGGAGTCCTCAGTCTTTCCTACAGAAATAAATAGTAAAGACCACTGCACTGGCATTTTCTTTAGAAAATGTCTAGTGTCTCAGCTTACTGGTAAAATATACCTTAGTTGTGCCTTTTTCAATGGAAGTGTGAAGATAAGAAAGAAAATAATCAATTGAAAAAAATAACAAAAGCTTCCTATATTCTTGTTTCCTCATTTAGGATGTTATCACTTACAGACAATGACAGAAACATACAAATAAAAAAAAAGATGTGCAAAACCACCTGAACTGTCAAATAGAAAACGTCAGCATAGTTAGAGGTGATAAAAGAGGTCAGGACATCCGTTTGCTTATGCTTGCAAGCTGCAATCATTTCCTTCTTCTGAGTAATCTGGGATAAACAAGACTGCGTCCAATCCTTCAAAAACGCACCAGACATGCCAACCGCATAAACTGGTTTCACAGCTAATGCAGACTGCTTTGATTTTTATTTAAGGTAGACTGAAATCCTTTTTCATGAGTTTTTATGATTCTTGTGGCTGAGTGATAATACCATCTACTACAGTACATAATGCAATAATGAAGTCCTCCTGTGGCATCTCAGGACTTTCACACCATTTAGGATCAGGCTCATTGCTTTACCAGCATGAAGCTAAATTCCCCACACATTGTCAGTCCACCCATGGCTACACTTGGCAAGTGGTCTGTTAAAAGGTCATACTGTTGATAGAGATGGCAGACTGATTTTGGAGGCAATAAGCTTATAAGGTTTCCTCACCTTGCTACATATTTTTCAAACTTGCGTTGCAGAAAAAGGAAATTACTTTTTTTTTTGTAGGTCATGATGAGTGATGGCTGTCTAGAATAGATAGTATTGATTGTTTCTTTTACATATTTTTGTAGTCACTATTAGGAGACTACAGCCACTATTATATATACTTTATATCATCACATCATAGTTCCACATCTGAAGAGAAGTGTGTAAATGTAAAGGTTGCAGTGACATACCCACCTATTAGGCAACACCCAAAGGTTTGTGCAAAGTCATATTTGTGAATTAATCCTTTCAGTAACTGCTTTTCTGTACGATCAGAAAATGCTAAATAAAACAGAAGTACAGTTTTTGACTATGACCAGCAGTTTATATTAAGATGGGGATTTAATTTGTTATTGACCTTCTAAAGAAAAACATCATTCTGAATTTCCCACTGAACAACTATTCATATAGACAGTAGATGACAGTGTGCATGACACAGACTAGTCTGGAAAAAAAGGGTTTGACCCTTAAATGGTTTCTGAGATGCCTCGATTTCTAAGAAAAATATTAAGAGGAGATCCCAGCAAATACCTAGGCCAAGAAACTTATGGACTCATTTATAAAAACTGGCATCATCCTAGAATTGTTATGTGTAAACAAATATGGCAGCATGGCATAGTGAACTAAAGCACTGAAAGCGTAGAAGGCCACTGATCTGTAGATAAAAGTTTATCATTTAAACGTGAGCATCATGTGACACACACTGTAGATAAAGATAAAAGCAATTTTTGAATTTTAAACAAAACTTTAGCATTTCGGTATTTTGATTTTTGATGGAAAATAACCTTTTTTCAAGGGTATTGTTTTCCTGTCCAAAGGGTTAAAACACCAGTTTCAGTCTAACAGCAGCAGTTTCCATGAAAGCCGAGGGCTTTATTACAAAAGCTACGCAACCATCTTTAAACGTACAGTCTTTGTACCAGGATCAGAACTAGAAAGTGTAAACAGTCTGCCAATTAATCAGCAACTGACACCATACAAATAAGCACAAAGAATCGTTGTTCATTTCGGGCTAGCCGATTAGCTTGAACAGTAACTTACCCGACAATAGCTGTCAAACAAGAAAAAGTTGTTACCACTCCAATGCCAAGTTAAACACGTGCTATTACTTTATTTTTTATACAGTTTTGTCACTCGGAAAGGTTAACAATGAACACGTCGGGTTGGCGTGTAAAGCACAAGCGCCGTGTTTTGACAGCCAACACAAGTTTAGCAACTGTCATACAATTAGCCACTGAGTTAATAGTAAGGAAGTTTGAGGGTCCCATTTATCTCGTAAACAAAATTAAGTAACAATAAACAAGTGGAAAGGTTTGATGAAGCGTTGTGACCCACTTGAAAACGAATGTTTCTAATACAGCGAAGTAATACGTTAGTTTTTTAAGGGCACAACAAAGCTGTAGTTAGCTACTGTGCTAGCTCCTGTCTCGAGAGCGCGATGTGACGTCAATGAGTGCGTACGTGTCTCATTTTCAACAGGTAAGAGACAGGACACCGAAATACTGTCGAAAACATTCACGATACTCACGCTTTATCAACCAGCTCCCTCACTTTCCACATATTCAACATCTTGGCCGTGTTGTTGGGGCTCTTGGTCGCGAAAACAGGTGTCCCAACCCTCGAAATCCGCTGCTCGTGCCAGGCGAGCTGTCACGAAAGCCTGAGCATTAACTTTAGCAGTTACGCTGCTGCTGCAGACAGCGGCGGAGCAGCGCAGGCCAGACAGGTTACTACGGAAATGCTCTGTCACTTACGGAAATTTCGTAGGCTGCTTCAGCAGAACACTACATCCTTGATGAGGATATGACATAAACCACATTAACATAACCTCCCAGAAGTGGTTAGTGAATGTAAATAAAATGAACCCACGGATTTGTTTAAAAGGATATTTGAGAATAAATAAATAAATAAATGTATATATTTAATTTGATAAATTATTATGACATGAATTGAAATTCTAATTAATTAAATTTTAGTTCCCAACAAGCCCAATTAAATTTTTATTGTGAATTTAAAGAGATAGAATTTTTGTGTTGGGTTGGGTTACTTTTCTGGTTCATAGATTGTTTTGTTTCATTATTTTACTTTATTTTAAATTTAGTTGGAAAGCCTACAACGTATTCAATGAACTGTATATTATTCTGATGATAGAAATGTTGGAATGTTGAAATAGTGCACTGTATGTAGCTATACTATAGGCTACATATTTTATATAAATATTAATAACAAATAAATAGCCATTGCATATTCAAGTGAAAGTTGGCTATATAAAATATGTTCTATACAGAAAATGCCAGGATATTAACATGGTAAAAAAGAGTAGGTTTCTGGGTGTCAACTCTAATAGGTAGTCCATTTCTCAGGAGCTGACATGCCAAGACTTTGTGTGTTCTGGTAGATGGGCCATCTTTGTGATGGGTGAAAATGGAGGCCCTTCCACAAATGACAGCCCCCTGGGAGAGGAGAGCCTCTCGTAGAAAACAAGCATTAAGAGCTTCTTGCACACTTTAACAAAATAAATAAATAAACGAAGAAGAAAAAAACAATGAAGAACATCACAGGAAACTGACAAAAAAAAAAACCTGATTTTACAAAAACAGAGCATGACAAGAGACAGCACTTAACGTCCCCAAATGCACTACACCCATGGGATCTGCTTCAATTACTGCTGCAAGTTCAATGAAAAAAAAAAAAAACATAGACAGCCTGACTGTGAAGACTGAGCCTATGAAGGAAATGTATTTAGAATCCATCAGAAAACCTTTTCATTTGGACACTAACATGCGTCTTATCTAATTAAGTTTTTATTAAAAAACTATATAAAATATAGACTTATATATGAACAGTGATTTACCCATGAAATAGTTTTCATATGGAGCTTTGATCAACCATAGCTTGATAATCTTACAATGAAATTGCTGTGATATTTATTTTTGAATATATATGTGTTGAATACATACATGAATACAGTCACCCACAGTTTAGTGTTAGTTTTAGTAATTGTCTATTTGAAAAAGTACAAAAAAATCTCTAAAAGTTAACGTCTGAGTAAATGTCAAAACGTCTGAGAAATGTCAGGAGCAAAACATTAAGTGGTTAGATATGTTATGATTGTCTTGAATTTATTTTGGCCTTAGAAGGAGAGGGATACTAATGAAATGAAAATAAATGAAAAAAAGCTCAAACAGTGGAAATGTAAATTGCATGGACTTCAAAGTGAAATCTGCAAGGGAGATCTTGGCTGTACAAATGCCTCATTGTCTAAAATAGTCCATGAAATAAAGTGGAATGTTTTTAGTCGTCCTTGCTGTAATATTTGATTTTATGCCCCCAAAATCAACATTCGGATTTGAAAACGACAAGTTTTGTCCTGATGAAATAAATTTAGGGAGGAAAATAGCATAGAAAGTAACATTTAGTCATTATCCAAAGAATTGGCATGAGACAAGCTAAACTGTCAGTAGGGGGCACTGTCACACTACATAAATAGTTTCTCTCTTTTCCCTCTTCTCATAATATATAAAGCCTTAATCATATTTCAGTCTGTATGTTTCACTTTGTTATCATTATAAACACCCTGAACTGTGGTGGCGCAATAATAGTTGGTGAATAGGTGCAATAATAGCCTACCTATTTGTAATTATAGATAATAGTATACAATTAGCACAGAGTTTGCAGAGCTTGGCAAGACACTCTACCGAACTGTATTTGTATGAGGTTTTACAGCACCATATAAACCCCAACGCTTTAACAGAGTTTCATAACTGCATTATGAGCTCTGTCTTAACTTCATCTTATAATTACTGTCCCAAAACCACCTCACAGCACACAGGCATACACAAACACGGTGCATCCTGGTGGAAAAGCAGAAGTGACCTGTCATGCAGAGAGAGGTCAGATGATGGATGACGTGTGGGTGGTTCTATCGCTTGGGAAAAAGACCCAGGGGCTGACTGTGGCCTGTGCAAGGGCCAACAATAACATCCTTAAATAAAACAGCATGAAAAGAGCCCCATATCCCATAGCCAGTCCAGCGCAGAACTGAGCAATGGGTACAAAATGGAGCAAGAGCTGTAAAATTAGAGCAAATGCCACAAACAATGAACATTGTTTTGTAATGGCATTGTAAAAGGGGAAAAACCCAACTATGCAGAGTTTCTGGAGATTGGAAACATGTGTGGTGAATAAAATAAATAAATAAAAATGACAGATTTCCCACTCCCACTCTGAAATGATGTGCTGACCACATTTTCATGGGAAACGCTACAGCATAAACGACAGAAATTAAACAGTGATCACTGTCCCATGATCTTCTTTTATCAAAGACAGTTTACACTGGCCTCTTGAGGGCAGCAACATACGCTAAACAACATTTAGTTTAACACATCTAGTAGGAGTTATCAAATGCTGTGTGTCCATAATACACACTTTTGCAGTATTGAAAAAAAAAAAAAAGATAAAATGTCTTAAAAGTCCCTGGAGGGACTTTGCTTTTAAGCATCATATTTAATTGTGCCTGAGTATTTCAGTAAACAAACACATGTTGATTATTATAAATTGTTTATAATTGCATACATATACAGCAATATAGGTCCTGGCATAGAATGAGTTAAAATCCACTCAGTGCTTTAGTCCAATTCCCAACATGTTCCTGTCATTTTTGTGCCCCTGACACATTGTGCTCTAAAGCAGAAAGCATCTGCTCTTTTATGGGCAAATTCAATTAGTAGTTAAGCTAAATAAAAAAAAGAGGAGTCAACATCTGGAGCCGTTACATGTTAATGTGATAAACTGAAAAAAGGTAAGGTAGGAGAATCCGGCGGTGTAAAATGTTCAAGGACGTTGGTCTCACAGATACTTTTTCACATGTTAAGTTTATTCAGCTGTAGAGAAAGGGTTAAATGGGAGATGTCATGTTTACAGAGACCTCAGAGAAGAAAGACAACTTAAATAATACTCTTTTTATGAAAACTGGTGTATGGGGTTTCGATGCGAAATCACTTTCATTCTCACACCCCCAAATGCCCCTATTCACTAAAACAAGACAAAACAAAAAAACACAACAGACCATGGTATTGTTGGCGTGAGGAGAAGGAAAGATTCCATAGTAGAAAAACTGAAGGGAATTGAGATAAGACAAGCAAACAAGACCCAGCTGTTGAAAGGTACCGTTGGCAAGACTCCAGAAAGAATGGGGAGGGTTCATCTACACCCACAACCATTACTTAATTAGTCCATAAGGTGAAATTACACCTATCCAACTATGAATACATAATCTCTATCATCCTTAAGCATTAAACAAATGAATCGAAGAACAAAAGGGGAAACAGAACGCAAATAAGAACTCCATCTTGTTATGGGATGCTTTGTGGCAAGTACAGAGTTAAAAACACTCAAGAAATGTGTGAAATGATGTCACTCGAATCTTGTTGGTTTCTCATAAACGGCAGGGTTTTATTGAGCCAGAGAAATAAAGATAGTCAGATGCAGTTAGGAAATACGGGTTCACTGAGCAAGGTTTACTGGAGAAGCTGTGCCAGCTACAATTAGACATGTACGGAAAATATTTAAAAGCAGTGTAAAGTACATGGGGGGCTTTATTCATGAATAGATTATGTTTATTTAGTATGAATTCGCATATAAAAAGTGTTGTTGGAAGGCTTCGTTAATTCTGAATGCCATATCCACTTTCCTCATTGTTGGCACCATTAAATTAGCCCTTCAATTAGTAGTGCAGCTGCTAATAAGTATATAAAACTGAACGCATTAGAATCTGTAGTGAATATATATATATATATATATATGTGTGTGTGTGTGTGTTTAATATGTATTTTTGTAAGAAGTGCACATGCGGTGAATTGAGCTTAAATAAGATGTCAGGGAAACCAGAATCGTCATCATCACACATCAAGACCGCATGATGGATGCGAACCACCTCAGTAATGGAGACTTGATCTGAGAGATTCAAAAGAGATCTTATAGGTCACACTGAAATTGATCAAAACTATGCATTTTCCCTCCCTCTCCAACTTTTCTTTCTCCCGCTATCAGCACATCCCTTCATTGGTCTTCATTTGCCCCCGCAAACTTATGAAAATGCTCGGAGATGATTAACACGGACTTAATGACCTGCAAAAACAACAGCAGCTCGTGAGTTTCTTCAATTTGCCATTGCCCACCTCCCTCCCCCATATAAGGGAACAATATACCCCTGCCTTGCTCTCATAAGGATTCATTACCCTGCTCTGAGATTTCCAGGCCAGGCGAGGGAAGCGTTATTTCCCCTGTGTTGGCTCTCACATTGGCAGGGCCATTACTCTTAACACTCCTGCAAAGAGGCTAATGGGGCAGCTTTACTGACAGAGAAGAGGAAGGGGAGGACGAGAAGGAGGGGGTGGGTGGGTGAGAAGGGCCTGAGATGATATGGTAATCAGAGAGGGAAGGGATTTGGGAATTCCGAGTGCATGGAAGAAGTGGGAATGAGAAGTAAAAATGTAATTTGTTGAACTTGGGCCAAAATTACAAAGGTTTGAAAAATGAGATAATGAGGCAAACTATCGTTCCATTTTTGCCCGTGATTATAAAGAAACATCAATTCAGTGTAATGTCACTCTGTAATGCAGAGACTCATTTACTCTTTGTAATGACAATGCTGAATGGTGGAAGGTGCTAAAAGGTGAATGGGAAAGTAGTGTATGATTACATCGATGCAACACAGTTCCCATTGTAAGTAGACCCTCTCAGTTCCAGAACGGCGAGACATTAAGGTTGTTTTAGCCATGCTACAGTGATCTGCCCCTGCTAATATCCAAGACCTACTACTATTACCGGCCCAACCAGAGAGGAGCAATTACAGGGGCAATTAAACTCAAACGTGGAGATGTAAGATTGGTGGGGATCCCCAAACGCTGCGGACATTCTGAGACTTCAGAGAATGCTGGGGGTCAACAGTCTGCCTAGGTCATACTACTTATGTAAACATAAAAGTGGGTTTATATTGTTTACACAATATAAACAACATCTTCAAAGTTTTCTTTTTGAGACAATATTATACGACCAACTGGTGTTTTATAACATTTTCATGTATTTTTACAAAAACCTGAATACTGGTCAACATAGATGTCTGGATCAGATGTGTAAATTAATAACAAATGAAGAGTTTGTTAACAAAAACTCAGTTTTTAACAAATCTCAGAAATACATTTTTTTCATTGTGCATTCATTAGTGCATAGATAAGATCCCTAAAATTGCAAAGACAAAAAGACATTCTTTGAGATTCTTTTAATATGTCACAAAAGATATTCTTTATAAAAGTTATGACTTGTCCACACCCCTCAAAAACTCCTACGTTTCTACATCACAGAGTGGGTTTATTTTCATGCACCACCCAATTGTTTACGCAAAGAAAGAAGGTGGAACTATTATCCTTACTGTTGTATTGCTAATGTTGTGGAGATGCAGTTTCGTTGTGAAAGTTAAACTACTTTGGCTGTATCTGAAATCACCCCTATACCCTTATTCACTATACATCAGTCCACTCATTCAGTGTACTTGAAGGATTGCATGAAAACGAGTGAGTGAATTCAGACACTAGGTGCACAGGACTGCCGCTTTGGCATAGATTGCTTGCTGCTTCATAATCATTTAAAACAGGTAGCTCCAGTCAGGGAAGTTATGTATAAACCATAGTTAAACTAATTAATAATCAATGTTAAATGAATTTGTACCTGTGTTGTATTATGACATGGACGAGTGCTTTGTGAAATGAATGGATGGATGATTTAGCTGCGACACTCACACCGCATTACGGGGATTCTATAGCTAACCTTTGAGTGTGCACTCATATTTGCCGTGCATTGTGGGATTGAATGAGTACACTCGAGAACGTATGGTTTCGGACACCACTTAATATTGCTATTTGAATTGCTTGCACAGTGGCCGATTTTGGATACAGCCTCTGTTTGTGCATCCTAAAGAGGACATTAGAAATCATCAAGTTGTATTTACAACACTTTTCCAGAGCAGTTCAACACAAATATTACAGTCTGGAGCTTCTGACTCACAAGTGTAGAGTAATGCTTGTTGTTTGTCGTTTAATTATCTCCCCACTGGACACAACAAATGCTTTGTTTGTAATGGCTTTTATGTTTTTGTGTTGTTTAGCTGGGCAATCATAGCACACCTTGCTTTTTGTACAAATCGACGTGTTTCAGAAAGGCGGGGCTAAGAGGATAAACAATAATGTACAATATGTGGAAAATAACGTGTTTTTTGACTCTTAAATTGGATAAACACATAGCATTACACCAAACACACAAAATAATGCTCTTTTAAGCAACTTCATATGACTACTTTAAAAAATGTTTTATAAAATGTAAAAAAACAAACAAAAACAAAACAAAACAGAATAATCTGTTTTTGCAAATAAACTCTTTAAAGGAGAAAGCAGCCTGTTGTAAACTAGTACAGTTGAGAATAAAACCGCACTTTGAGTATTAAAGCGATTGATGTATTGTTATAAGTTCTCAAAAACCTCTTTGATTAGCTGATTTTGATAATTTGATTTCAAACCTAGATGTTTAAGATCATCGTTCAAGAATCTTCTGTCCCTTTAATGTAAAATCTGTGACTGGGAAAAAAGAGTTGGTTCATTGGTGCATAATGTCATCATCTCCCACAATGCATTGCTTAGCACGGTGCCCTTGACTTCCCCCAGTCCACACTCTCAGCCAATCAGTCGCCTTCTCCAGGGACCAAACCTCATTAACTGCTTACAGAAAGATATTCTCTATTTAATTGCTCCTCTTAATAGACCCAAGCAGCATGAAGGAGTGACAGCTGTATACATACATGCACACACACTCGCAAAAATGGCATAAATCCAGACACATGCATAAGTTCTTCAAGAAAGAATTCATGTTCATATAGCATAACCTAAATGCATTGTATACAACATAAATGTGTGAACAGAAAAAGGGATCTCAACCTGTTTGGACCCCAATTGTAGTCCTCCAAAAACCATAATCCGAAATTCACAGACACCATTTGGCAGTCGTTCCGTTAATCCCATCCCGCCTGATTTGCAGGAAAAGATACAGGGGAGATGTGGGAAATAAGTTACAGCTCTCCTCACGACTGCCTTTGGGACCAACAGCTTACAGAAAGCTGTCATTTGGGAAACTGGGCTGTAATTGCTTTTTGTGTATTAAAGAGAAGTGTCAGGGCCAAGACAGAAAGGGCTCGCTTGTGTTCCACAAGAGACTCCATCCCATGAATGCATTCATCCTTTGCCTTTCGTTAAGAAGATCCTTGCGCATTTCCCATTTTCCAAACAAAAGAGGAATTAAGGGCCTATTGGTGAGGTGGCGAACAGGGGGAGTCTTTGTGGAGGGACACATGGGACAGGAGAGCTGCATTGTCTCTGCGCACACATTGTTTTTCTGTAGTCACAATGAAGTCTGTCTGGCAGTCAAAGCCAAGGTCAGACCCGAGGAGAGGCAGGGGCTCTAGAGGCACAGCGATGTTAAACGCCCTCAATTTAACCACACTGTACTTCCTTTCTCAAGCACAGATGGGTGGTGACATGCAAGGAGAGTGGAGAAGCGTGAAGCTGTCCCGGGTTGAGGGTAAAAAGATATGTAATTATGTATGTCGCATGACAACATATTTAACGATCCCGTGGAGTGAAAAGGCATATCCAGAGGTCCAGGCCTTTGTGTCTGCACATAAATTTCCAGTCACTCAGCAAAACACCCCTGTTCACAAATGAAGATGTTTTTGATCAGAGAGCCATCTGACCTTCAATAGACAGCAACACAACTATTATCCACAGATTTGTTGTGATACTCTCTAAAATGAAGGAAAATGTACAGTAAGTTGGGAGAAGAATGGTTGAGTAAATTATGTTATTTTTGTTTTCTTTGCACAAAACAGTATTCTCGTAACGTCTCAATCTTCTTTCATTTGTTTCATCAAACCATGTAAGCATTTTCCGCTTATCTCAGCTCAGTATACAGTATAAGAGCTGTTGTAGGTCTTTTATAAATACAGATTCCTCTTTATGTCAGCAGACTCTGAGCTATGACAAGGTTTTGGCTTCCATTCATCATGGACTAGAGAAAGGATTGCTGTTTGTCTTTTAATACAATAGAACATTTATTTCCACCTTGTCTATTTGTTTGCTTCTGTGCCTCTACTCTTACCATTAACAGTAAGATGGAATACATAAACATAAACATTAATAAAGAAACAAGTGAAAACAGGCACACT
>JAUCMU010000026.1:17721352-17758600 GCA_032275025.1 Enteromius treurensis | reverse complement strand
TTGAATGGCCCAGCCAGAGCCCTGACTTAAACCCAATTGAGCATCTCTGGAGAGACCTAAAAATGGCTGTCCACCAATGTTTGCCATTCAACCTTACAGAACTAGAGAGGATCTGCAAGGAGGAATGGCAGAGGATCCCCAAATCCAGATGTAAAAAACTTGTTGCATCTTTCCCAAAAAGACTCATGGCTGTATTAGATCAATAGGGTCTGAATACTTAGGACAATGTGATATTTTAGTTTCTATTTTAATACATCTGCAAAAATGTTAACAATTCTGTGTTTTCTGTTAATATGTGGTGCTGTGTGTATATTAATGAGGAAAAAAAATTAACTTTAATGATTTTAGCAAATGTCTGCAATATAACAAAGACTGAAAAATGTAAGGGGGTCTGAATACTTTCCGTACGCACTGTATGTATGTATTTATATTGTGGCCAGACAAAGAACGACATGACAGAGCAAGACCTTTCATGAGCCCCTGATCATTCTTCCTGGCTTATATTGGGGTTGGGGTCGTGACCGATTGGTCCGTGGTGAGTAGCTCCAGGTGTTGGTGGTGAGTTGCCAGGGCAACGCTGATTGATCCTCGGGATTCCCGCCACACTCCAAGGTAAGTGCCTGTTTGATGGCTTGGAGAGCCCTCTCTGCTTTCTCCGTCCAGTGGATCCTCTCTGGTTGCCCCTTCTTGGTCAGGTCTGTTAAGGGGGTAGCTATAGAGGAGAAACTGGCATAAAACATCAGTAGTACCCCGCATACCCTACAAAGTAATGAAAAAAGTACAGTACATATCACTGCAGTTTCCAAAAGCAATGACCACTAGAGGCAGTAAAACTCATTTTACTCACTTTTTATTCAGTTTTGAGTAACAAAGCGTAATTTTCACACAAATACTTGAAAATATCATGTTATGACTTCAAAACAATATTAATATGCTGGGATATTTGAAAACTGATACACTTTTGAACATTAGCATAACACATACCCATGTCTATTGGTTTTCATAGACAGTAGGTTTAAGGTGCAGCGCTCCAGTTCGAATCCTGTGTAAGTAAGCATAAACAAAACAGTTCAAATCTGTGTAAAAGGAAGTGGAAATGGTTGCATTAACAAAATCAGTTTTTATATCAGTTTTGCATTTGTTAACACTATTATTGAATCTGTGTTTTAGCGCCACTCAGTGGACATTTCTATTTGAAACTGCGGTGAAACGTGCAGTAAAGCACGTAAAACGATGCTGCACAAAAAGTGCCCAGAGGTACATATTTTTTATGAGACCAGGTTGAAAGATACTGTATGGCTTTAGAATCCTTGGAATGCAACATTTTTTAACTTTTGATACTTTAGACATACACACACATATGTTTATATAAACAATCATCAGACAACAACTTTAATCCCTTAAAACTCTGTTTATTCAGATATGCTTCCTCTAAAATGTAAAGCATGGACTGCATCATAAATACATATCCCTTGCTTTCCACCCACATTCACAACAGATACAAGGGAAATTAAATGTAAGTCAAGCAGTCAAGAGGGTCTTTGGTATTGGTGCCTAATTAAATAACACTTAATGTTCTGCAGTTGTGGTAACCATTTGCTTTGTAAGTGAATCATTAAACTAAAATCGGCTGTGGAAGAAGTCACCTTGATTTACTAAATCCTCGTTTTCTTTATGCATTTCATGTTTTAAAAGGTTTACATTTAATTAACGGCGAACTAAATGTTTCAGAGCTCAGTTTATGGAGAATAAACCTGCAACACAAGTATTGATTGTTTTAAGATTTACGACTGATTCAGTCAGATCAATAGAAAGAGTCTTGCTGTCGAGGTCAAATGAAAAGTGCAGTGCAGGTATCTAACTGAATGAACCCACTTAAAACACCACTTTGAATGGAAGAAAGTGATGGTGGGTAAAGAAATTCTGAGGAACATGCCAGCCTACACAGCTTAACACCTTTATTTTGTATGTTATTTAAAAAAAAGTCTCTTGTCAAAACACTGACAGCCATGCTGTCGAGTTCTTACGAATTAGTCTGTCAATCAGTCCATTAGGCCGTGCAGTTATAATTGCATGGCTGGTGAACTAGCATCTTCTCTGGTTTCTGATATCTTGCAGAGACAATACAATTAAACAACGAAATCTAATAACACCCGAGTTTTCATACAGCATGTCTTATAGACAGGAAACAATCAATGCTCACTGCCAACAGAGACTGAGGTTTACAATGCCACAGTTCTTTTTTATAGTGACACAGCATTTTCGTACTGGCAATTACAAGTCATGTAGGACAGAAAGGAGAAGAATAAAAGTCAATTTACTCTGTATGAGGCAACCGCGATTTCCCAGTTCATTTTCAAAAGGAGAGAGGTTGTGCTTCCACTTAGTCGTGCACACACTGTAGTAAATCTTTCCGCTATAAGCTAACTAAAAGCAATTAGCTTTCATATGATCCAAGATCAAGAAAAAAAACAGTACAAATTTGTACTTATTTTCTAAACTCTGTGACATGGATGAGACCGGAAGCAATATAGAATTTACAAATGTTCATGCCAATTTTTACTTGAAGAAAAAGGTGAATATTTGCTTCTTCTGGAGGTGAAGCTGGATCATGAATGATTTGCACAAACATAAACTAATTACAAAAGAAACAAAAGTAATCCACTGTGTCTTCAGCGGCTCTGATGCCGGAAGTAAATGACAACTCCTACTGTGTGTTCATTTTTACATCTATAAAAACAAAACACCTCAATCGCTTCTTGAATGATAATGGTAAATAAATAAAACATACACACGCTTAAATTCAACCACCCTTCCTTCAAAATTCTTTAGAACAGCCAGAAATATTACAAGGTTTTATTAGATAATCACTTCTGTAAAGTTAATACGTTTCAGAAGTTGAACCAAATGAATCATTTTTACATTTTTGTTACAATATCTGTTCATTATATTCCCACAAACATAAAAAGCTGTTCTAGAGTGCTTTATCTTTCCAAAACCCTATTTGAAACCAAAACAAACAATATAGACCTATTAAATTGGCTTTGCATTTCGTCTCAAGCAAACTCATCCGCGGACATTTCTCTAGGCCAAATATATTCATACTGATTTTGTTCATTGTAATATCAGTGTGTGTCCACAAGCATTTCAAGCTTTAAACACCACATTCCATTGAAGATTCATTCCTTTATCCCTTGTCCAGCCTAAAGCAAAGCAAATAGAAGAGAAATGGCAGGTGACTTACCCATACAACATCGAGTCAATCCTGTGCAAAATTATTGCTGCATGCCACTGTCAGGTCAGCCTCAGGGCTGTGTAATCCAGGGCAATGCTTTAATTAAACACAGGTTTATAGGCTGTTTACACTGGCAGCAAAGGGGGTGGATAAGCATATGCTGCTTTGACAGGCAGCCGGTGGGGAACTAGATTAGATAAGATGTTGAACATGAACTAGATTAAATTAGAGTGGAGGACAAAATCCCATGGACTGCAGGTACCTTCACGGCTCATAACACATGCCACAAGCCATGGAGGTGTCATAGAAGATGCATGCTTTAGTTATTCTGTTTTGCCCTTGTCTTTTGAGCTATTTACAATAGTGCAAAAGTATCTTGTAAAACAAGGGTCTGAGAACACTTTTAAATCTTCAGGCTAAACTTGTCTGAACTAACAGATGTTCACTTTTTAATGGAAAAGCAAATAAGAAAGAGAAAATTATGTTGTAATTAAATGCAGTTTCAAATCTGTGACTCAGCAGAACTCAAAAGAGTTCTAAAAAATGTACAGGCCCTTCTTCTTCACTGCAGTTACAATGAATGAAAAAAAGATAGTAATAACATATTAGGATAATATGAGCAGATATGTCTGATTCGTTAACAAATGATTCATTGACTTAACCTCTTGTTGATTTGGATCATACAGCCAGTCTGAATAATAATTATTGCCAAAACAGAATGAGTCACATGGACTATTTCTATGACACCAAACAAAATAAAAAGGCCTTCATACCCTTGTTTTGGCACAACACAAGGGTGAGTAAATGATGACAGAACTTTCCTTTGGGTGCAGTATTCCTTTAAAAGTGAGCAGAGACAAAAAGGGAGCACTCATTGTATAGTACTTGGCAGCAAAGTGGGATCCAGATCAAAGAGCAGAAGGTCTGGGAGGAAGTCTCCAAAGAGCGTCTAATTCTTAACATCCAAGAACCCAACCACAGAGGGCTGACCATAGTTCACTTCCAGTTGTTGTTGGCTACACTGGAGGGGTGAAGGGGCACTGACTTCCTGCAGGAATGGGAGGGAGAAAGCTCTTATAGAATTGCACGTGCTGAAAGCGTTTAGAGTTGTGGCAGTGAACCGGGCAGGTCATTCATCATGGATTGTAAACCTCCTTCTGCAGTCCACTGTTTTTTGTGAGCTTTGACAACACTAAAGAAACAGCTCTACAGCTGCATTTGCTTGCACATATTGCACACTCTCTACATGTTGTAGGGTATTTCAAGGGTTTCTTTAGAGCATTAGAATCATAGGAATAATTATAAGCACAAGATAACAGCATACTGTCACATCGTCACTGTCACCTATCACTGAGCCCGCAGACACAGAGAGCACGCAGCCACCAATCACCAGATCATGATCACCTGATTTTTAAAACACCTGATCCAATCAAGAGCATATAAAAGATCGCTGCTTCAGAGACTCGTTGACTGAGCTCGAGGTTATATGCTCATTCCTCACCTGAACCTTGATTCTTCACTTTAAATCTCCTCTTGTCTCACCCGCATCGGCTCGGTGCTCGCAGCGTGACTTGAATTGGATTAATCATCACACTGAACTCTCTCGCTCTCTGCTCCTGCGAAGGATTGTACAAACCTCTATGGATGGAATCACTGCCTGAGTATACTTACCTTCTACTTACCTTCTTGAACTATCTCGCTATGCTCCTGCTCTGAAATAGCGCTGTCTACATACATGATTGAAAGACTGTATACTCACCTGCTACTTACTGCGCTGTACACTCACTGTGTTCCTGTTCAGTGATTGTATCCATTGAACGAACTGCTTAAAGACTGTTTATACTCACCTACTACTTACCTTTTGGGTTCCGACTCCTACAAATAAGGATATTACCTACCTGAGTTACTTACCTGATTTAGTTTGATGTTTAACCCGTATTGTGTTGTAAACCCCTGACTTGCCAGCGATATGCTTTAAGTTGTCCTATTATCTTGATTCAATGAATGAATGAAACCGCACCTGTTGCAGTCAATTTATGTTGAATCAATAAACTCTCACTTCAACTGAAATCCCTTTGTCAGTCTTACCTGAGCGTGACACATACATGGTGTTCGAGTTGAGTAAAGTGTGGTTGTTTGCTTCCTGAAGTATGTTTGCCCATGCATGACTTCAGCTTAGACAAACACATGGGCTTTTGAAACAGTGTTTGTATCTTAAGTTAATTTGCATATGCATGTTCATACACCATAATAGCACTGTAATCTATTTAACTTGGAGAATTTGACTTCGTGCTTTGATATGCCTGAAATTCAGCAATTCCAATGCACTGAATGGCTTTTTAATGGGTTTCTAATTTAGCAAAGCAAACAACAATCAAGACGACACCCATCTGGCCTCTAAAATAAATGGCACAGAGTTTTGTTAACACATTTCCACATGTATCCTTATGTTTAGAATAGGAGCCGTTAAGAATGTATATTTGTAAATAATAAATATATGAAATATAAAAATGCATTTTACTGCTAAATTATTAGATAATTTTATCATTACTACACTTAATTAACAATTTCTTGCTAAATGTCTTTTCAGAGTAGCAATTAATGCTAATCCTAACTATTTATTAAACAATATGCTAAAACAAAAACAACAACAAAATGTGGTTACATTTTGCATTCTATCTTTTCTTCATCTGTGCATATGCTTTTAATTTTGTAAGAATGCAAGTGTAAGAAACAAATATTCACCATCATTGTTTAGTTCCCAAACCTATTACGAAACTGTAAGTTGCATTAAATTTTAACACACGTTTTTTCCCCTCTCCAACACATTCAGAACAAACCAGAAAAAAAGAAAGCCCTGTGGGTAAAAAAAAAAAGAATAACTGTCCACATACATGTCATACTTCATTACAAAACTGTTGTGCACACTGGATTCAATTTACTGGCCAATTTAGTTTCGATGAGCGCCCAACTGAAGAAACAGACTGCTATGACGAGTGCATTCAATTTCCCACTAGACCTAACCGTCACCTAGGGGAGTTTCATAGTGAAAACTTAAGAAATAGCACTTTTGCAAAAGAATGGTTGTGATGTCTCTGCAGGGGCACCCAAAATAACCCTGGAGGGAGTAAGCAATTTTTCTGAACCTTGGACTAAACAAGCACAAGGCCGTCTTACTGATATTAATGAAAAACATCAGCCCTTGGCTGAGTCGCCTCTTTTCCACTGGTCATAGTCCCTGCATTAAACTCTCTCTCTTCACTTTGCCTGGAGAGTTATTCCATTCCTGACTGAGTCAGCAGGTCCACCATCTCCACTCTCTGCCAGCTATATCTCCTCTTCACTCTCACAATGATTCACGTGTTCTCACGAACACACACAGATGGCCAGATACGGATACGCTCACTCATGACAGGCTAATATATTGTCTCGTTCACCGCAACACGTTCATTTGAACATACGCATCAAATCACACATTTGTCTTGACTTCTTTTCTTAGTCTCTTTCTTAGTGTGGGGAGATCCAGGACATTGCACAGCTTGATTAAAGCTTTGGGGAAGAAGACGACAATGTAATTACATGGATTGATTGCACAGGGGGAATTGGAATACAATGGGCGTACATCACAGACAGTGTGTGTGTGTGTATGAGAGAGAAAGAGAGAGAGAGAGAGAGAGTTTGTATGTGCGTAAGGCAGAAACACTTGTAATTACGCTGTTAAATGTTGCAAGCACCCCATGTAAAGAATGGAACGCAACTGAGCAAGGAGAGGTATAAGGCAACTAATGCAAAAGTTCAAGATAATACATACTTCTCATACTCAAACTAAGTACATCAGGAAGCAAAGATACAACAGAGAATAAACTGCAAAATTAGTGAACTGCAAATTATCAAAAAATGTGTAAGGGCTTTCCTTTCAGATATGTGAAAAATGCTCTATTTTAAGCTCAGTTTTAAACTTCTTTTAGTACCAAAATAAATTTTAAAAAAAGTGGAACGCTGCCAATACTATAATCAATAGTACTCTGACCCTCAGGGATTCAATGGCAGTAGCAAAGCAAACAACACTTAACAACAAAACATTATCATAAATTACCAAAACATCAATCATCAAGTGCAGACAAAACAGCATAAACAAAACAAAAAAAAACATAAAAATCACTTAATAATTGAAGTGCACTAGATTACTGGGGGTTTCTCATTTAATTGGGTTTCCAAGGGGGAAAAAGGAAACTGTGATATAAAAAAATTGTCTGTTTAACTTCTTTGTATATTCTTAAATGTTTTAATTTTATTTTTATATTAAAACATATAGTTTGTGTATGGACACAGAAATACAGTTTCAAAAAAAATAAAGGATCAGAATTGCTTTTCTTTCTGGAAACCAACAAATTCTGTATGCAATCATAAAGTTTGGTTGCACTGCCTCTGGTGGTTTCAGAAATTACTTGATACAAACTGAAAAAAACTAAACACCGAAGATGTAACAATAGTATTTCTGTTTCATGAGCATGGAAATTATACAAAATATGTTTGTGTATGTATAACAAATACGAATTAGTTAAATACTTAAGTAATGATTTAGGTCAGTTCTCCTTTGATTACAGGCCTTTGATATTCTTTGATAGCAGAGTGCTGACCAGATCTGGGGTTGCACACTGAAACAATTACTTCAACTGGCTAAAAGAACTATGCAAATCAGAAATCACTTAAGATGACATTATGCAGTGTGCAGAAAAAAAACTGTGAAGCTACAAGTCAACTTATAAAGATAAAAAATATGGCACATATACGCCCACCCGCTCATTCTGTCTGGGCTCATTGGCTAGTGTGCAATCAGAAACCATATATAAACTTGCTAAATAGACTCTCTGACCCTTGTGGGTGTTCAGGTGACTTCATTACTTCAAGCCTCTTTATCTAGTCTCTTTTTTAGGATTGAAACTGGAACGCCAAGGACCCAAATTATCTAGTACTTTCAGAGCCAGTGGTCCAGAACTTAGTGAGAGGTGTTCATCATGAGGAATGTTAAGGATGTCACCTTCTCAAAGTTCTCAAAGTGGACCGCCAAGTCACTGAGGTACACGGTAGCATATTGGCGGAGGTTTTTGCTTCTTGTTTTTGGGTTCAGGCATGTGTTCACATACTAAGAGCATGACTCATTCAATCCATTCCTCCCTCGTGGATTTCTTTGTGATATGGAGACCCAGAGGCTGCCACCAAAACAGAAACTCAAAGGGGTGAAACCGGTCAAAGCCTAAGGCACCTCTGAGGTTGAAGAGAATGTATTAGAGCGTGAGGTCCAAGTCACATCCATCACCCAACACCACTCGATGCAGCATCCTCTTGCAGTGTTGTAACACCAAAGTGACTGGGTATCTCTCTTGGGATATCCACTGGACCACACAACATGAACAGCATGACAGCGTGACATTTGGAGAATTGGCCCTCTAAAACAGTATTTCAGGATATTAAATGGCATAATCCATCAGAACCTATGTATGGCCCCAATGTACCATTATAATGCTGATCCATATCAGACCAAAGACAGAACTGTTTAACCTCTTTACATCTAGCCTATGAATTCACTTTCTGATTTTCTGTAAGCTCTGATTCTCATCCTTCTAGCAGTGATGCAACTGCCCCACAAAAAGGACAACACAGACAACACATCTCCACCTTCTGTGTGCACTCTGGTAAGTTCTCTAGTCTAGTGCAATGTCTCCCAGCCAGTGATCCTGTTATAACCCAGATATTAGACATTTTGGGTGTCTCTCTTATCTGATCCCCATATCTAATCTACATATCTGATTAGTTGACTCAGGTTTGATTTGATTAGTGAGGCATTCTAAGTGGGCATTGTTGATGAAATTTCAAGACCAAGGTTGGGAACCAATGCCCTTGGGGTCCACTGTCCTGCAGAGTTTAGCTCCAGTCCTAATTAAACACACTTGAGCAAGTTAATAAAGTTCTTCAGGATTAGAAAGTAGCAGACTGTTGAGTTTGATTAGGCTTGGAGCGCAACTCAGCAGGACAGTGGACATTGAAAGAA
The DNA here is from genome assembly GCA_032275025.1 of Enteromius treurensis. Taxonomy (NCBI): domain Eukaryota; kingdom Metazoa; phylum Chordata; class Actinopteri; order Cypriniformes; family Cyprinidae; genus Enteromius; species Enteromius treurensis. The sequence continues at coordinate 17,749,313 of JAUCMU010000026.1, read as the reverse complement.
AGAGTTGAGAACCCCTGATCTAATGTGACCTTATGTGCTCAAACTTCTGGAAAGTACTGTATTCCATCAGCCATCAGTGGTTCTTGATTTTTCTTCCTTCAGATAAGCTGCTGGTATTACTCAGCGTATATTGTCCAAGCGTGTTGGGCCCAATTAGTTGCCAGACGCTTTCACAAGGTTGGGTCAACAACAGTGCAAAGAAATAATGAAGTGACAAAACAAAATACCCAAAAAGAGTATTTTCTTATGGACCTAATAGAGCTTAAGGCAAGATCGGTCAAACTATGTGGCAATATTTCACTCTTAAATAGGGTCCAGCAGTGAATGAAGAAGTCATCATTGTTTAACAATAACTACAAATTAAGTTAATAGTGTTCCAAGGCAATCTGGCTTCCTTCCAAATAGTTGTAGAAGTAGTATTCCTTCAATAATTAGCTCATATCAAAATTTAGGCCTGTACGTACAGTAAGGTCCGAAACTACTTCCCAGGAGTAAATTGCTAGCTATTTCATCAGTATCTCTATGAAAATGAGGTTCCTGAAGTTGGGTGAAGCGAATCTTTATACAGCTACTGAATGGGCCAGTGGGTGAATTAAGAAATAAGCTAAAGAAAATACTGGGTAATGGTGTGTGTATGTGCAGACTTAAATGTATTTATCCAGGGGTGTCCAATCCAGCTTCAACTTGCCCCCAAAACAGTTGCCCCAATCTTTTAGTTATCCTCATGATTAGATCTTGATTAGATACTTCAGATGTGTTTAACTGGGGTAAGAGCTAAACTCCACAGTTGAGTGTCTTCCCCTGTTTAGCCAAAAGACTAAAAAGTAGTAACTTACAGTAGATGCTTTATTGTGTCCGTGTTGTAGTAGTAGTGTAATCACAATAACAGTGATATAAAAATCTTCTAGAATTCAATATGTGACTATACAAGAGTATAAGGAAGCAAATATACAACTGTTAATTACTTAGTGGCTGTAAAGTAGAGATGAGTATGCTTCAAAGAAGGCCAGAAATGACAAAACAGCCTGTTAAAGTTGAAAGATACTCAAATTCACAACATCTTGGTGAAGCAGCAAAAAACAGCTGCTCTAATCTCTGTGTTTGAGCAAGTAGCCTGACTGCATCCATAAATCCACAATGTACATGAAAATGGGTCAGTGCAATGACTTTGAGTTATCACATCGGTTTCTAAATCAATCTCTACGTAAAATCTTATAACAGACACACTTTGCTGCACCATTTCCACATTTGTGCAGCCCATCTGTCCAAATAGTCTTTCTCATTGTTAATAATCCCATATCCTGCTACCACCTAGAGACTGTCCGGCTTATCGGCAGTCAGGCAGAACTGTCCTCAAGTACACATGTGTGCTCCTGTTGTCCCTGCTTGTTGACATTATCATCCACAATGTGTGACGAGAGCAGTTGTCCCTCCACTATCACACACACACACACATCTTTCACCTTTGCAACAGCGTGGCACACCCATATTTAAACAAAGCACCTAAAACACACAATGTACACGTCTTTAAAGATGGTTTCCCTTTCCTGATTGTCCTGTCTGAGTTATCCAGCCTGTTAACTTTTCACACCCATAAACCCTGGAAGTCTGGAAACTCACCTTTTCTAATTATGTCACCGGGCACACCTGTTCCAGGCTATATGAGAGACTACCTCTCTCTATTAAACAGACTTTTGTACACATTCAGGCTGTCTGAAGAATTCCTACGAGACAATGGAAAGGTCAGGGTTGTAAGTTAATAAAATATTCATTTCCCTCACAGTGATGTGTGTCCTGGCTTCCTACTCCCCAAAATAATTGCATTTCTGGTAACAGTCAGCAATACTCTTCCCGTCTCGCAGCTCCTGGAGGAAAGTTGAGAGGAAACGAAGGCTAACAAAATGGCCCTCCGTATCCCGACTGTTATCTCACTGGCAAAAAGCCTGTTTTTTTTACTGTTGTGAGGGCTTTGAAGCAGGTGGCGTATTGTGGTGTGTTGTACTGTGCGGGACGTGGTGTGGACAGATCTGCCACACACATTCTGTGATAGTCTACAGCTCCTGCTGAGAATGTGTTATCATGCCAGCCCATCACTGCTGTTTCCTCTCACCTAAAGAGCTGTGTGAGTTGGGTCACAGTATGGAATAGAGGGGGGAAAAAAATGTTAGGGTAATCTCTGACACATCTCTGGAATTTCATTTACTTTTAGAATGTCAAGATATTGGACAGTATCTCATATGTGTTTTTATGTCTTTCATTATGTGCTTTTTTCAGTTTCTTCTTGACCACAGCATGGTGGTAATAACACTAATTATGTCACATCAAAGTAGAAATCATTAATTTATAGAGAGGAACATAATATAATTTTCATAAGGATGTTAGAGTTTGTAAACGCAACCAAAAAATAATAATAGTTATGGTGCAGTCGAACATTTTAATGATTAAATGTGTCATGCATTAAAATGTGCCCACGCATAGGTGCATCCTAATAGCTGTTTTAGGATGACATAAAATGTTAAAGTCCATGCAAATACAGTTTGGGATTTAGTTTACTGAACTTTATTGAAATAAATGGATAAAATAAAACTGATCACGTTCGTTGAACAAATGCTAATGCAAGTGAAAAAAATTAAGATACATAAAGTATGCCAATTAAAAATCTAGATTTCAAACCAACCTGGTCTCATGGCATAACCATACCTGGGGGAAACTAGGTAGTTTAAAATAAATACATTAATAAAGCAATGGTGCTGCTGTAGCCTAATGCAGACAACATTTATGGATTATGCATGGCTGACAGAGGCTGTCACAGATATTTAAAGTGCATATTTTCTATACTTAATGGTTTTATCAAATGTTTTGCTTAATTAACTGCTTAAGAGACAGTGAGGCAGGATTTTGAGCTGTTCAAATAAGTTCTGGACCTAAATAAGAACATGCTACAAACTCAAAAGTGTCCAGTTTAGCTTTAGTCCCTGTATCTGCTCTGCACACTTGTATTTGGCACCCCATAGTACACAACATGTTGACATACTTTACTGCTTACAGTACTTTCCTTTGTGAGGTAATGCATATTTTGGATGCAGGCAATTAAATTTGTGAGGCATAACAGGTGAAGCCCATTTCAATTGCAGCCATAACTGTTCTTTTCTTTTTTTTTAACAACCTAGAAGATAACTTTAATGATGAAGCTCACATTATAGCATTACCATAGCCAGCATGTTATGTTATTTTTTTATTTCAAAGCAGGACATACACTCTGGAAAATCAGACAATTGAGGTAATTAACATTAATAGGCATGTAAAAGAATGTCAGGGTGCAGTAACACTAAATGTCTAACAACCTTTAATAGCTTCCCATTTGCCTCAAATGTCCGATGAATAGACAATTAATTTTTTTACTAGTATGGGCTTAATAAAAGTCAAGGGCTTTTTGTGTTCCCTTGCTTCTGTAAGGTGTATAGCTAATAATGAATCACTTGTTCTAACCTTTATGAGCACAAATAACCATTATCAACCATTTTCTTTCATTAAAAGCCTTAGCGTTTTGAATCCAGTATATGCTGACACCCACATGATCTAAGAAAACTGTGTCCTAGAGTCAACATTTCTTTCTCAAATGGACATAGATACATGGTTTAAATGGACAGTTTGCCTGGACATAATGAAAGAAAACAGAAACAATTTTCTTACCTGTTTATGCTCATGAAAGAAGTTCCTTGATTTTGTTTTAAATTTATAATCTAAATAATAATACAGGTGCATAGAGGCATAAGTGTACCACAAAAGAAAAAGGAGAAGAAACAGCATACAAATTTAAAGGCATGGTGAGCAATGCAAGGAGTGCAAATGTGAAAGGGTTAGGGCAGAAATCAAGGTTTTTTAATGAAAATGACTTAAATATCGGTCTGTTCCTTACACAAGGCTATCATATGGCTTTAGAAGTGCTAGCATTAACACAGTGCAGTACTGCAATACTCTCCTGTCTGTTCTTCTCTTCAATAGCCTGACTAGACTGCAAATTATCCATAAGTGCTGACTAAGAACAGCAGCACAGCATACATTACATCGGTTTTATACATGAAATCGCCTATTTGGCTTTCCATAAATTTTAGACTTGATTTGAAATGTTTATGGTGGGCCCTCAATGTGCTAACACATAAATGCATATCCAATATGCTTATGAGACACATTCCCAGTAGTTATAGTCTTTACTAGCCTGTTACTGTTCAAGGATATACTGTAAATGTAGATTTAACCGGGATGAAGGTATAAGTTTGCATAATACCTATTAAACAGACCTCGCTTATTAAAGAAAAAGAATACAAATAAAACTTAACTAAACTGTTAAGACTTATCTTAGAAATGTAACACTTACGCATTTTGTGAACAGTTTATACTTCGTTCTCCATCCATCCATTACTTGCTGTTGATCTGTTAATAAATATATATATATATATATATATATATATATATATACAATATACATATATATATATATACTGTATATCACTTCGTATTGCGTCATTTGCACTATAAAGGAGCTGTTTAAAGTTTGAATTGAGGTTTAAACCTTGGGGAACTGAGGCGCATGTCCTGATTTTGCTGAGTTCTGCGTGTTCCTGGAAGAACATTGTAATCCAAAATTTTGACCATATCTCAGCACCTAAACCTAACCTTACCCATGAGTAATGGCTAAAATCATATTTACTGATAGATGACTGACACTGATGTACAAGCACCAAACACTGATTGTAAGCCGAAACTTCACAAAATCTATTAACTGGTTCTTCAAATCTGATTGGCTAATCACAATGTTGTTCCAGGGACACATCGTACTCAGCAAAATCAGGTTCTGCGAACAGAGGCCAGTAGTTTGATTGTTCAGACGGATGCAGATTGTTAATAAGGTAAAAGAACATAAGCTTGAAAAGAGCTAACAATTAAAGGGTTTGTTTTGAGCACTTGGCATGTCATCTTACATTAAAGTTGCTTGCCAAGTTCTTTGAATCGTTTAATTTTTACTTGGCTGAGAGAGGCAGAAACCAAGATCATTTGTGTCAGTTCAAGTCGACAGAAGTTCACATGAACTTCCAAAGGCACAATAGATTTACAGACTTTTAACAGGGAAGATGAAGTCAGAGTCTGAATGGCATTTATTGGCCAAGCAATTTTCACATGCTCCAATTTGACTGGCTTCCAAGATCTGAAGTAGATTTGCATTTCCCAAAGGAAATGCCAGTGCAGTCCCTTTTCTCTTGAATGCTTAGGTTCCAAGCTTTGGTTTCTCAAAAATGAAATACCACATAAACGTTAGATAACAGATTGAACACAGACAACCCTTCTTATGCACACGAAAGACACATAACTTCACAGTGTATAAGATGGCTTTAGAAGAATGAGTGGATGCAAGAACCAAGAATTATTTGCGTACGCTCTAAAAAGTGCTATAACAGGACACTTTACATAGAGCGTGTTTACTTTTTAAGCAGCTTTTATAAAGAAATGTATTTTCCTTTCTTTTTCTCAATATAAATTTCTGAAAATACTTCAATAATGAGTTGGCCATAAACCAAGACAACCAATTCTGAAATGAATCACATCATGTTGACCCCAACACAGCATCCCATATTGACAGAAAAACACAGAATGGCTGACACTTTTGCAGATTTATTAAAAAAGAAAAACTGAAATATAACATGGTCCTAAGTATTCAGACCCTTTGATGTGACACTCAGATCTGGCCATGGTTACAAAAATATTTCTGCTGCACTTAAGGTTCCTAATGGCGCTTTTCCGCTGCATGGTACGACTAGGTTCGGCACAGCTCGTTACGGCACGGCTCAGTTCGGCTCGGTTTGCGTTTCAATGCAGTTTAGTACCGCTTTAGAGTGGGCGGGATTATTCACGTGTCGTTATAGTTGCACCGCCTCTACTGCCGTGACATCATCGTAAAGCTCCACAAACAAACACATAACAATGGAGTGTTTTTCATTCGGCGTCGCCTCATCAAGCTCTCGCTGGATCCGCTCCTCGGCTATCAACGAGAGGATCGTCTGTACTTCCTCAATAGACCACGAAACAGCCATTTTTGGTTGATACAAAAAGGTGCGTTTCTTCAAACAAAATAGTTGCGTCTAATCCTTCACTGGCTGTGCCGATTTAAATCTAGCGGGTCTGTTTTGTCTCGTTTCGCAAGTTCAGTGACGCAGTAATGACGATTTTCTCCGGCCAATCAGCAGACCAACAGAGTTTAAACGTCAGGTTTTGGTAACGGTACGGCTCGCTTGGAACCTCGACTGAGGTGGTATTAAAAAAAAGGACCAGGTACCAGGTACTGTTACCAGTGGAAAAAACCCCAAAAGTGAGCTGTACTGAACCGTACCATACTATGCAGTGGAAAAGCGCCATACGAGCACAGTGGCCTCCATAATCCTTGTATGGAAGATGTTTGGGACGACCAGAACACTTCCTAGAGCTGGCCGTCCGGCCAAACTGAGCTATCGGGGGAGAAGAGCCTTTGTGAGAGAGGTAAAGAAGAACCCAAAAGATCACTGTGGCTGAGCTCCAGAGATGCAGTCAACCATCACTGCAGCCCTCCACCAGTCAGGGCTTTATGGCAGAGTAGCCAGACGGGAGCTTCTCCTCAGTGCAAGACACGTGAAAGCCCGCTAAAAAAGTTTGCTAAAAAAAACACCTGAAGGACTCCAGGATGGTGAGAAATAAGATTTTCTGGTCTGATGAGACCAAGATAGAACTTTAGAACTTAATACTAAGCGGTATGTGTAGAGAAAACCAGGCACTGCTCATCATCTGTCCAATTCAGTCCCAACAGTGAAGCATGGTGGTGGCAGCATCATGCTTTGGGGGTGTATTTCAGCTGCAAGGGACAGGATGACTGGTTGCAATCGAGGGAAAGATGAATCCCAAGTACAGGGATATCCTGTACCAAAACCTTCTCCAGAGTGCTCAGGACCTCCGACTGGGCCAAAGGTTTACCTTCCGACAAGACAATGACCGTAAGCACACACCTAAAATAATGAAGGAGTGGCTTCACAACAACTCCGTGACTGTTCTTGAATGGCCCAGCCAGAGCCCTGACTTAAACCCAGTTGAGTATCTCTGGAGAGATCTAAAAATGGCTGTCCACCAACGTTTACCATCCAACCAGATAGAACTGGAGAGGATCTGCAAGGAGGAATGGCAGAGGATCCCCATAATTATTGTATCTTTCCCAAAAAGACTCATGGCTGAATACTTAGGACCATGTGATATTTTGTTTTTTCTTTTTTAATAAATCTGCAAAAATGTCAACGATTCTGTGTTTTTTTGTTTTGTTGTGTGTACATTAATGAGGAAAAAAAGAACTTAAATTATGTTAGCAAATGGCTGCAATATAACAAAGAGTGAAAAAAAATTAAGGGGGTCTGAATACTTTCCGTACCCACTGTATATATATATATGTATATTCCGCAAGAGCGGATTAATGGACAGTTATAATGTTCTAAAAGATTTTAAATAAATGCTGTTCTTCCAAACTTTAATTTCGTCAAACAATTCTGAATAAAATTTATTAAAGGGTACCATGGAAATGTTGAGCTACACAACTTGTTTCAACATTGATAAAATTAAGATTTTTTGTTTATTTATTTATTTTTTCAGTGTATCATATCAGATTTTTTTATGAAGGATCAAGCAACATTGAAAACTGCAGTAAAATCTGCTAAAAATTCAGCTTTACCATCACTGGAAAAAACAGGAAATTAATAAGATTTCAAAATATTACTGTTTATAGACCTTTTTTGTCAAATAAAAAACATAAAAAAATCAAATCCCAAAAATTTGAACAGTACACTAAAAATTAAGGTGATTAAAATGCTCTTATAGAACCATTCAATTAAAGAACCATGTCTTTCTTACTTTTCATAATCTTAAGACCCTTGATTCCACAAATAACCTTTTGTGAAACAGAAAGGCTTTTCAGATGTTTAAGGTTCTTTATGGAACCAATAAGACAAAAAAAAAAAAAAGCTTTTTCTATTGCATCATGAAGCACATGCTGACTATCAAATTTATACCATCAAAATGTCCTTTTAGTTTCAGCAAAATTCCTAAAGATTTTATGAAAGATTTAATTTAACCAAATAACTGATAAGGATATCAAAGATCAGTCAACATCCATTGCTAACTGTGTCAAGCCTTTGTTGTGGCTCTAATGGAGAGATTCGGAACGTGAGGAAGAGGTGGTGACCTGCCATGCATGCATGTCTGAAAGCACGCTGAATACAGCCCCACAAGCTGCTCCATATCTATTTACATAATTTACCCATTGCACCCATATGCTAGCAGGACAAACGCCATTGTTCCTGTGAGGGCCGTCTGAACACTCCTTCTGTGTTCCAGTCTTTGGAGAACACACAGGGAGAGGCTGCCCAGTCATGATTAGCTATTCTGCTACTCCTCCCAAACAGCAGCCCAGCTAATGCTACTTTTGTCCATCTGTATTACTAAGGAGGAACTGGCCCCTAAACGCCACTGATAAGTATACAAGTGCAAAATCGGATCAGCAACTCTCTTTCTCTCCCTCCCTCACACATACACACGGTAACCCTCTTTCTTTCTCTCCTTCACGTCCTTAACTGGGCTCGAGGCCTCTAAACAAGTGCCGTCCCTGGTGGCAGTTGGTGGCAAAGAGCTCAGTGGTTGTCAGTGCTCAAAGAAGGGTGACTGGGACAGGCTCCAGTTCCTGAGAGTGAATGAATTCCCACTGTTTCACAAAGCAGTGCAGATTAGTGCTGTTGAAGAGGGAACACTTCTATAGAAGGACCAAAGTATACAGCTAAGATGGCTTAGATAAGAAAGAGTAATGTTTATGATTAAATCAGAATGTGAAAGGCCCACACAAGCTTGAAATGTCCAAAACTGTATGCAAAGCACTTCATAGTTATCACTGCCTCTCTGTTTGGGAATGAATAAACAAACAAACAAACAAACAAAGGTTTTAGAAAGATGTTGAGAAGTGAGAATTTAATTTATTTATTTTAATTAAATGTATTAGATCACACAAAAAGGTACAATATTCTGTAAATATTAATATTTATGTTTTGTGGCTATTATAAACCTATATTGTAGACAAATAATTATTATGTAAATTAGATATGTTAAAATAAGCAAACTAAAAAATTTACTAATAAATGAAAGATAAAAATGTCAAATGAAAGTAATCTAAAAATACGTTAAACAATATTATTTATTTGTTTATTCCTTTATAATTATTTAAAGTTTATTAACATTAATACTTTTCAATATTAAATGTATGTATTACCATATAATATTTTTAAATAAATAAAATAATTGTGTATGCATTAGAAGAATATCACAAAGATGTTGAACATTTGTTTTTGTTTATTTTTGTTCATGATGTATTAGGTCAAAGGGTACAAAAAGACAAAATATGATCACGTTTGAATTTTTTCTTTTAATATGTAAATTCAATAATTATTGTTAAATGACTGTCATTAATTGGTCTAACTTAAATATTCAAAATAATTAAATATGCTTAATGTCCACTATCTTTTAGATAAGCCGTGAGTCGACCTCTGAATGACATTATCACATCAAGCCAAAAGAGGGCAGCATAGAGCTACTAGGAAAGGTTTCCTGTATTGACGCTGTCTATCATCGTCTGATCAGGCTGTGCGTCTTGAACTGAGTGCTTAAGTAAAATTTTGGTACTTCATCAATAGATTTTACTACACACATTACAGTGAAAAGTGAGTGCACCTGACACTTTACAGCTTACTGCAATAAAAATGTGCAAGTGAATTGGTAGTAATCAATAACACAAATAATCAAAGTAAACGAACAGCCTAAATAAAGAAACAACATTGAAAAATGTGATTCAGGTCAACCCTAACTCTAAATGTGCTGCTGCACATCGAAATCATACGGTTCAGTAGAGGATTTTCAATTCAATATGCTGCTTTTTGATCTAAAGTATACTTTTAAAATACTATTTGCGCAACATCCAGAATAGATTATGCACATTTTTGGGGTTTAGTATTATTCTCCCATAGCAGCCAATAAAAATATTTTACAAGTGTATTGGCAACAAACAATATTCCTAGCATTGCATTTTCATTCTTTTCCACTAAACTAACTTAAATAGAGAGTTTATTACAAACAAGCACTGAAAGAAAACAAAACAAATGGTCTAAAATATGTTGTTAATCAAATGGAGACATAAATCTACTCCTGATGTTTTGATCAGCATTTGAATAAAAACAAGAATATATTTGGTACAGTGACAAAGAGTCCTCTGTCAGCATCTTTAGTTATGGCACGTCCGGCTGAGGGCATGTGAGGCACATGATGGGGCAGGGGCTCCTGCAGATGACAGATCGGTTGAGATGTAAACATTATTCTGGAGACATTTATGGACCGCGCTGTGTGGCAGGCAGCATTGTTTATGTTCTCCCTCTGTAGTGAACAGAGAAGTCATATTTGACTTGCATGCAGCACAACATCATACAATTTTAATGACTCTTAAGTATCACATTTTCCTCCCCATTCTTCTCGAAACGAAACGGCTTTATATGCATCAGCAGCACTTGTTGGTTTGTGGTGACATTTTTGTAATTCCAGCCAGGGCTCTGCTATTTATTTACGTGCAATGGACCTTTTTTAGTTGAAAAATGGCGCAATCATGCCACGGCATAATCGCTGGCATTTCAGAACGCTGACAGATTTTAAATGCCCCTGCATGTGCCACCAGAGCTCTGCTGCAGTGCAAACTGAGGTTTGTCTGTAGCTGGTGCATCCTCACAAGTAGACAAATGCAAACAAATGGTGCATTCAGAGTTTAAAAAGCTAACATTTTCTTCCAGGGTATGCCCCAAAACAGTGTACAAAAGCTGAGACTGGGCAGTATACAGTTACTCCTTCGTCCCTTTTTTAGTCCTTAAGGTGCATATTTGTCCTTTATAGTACCTAAGAGGACAACAAGGGACTAGCACTAGCAGGTTTATGAACACAGAGACACCGAAACCTCTGTAAAAGTCCCTCTAGAAGTACTGTATTTCTCTTTTATGAGTCGTGGTTAACAGGGTTAACAGGTTCAGGTGCCTTGCTATAAGCACAGGTAACGGCTGGATTTGGCACAGTTATGGACTCGTGATTTTCAGTTGAGTCAGCCAGCGAGGGATAAGGATGGGACAAATGCCCCTTCAAAAATAGCAGGGGGCAGCTGGTGCGTGCGGTCTTTCAGCAGACCCCTCCCGGGCCGGGACATGGAGGCTGGTACATTAACTCTGGTCCTGAACGGCCTTTTCTCAGCTTTGGGCCAACACTTTAAAGGTTAATGTGGACCCCAAGGTTTCACCCAGCCATCTTCCATTACGGAGCTGCAACAGTATGGGTTACAAAATTGCTCCCAGTTGACAAGGAGGAGTGCTTGTGTACCCTCGGTGAGACATGGAAATCATTTACGCCCATTAGCTCCCTGCCCCAACATGTTGTAGCGAGCCAGAACAGCGCTCATAATGTATTAATGCTTACTAATTCATTTGATATGCCCTTACACGTCTCTCCCTGAAGCCCACCTGCATTTACGTGTGTGGTAACAATGCATATAGGCATGTTGTGTGGTTTAAAGAATCAAAATGGTTTTGAAGGGCCTATAATATAATATATTATAGTATGTATATATATATATATATATATATATATATACATATTGTGTTTAAAATACACATTTTTAGTAAATTGGTTTTGAATAACCTTTTTGTAAACGAGTAAGTTTCACAATATTATCAATATATATATTTATTAAAATGTATAATTTTAGCCTATAATGTGCCACAGAATAGGAGATATGCGATTTTATACATTACATAATAAATCTATATTTTTAATCTTTATTATTAATATATTATTTAATATATTTAAAATACATTTTATAAATTATGAATTATCAATAATACATTATTAAATATATTATTATCAATGGATAGACCTGTTATTATAAAAAAATCTAAACCTACTTTATTTTTAACATTTTATAGATTTCTATAAATTTGTTTATGTTAATATGTTATTTTTATTTATTTAGCTTATTTTTTTCAGCAAATTATTCAACATTCAACATTTTATACACACCTCAAACTACTTGATTCACACTCTAAATTTTGTGAGCTGATAACAGAACAGTTTGTATGCAGGCAGAAATTAGGCCATCTCTAATGCCCCTATCAGTCTAATTGAGACATATTTGCTCAACAGTTGTGTGTTCTCATGCTGCCAGCAGATGTCCCCTGGTACAGGGTTTCACCGTGTTTGACAGGTTGGCTATTCACCTGTCAGTCAGAGCAGAATTTAGCCGCGCTCCCCCTTCATTTGTGCCCTCGCGGTGAGCCAGCTATCAAGAACCGCTCGTTTTAAAACTTTGTTTGGAGTGGTCGGGCCACATGTGTCTCTGCGCCACTGACAAACTATGTGCAAGTGGTGACTGAGCCATCATGACAAAGACATTACCCAAAAGCCCCTATACTTTAGATCCGGCAGCCAATGTCATCATGACGGGTTTCAAAGCAGCTGTCTTTCCTATACCACTGCAATGAATGACTGAGGTGAAAAAAGTGCAAAGAGAAAAACACGCAGAACAGAAAGCCAGTAACCTGGAATTGAGTTTAATTTTGTATCATAAGTTTGCTAATAAATATAGCTTAAACATTTTTACTTGTTTAGAATACATGTTCAATAAAATCTTACTGTAAAAAGGCTCAATGTGCAAGTTGAAATATTGGCTCCGATCATATTAACTTTTTTAACATATTTTGGTAAACAGGCCTCAGATTTTACAGTAAAGAAATGTTTGTAGTTTTAGAGTTGTGAGAAATTCAGAATGGGAATTTAAATGTAATTTATGTTTGCAAGTAAAATAAAATGAACTTTGATTTGGAATAAAGATTTTTTTGTCATACAACATTAAACTAGAAAAGCAAAACTTGCCAAGGCCAAATTTGAATGTCTTTAAAAGTTACAAGCTAGGCTTTAGAGAATGACAGATGGATGGGTGAATGGATGGATGATTGATTTGAAATAAACTATATACTTTATATGAACTTTTTTATTATTAATAATACATAATTTTACAAAATACATTATGCTATACAAAACCAGACTCATTCTTCTCAATTTTGCCCAAACCGGTTTACCTTCTCTACTTCTGGTTTGCTTCTTGTATGCACATTGGATGAAATGGCAAGAGAATACTGTAAGCTCCTGGTATGAATCTCTCAATATACGCTTGTCTCTGTTGGCAGAGAGTCGGGGTCATGTGGGCATTTATGTAACTCTACCTGACAGCCCCGATACAGTGATGTATTCTTAAGGTGAGGCCTATACAATAATGTGGTGACAGGGCCAGTAGTGGATTTTACAACGTCTCGGGCAAGAGCTTCCTGTAAAAACAAAGCTCTTAAGCAGCCAATTTATAGTCCCTTCGCAATCTGGAGTAATGCCTATTTCTCTTGTTACCGTGGCAGTGAGCCTCTGGCACACGCTACGTTGCGTTTGAATGGTAGAAACGTACATGACTTTATTGTACCGTGATACAGTGAGCTGCCCGTGGCGGAACAGCAACAGAACGAGAGCAGAGGAAGATCTCAATTCCGTCCTATGGCATGAATAATGCCGCTGAATGGAAGAGCCAGATGTTTATTTAATGGAGGGCCTCGCAAAAACCCACCAGAGTGCTTCTATTATCCCAAAGCCCTTAACTCTGGGCCCTTCAATACGGTTTAAACAGTTTAAACATTCATCAAACTGCAATCAGCATTCTGAAGAGGCAGATGAAATAGCGACGGACGATATTAGACACAATGTCTTTCATTAAAACACTGTGGATGTCTTCTGTAAAACAAAGTGGATGTATGATGACCTCAAACGAATACAAAGCGAGAAAATACCCCAGTTGAATTCCTTCCATTAAAGTCAAATCTGTCTTTCGCTCCCCTTCTCCGTGTTTCTCTCGCCCCCTCCTCCCTTTAGTCCTCTCTGTCTTTGTTTCCACGAACTCTTTGTTTTCTAAATCTCTCGTTCACCGTGTTTGATTTGCAGCTACTAGGGCGGTGATTGCTACAAATTGGGACTTTTTTTTAGGAAACAAAGCAGTTTAAACGACCTGACAAAGTTCATTCCAGTGGCCCCACGTCATTCACTCCCTTTAGATTCCATCAGCCAGCTTCTCATTTATGTGGGGCGTTCAGACTGTGTTTTCATTGGCCGGGCGTTTGGCCAGTGCCACAGGAGTTATGGACAGGTGTCACAAGCAACTTCTGTCTCTCCTGCCTTTCCTGTTTTTCCCAAGGGGCAGCTGGATTCTGCAGACTAGACACTGAACAGAGGTTAACTGCAGTGACCTTAGAGAGCACAACAACCTGCATCTTACAGACTTGGACCTCAGGGACCTGTGGGAGTTTTCTGTGTGTCTGGTATTGAAGTCGTCAGAACGTGGGACTTGAGCGATTCAGACTATTAGATGGTACTGATCACAATATGCTTAAGGCAGAATTGTAAACCCATTAAACTCATTTTGAACTTTAACCAGTCAGTAACTGGTTCGTGTGTGATACAGTAGTTCAACACCACCAGGTAAAAGGTTTTTTTCTTGTCTCTGAGCATCATTAGCACACTTTATCTCTCTCTCTCTGTCTCTCATTCACACACATGCTTCAACATCTGTAGACTTGTTTTTTTTGAATAAGCACATAGACAGAAATCTACAGGCTCACAATTCTTCAGATTTACAATTTGTTTTTGTTTTTTTGAAATATAGAAAAATGCAAGTTTCCAGAAAGGTTGGTGCAAAGAAATAGAAAATACAGTTTGTAAAAAATGTTAATCACATAAAGAGATAAAACAGCCCTGGCATTCATCACATCCTGATAAGGCAGTTGCATGATTGTGTGTTGCATAAGTACAAATCTGCCTCGTTTTTACACATGCTCCCTGGGTGGAGGTGATGTTGCGAGTATGTGATTGGCAATAAAAAAACGTGGTTGTGGCAGTGCATGTCTTGTTCTCCTGACAGGCAGAGCACTGTTTGCATGGCCGGGGGTGAGTCTCAAATGCACGGCCCGACAGAGAGAGAATCCCACCATTTTCTGATAATGATGTGCTGTGCTTCCTCAGCTGTCTGTGCCTACTCTCTAAATGTTTTTTTTTTTTTTTTTTTTATGACAGATAAGCTCAGCGAACTAAAAGGCTGTTTAAAGCTGTCACGTCCTGACAACCATTACCCACTCATTTACATGTCTTTAAGCATGCTCCTTCAGGACGTCTATCAACTCTGAAGCATCTAGTTCAGGCTTTAATGAACTACACCTTTCCCTCCCTTTCCTCTTATTTGCTACTTTCTCAGTGCTTGGTAACAAGAGATCGTGTCTACAAGGAATGAGCAAAATACAGAATTTATAAAGTGAAATGTTGCCAATTCATGGGGAATTTAAATTGCATGGACCACATGTGTTCATGTAAATGTCAGAAATGTTGTACTTTTTTAATACTATGGTTAGTTCATACTGAAACATTGAACCTTTCTTCTCGTTTTCTCATTAGTGTGAGCAAAAGTGTTGGAGTGAAATATAGATTTGTAAGAAAGATATATTTTACGTTACCTTTAATTTTTAGAAGTCCAATACTGTGTTCTACAATAATATTGACTTCTCGCTTTGATGAAATATTCACTGCTAAAATCTGTAGTAACAGACCATAGTGTCTAATGAGGCAAACCTCCATAAGGCATCATACACTGCCACACATCTTTTTAGCGGTGGTTGAGGGCATTAAGATGGAGTCAAGGCCTGTTCACACCAAGGACGATAAGCTTTAAAAATCTTTTTAATGATGTAATAATAGGAACGTTCAAATAACAATGCAATAAATCACAGAATGGAATCACATACGGAATGATTTTGTCACAGCTGCTTGACAATAAACACTGACAGCCAATCAGAATCCATCAGATGCTCTAAATCTTACAGCAACTGTAATTGTTTTAATATTGGAAAATCAGTTTTAAAATCATTTTGATGGTATACACTGACCTCTAATAAGTCAAATGCCTTCTGATTTTATCCCATGCTTCCCCTTAAACATCACTTGGTTGTGTTTATTTACAGCAAAGGAAATGCTGCAAAAAGGCCATGTTTACCTTTCACTTCGAAAAGGCTGCATTGACAACAAATGCACACATACAGCTATCAGTTATATTCTGATACATTTATGACAATAAATTTCAGTCGTTTAACTGTATAGGACTCCAAAGCCTTAATACCTCACAAAGCAGCAGAGAACAAAACTGCAGCATGCCCACGGACTGGTGGCTGAACATCTGATGTGTACGGCACACATAGCTGGAAACACTTCCGGAGTTTCAAAGCTGTCATCAGATTGGCTAAATTATACAGGATTTCTTGGAGATGTGCGTGTCACCTTTCCATGAAGCTAAACCCTTCCACAAAAGAAAAAAGACATCGAGTTTACAACTGTGATAATAAGTGCTCATCAGGATCCACTAAATACTGGATTCTCAAAAGCATGTGAAAAAATGTTAAGTTTGCAGCAATCTTTGAAATATAATAAGAGTTTTACACACTGATCTGTTATTGTGTTGTTTCTACGCCCATGAACATGACATAGCACAAAACAAAATTTGATTGGTTGCTTCAACTGTTATGAGTCTGGGTCTGCAAGACTATCTTTATAGTTATTGATATGAGCAAGCCACTATTACTACATCTGGCTAATGTATTAAGTGGTTCATAAATGTTTAGTTTCCATTATTGGTTCATTTGAACTCTAAAACTGAAGATGGAGAAGCTTGTGAAAAAGTTTTTTGCCAAAGTCACCCCACTTCTTCAGCATGTTCAGGTTTGACATAAAAAACACTTGCCCTGTCTGTGTGACTGATGATTGGATACAAGCAGAAAAATATAACAGGCTGCACCAAACACCTTGACTATATAGTATACACTAGTTATATCTGGCCAGCATTCTGCAGATTCTTTTGAAGTGTCATTACTGAGTTTGTTGCATAAATTCCTTTGTGTTGAGATCCCTCTATCGTTCTCACTATAATCGCCCTTAGTCTAATATTGGATCAAGTTTCCCTCCTCTCTGACCTTCAGCCTCCTCATGTTCTCCAACCTTTCTCAAGCAGTGCAGCCCACCCCTTGTTGCTCGTGTTTCCATCTTGACAGGTCCGTGGTGTTACTCAGAGGGTTGTGCCTCCTGCCCAAAGCCCTCTATCTCCTCACGAAAGCAGCTGTTTTTACACAACTGTATCATCCTCCGGGGCTCTGGTGGGACTCCATGCAGCATCGTTAATCACAGCACCTCGTGCCTTCCTGGAGCTGAACCTCTTCTGCGGCACCATCCATCATAAAAAAGCAGAGTATGTGCTTTGGCTTTTCAGAAATAAATTGAGACACTACAAGAAAAAAAAAGCAATTAAGGAAGGAGTTTGGCCTATCATTCACAGGCTAATGTATCAAAATCCAAGATCAGTGAGCGGGAAGGGTTTTATTTTTTATACATTTGATCCAATCAGTCAGATGAAAATTGATAAAGAGAAAGCCAAATAAAAAAATATCCTACTAGTCCTACTATAATGAGCATACGTTTTGGCAGAGGTTGAGGATTGAGTGTGCCTGCTTTGGCGGCTACAGTTGCTGGAAGAAGTATGTGAACATTTACTTGCATTGTTAGAAACATTTCAAGGTTAAAAAAGAATGCAAAAACGAGAAAGAATTAGCAATGCCCGATTCATGAAACAATCATTTGTTTCAGTAGGATTTCTGTTGAGTAGGATTTTGGTGAATGAGCTGATCCAGTTTACATAAATTTAAATAATTTCTTCACAAATTTGATTCAGTCCTTTTCACAGTCAGCTTAAACAACACACAAATAACGTCATCTTCGTGTTTTTAGTAAATACACCATAAAAACATACACAGTGTACAAGTATGTGAACCCTTGGACTGTTTGGCATTTATTTGGCAGCACCATTTTTTCATTTACAAAACTCACTACCGGCAATATTCTTGGGATATGAGGTTGTGAATCACTCTGTTGAGACCATGCCAAAACATCTGAATTGGGATAAGGTAATTTCTTCAGAAGACATTTTGTTGTTGGTTTACTTCTGCTTTAGGTAACTGTGTTGTTGCTTTACCCAACTTTGCTAAAGCATTAATTGGTGGACAGATGGCCTTACTTTCTCCTGGAAATGTCCCGCTAAACATGGGAATTCATTGTTCTGTCAATGATAGCAAGCTGTCCAGACCTTGAGGCAGTAAAACAACCACAAACTATCATGGCCTCTCCACCATACAGTACTTTTCATTTGGGATGAATATTGATGTGCACTGCTATTTTTATTGAAACAACTTGACTTGGTTTTGTCTGTTCATAGAATCTTTAGAATATATATATACACACACACAATTCAAAGTTTAGGGTCAATAAGATTTTTTAACACTTTTAAAAACTTTCATGAGAAATTCATGCAATCCTCTCTCATACAAATTCATGCTGTACAAATTCATTCTCATTTACAAATTTAGCTTAATTGTACATATTTTTGCACAATTTCTATTAATTTGTACGAATGACCTACATCTAACCCTGCCCCTAAACCTACCCGTCCTTTCAAATCGTACAAAATCATAATAGTGAGGTTGTACTAATCCTCCACTTCATAAAAGATGTACGAATTGGTTTGTTAAGTTGGTGTCAAATGATCCTTAGAATTTGGAAATAGAATTTGAAAAACAAAAAAAATTTAATGATGTAAAAGTCTTTACTGTCACTTTTAAACAATTTAAAGTATTCTTGCTGAATAAAAGTATACATTTCTTTAAAAAAAAAAAAAAAAGTAAAACATGTTTGAACGGCAAGGCATAAATAAGCATACAAGCATCTACAAAAAGTAGAAGAGTGAGTCTGGATCGGTAGATTACTCCAAGCTACTCATCAGAATTAGTGTGATATAAGCTTTGGATAAAGTTAAACTCTGTTCTCTTGTTTAGCATTCATGCTGGCAAATAATCCTCTGATCTTCACTGGGCAAAGAGAGAGAGAAAGAAAAAAGAGAGGTGGAGGATTTTGCTATTGATAGCAGACAAAAAGATAATGTATGCTGAGTGTATGCCTTGAAGTCATGGGCAGCAGGGAAATGTGGAAATGGGTAATGAATTTCTCATTAAGTCCTGGTTAAGGTGGAGTAATGAAAGGCTGATATTGTGTAATTATCTATCTACATTACACTCATAGTAAAGTGTTCCAATGCATTTGTTGCAAATTGACCATGGTAAGGAGGGGCGAAATAAGGGCAATTTGCATGCGTCATTAAGATCATGCAATATCAGCCAGAGTAAGACATCTTAGCAGTGCATGCCAGATGAATATTAGATTAGTAAATCTAAAATTTTCATATTACATTTGATTATTACCTTATTTGTAAGGCATGTTAAAATATTAATACATACATACATATTTATATATATATATATATATATATAATGTAATGCTTCAGAAACAGGCTAAAATGTAAGTCGTAATTCACTGGAAATCTTGATAACCACCCTAGATTTCTACTGCTTGTTAATTAAACAAGTAGCAACATCTGATTCTTGAATGAAGTCATATCTTTTCAATGAACCATTTAGTCCAGTTCACTAAGTCAGTCGAAGTTATTTGTCAACGTAAACGGTTAAGATTGATCTGAATCTTAAGTTCAGAATTGTCAGTATTAGGTGAACTATTCCTGAAGGTTAATGAGAACCAGTCACCTGGCTTGGTTGGCCAAGAGGTCCTTATTTCACAAGCTCTGATTAGCTGACATTTCACTTTAACCTTGAGCTCAGAGAACGTTCTGTCACTGGGAGAGAGGGATTAAAAAATAGGAAGTGACTTGGAAGAAGAAAATCTGCACAGCGGTTCGACTGAGAGTACATGCACAATATTGTTTGCAATACAGTACATGTTAACTTGTTTAACATGACCATCTTCGCCAGTTTCTACATTTTATTGGCCCTTTCATACAAATGACCACATCATTTGCTTGGACCACAAATGCAAAATAAAAACTCAATCAGTCGAGATGTTAGTGAAAATGAACTCCAGCCTGTCCTTATATCAGACTTACAATTACTGGAGATTACAAGAGAATTATTTCCACATGTTCTCAATAAAAACACCATAATCTCTCTCTCCCAGCACATTAAGGTGCTTTTGTTTGGCATTCAGCTGAGAGAGAGAGAGAGAGAGAGAGGGAAAAGGAGGGTGAGGGATACAAAGAGCATACTGAGTGATAGACTAATATAGCATGTTACTATCGTGATTATTGCTCACAGATTTATGTAGTGTTAGAACAATCTGTAAATATCAAATATAGTACTGAAATGTGTTTTAGAAAAGTTATTTGGCTAAGCGCGCCCTGTCTTTAAGCACATATGAGTACATATTTCAGATTACACACACAGTACTCACTCACAGCTGTGTACATCGAAATCATTAGCTTCATTCAGCAGAAAACTAAAATTTTCCTTCTCCAAAAATGTAGGTCAGTTTAGCTACGCTGCAAAAAAAAAAAAAAAAAAAAGAAAAGAAAAGAAAAAAAAGTGTTATTTTAAGTGTAAAATCTTATAAAAATGCTACAGAAAATGAAATAAATAAATAAAACCTGTTAATAGGTTTACGATAAGTTCCTGTAAATACAGGGAAAACGTTTAAAACATCTAACCAGACGTTTAATGTAATTTTACCGTGAAATGCTGTTAATTGTACAGTTTTTAGAAGTAAATAGAACAAATCAATGTATAATTTACAGTCATAAACTATAAACTGATGTTCCCAGAATTCCATGTGTGACACCGCACATTTGAAAGTGTTTTGCTCAAATATATTATGTTTTTTATAAGTTTTGTTATAAGTTATGTACATTTGCCTTTATATTACAGTACATCTTCTGTTGTTAAATTAATGTTTATTGCATTAAGTGTCATGTGCATTACCGTGGTGGTGTGTTGTATTTGCATTTTTTATATATTAGTTTATACTTCTGCTTGTGGCTGTCTCTTTTACCACTATGATTATGGTGATTGTCAGTATGTTAAAGGTGCAAAACAGATTTTAATAACAGTGTGCAAATTTAAATAGCTGTAAATGTGTTTACAGTTTTTCTGTGTCTTTTTAATTTTTTTACAAAATTGTTCTGGCAGCCATAGCTGCCAACAATTTATTTAATTATTTTTTTTACAATGTACACTTAAAATGCATGGATTTCTTAGAAGTAGTTATAACAAAATACAAAAGACATGCAACTCAATGCAAAAGAGAACAAATGTTTTTTTTAAAGTGACTATTGTCTGTTGTTAATGTGATAAACTAAACCATTACTTAAATTTCATTATATATTTAATAAAATTTGATTCGGATATAATTGTGAAATATTCTAATAAAACGAAGGGAAAAAAAGATCAGAAAAGCAATGCAATTCAAATGTTCCAAGTGTCCAAAATACTTTCTGGGGCCACTACATGTCATCTTAAGTCTTTCCCTAAGTTTTTATGTATTTCCTAATATTTTAATATCCCATTCGGATACGATTTCTCAACAATCTAAAACAAAAATAAAGACTGTGCACTGTAAACATCAATTTCAGGACAAGCATCCTGAAGAAGAAGAAGGAAAAAATAAACACTTCCACAGCCATATCAAAAGGAAGTTGAATTTAAGGACGCTAGTGTGGTGTTTAAAGAGGTATATTGAAAGAGTTATTGACAGATGAAAGGCTAAATATGGAAGCACACAAGAAATTGATCGCATTGGCTATTGTGTGTGTGCTGACCATGGCCAACTCTGTCCATCTGGCTCAAGTACAAAACAAATTTCATGAAAGGGCCAGGAAAAACAGGTCACTTCTGATGTGAAAACATCACTGACAAAGAGCGTTCTCATTGCGCTTCATTGCTGTTAGGATGTTGTTTCTTAAAAGAGACTGGCATGCATTGTTTCTCTGGATCTCTGTGTGATCAGACTGTTGAGTTGAGTGTTCAAGTGGGTGTTTCAGAGGCACAGGGGCAGCTTTTGTAAAGGAAGTGCATATACGTTAGTTCAGCTAAAGTGCATGGAAATATGAGCCTGATCCCCCTCTGTTAGTATGGACTGTAACAGTTCACTTTATTACAGAGGGAAAAATACATATGTCTAACACCGGTCATATGACAAAGCAGAAAGTATTCACATGACCTTAATGGTGCTGTGAGTTTTAGTTCCAAAAGCATGTGTTTCAAATATAGATAGTTGTTTTAAGTTTTTCAATTCTGCTGTCAAACAATTTGGTTGTGTTTTAAAATGTAATTGTGGAACTGAAATGTCGAAACCAAAACATCACTATGGCTTGGGTTTCTAGTGTTTCTAATTTGTTCAAATATGCTGAGTGAATGACAAAAGTTTAACTTGAGCTAGCCAAGAAAAACACATCAGACACTGGTCCGCTGTGGGACAGGCTTTTTTTTGGAGGCATAATCAATGTATTCTTTGTTGCTGGTGAAAGGAAAAGGGAACTATTGTCAAATATATATAGGGTATTTTTTTACAAGAAGCATGACTTTTAAAATATTCCCATGAGCACTTTACAAGATGGAGGTTCAAAAATTGACAGAGTACTTCTCCACAAGCAAGGACCACCGGAGCATCTGGCAAGATCATGCATATGAAACAAAAACCTTCCTATTGCACAAGAATATGTGAAAGTGAAGTGGTCAATCTAGGGGTTGCATTTTTATGTGAGAAGCAAGAAAATGATACACAGAGTACTATGACATGCGAGAGAAATGTAACCCAATGCTGTGTGAAGTAGATATAAAAATCGCAAAGTGTTTTAACGATCCTGGTTCAGATTCATCCAAACGATTCTAGTTCCTTAAAGGAATAAGTTACCCAAAAATGAAAATTACGCCATATTTTACTCACCCACAAGCTAGGTGTTTATGACTTTCTTCTTTCAGATGAACACAGTCTGATTTTTTTTATACTGGCTCATCCAAGCTTGGTAATGCTGGTGGATAGCAGCCATTATTTTGAAGCTCTGTAAATCGGATATTTTCCGATAACCTTTAAGCCTCTGGGGAGGGGTTATCACATGTCCTCTGATCGATAGGTTTTTGTAACAAAATGATTTGTAGTTTTCAAAACATTTCATAAATAACCAACTTCCATTGTTTTGTTTTTCTAAGTCGCGGCTTCTTGGCTGACTTTTAAATTGACTTACAATGCAACTTTACGTCGAGTCAGCCAAGAAGCCAGAACTCGGCACTCTCACTCTCTCTAATGGTGGTTGCTATTCTGAGATACTTAGAAAAACGAACTTATTTAAAACAGTTTTGTTTTTCGTACACTGTTTAGGAACAATAAATGCAGTTTAATAACTGGCATAAACAATACATTTACCCCAAGTCAGTTTTTACTTACTGTAAGTTTGTGTGTGAATTTATTTATTTATAATTTTTGTCACGGGTATCCAAAACGGTTTCATTGGCAATTTTCTGGTTACCAATATTCTTCATAATCAAACATTATAAAACTATAGATAGATAAACAGGTGTCTTTTTCAGGAATCAAATATACTGAATGCAATTTATGTTTTTGAGTTACTACACTGTTTGAGATCTATAATTGATTTTTTTTAAAGCAACCAGTTCTGAAAAGTAATCTTTAATAAACCTAGAAAATGTGAGGATAGATAAAGAGGCACATTGACAAATGTGCAGCACAGTGACCTGGCTAAGCTCAGGATGCTGCTGGGGGCATTTAGTGTAGCTGTTAATGTGCATGTGGCAGCTGGTCACAGCCTCTTTGAGGAAGCTGTAGGTCTGAGAGAGGCCAAAGTTTCATACCTGCCTCCCACCCGTTGCGCCCGTGCTCCCTCTCCCCATCTAGCACAGAACAACGGCCCCTTACATCGCTGGACTTTCTCACCTCGTCGAGCCCAAAACAAACAGAGTGCAATGTGGAAAAAAGATCCCTATTTCCCAAGAGTATGCGAGAGAGCTTCACCAGATGTTTATAAACCATAACTTTGAAATATGGCACAAAAATGCTTACAGGCTGTCATGTTGCGTTAATACTGAGAGAACGACAAAAAAAGTCTAATTATTTCCAGATGAGGATTTTTTTCTCTCTCTCTTTCTCATGTTGGAACGCGAGGAGTGTCCAAACTTCATAAATCTGAAATATGTGCTGCGCTCTCCATTTTTTGCTTCCTCTGGATGCCCCCCACCCAGCTGAAAAAGAAAGAACGAACAAGAAAAACACAGAATGGAAGTGGGCTACAGAGAGCTTGGCCTCGGGGGTGGGGGTAGGTGGAAGAGTTACTGCCCTCTAGTTCATTATAAAAATCAGCTCGGGGTGTTTGCCTTTCTGAGCGGTTTCCTCATGCTGTGAATCGGTGGTGGAAAGAATCTAACGTTTATCATCATTTTGATAAAAATAAATCCATAAAGCATGTAAAATCGACTCATTTTGGCACCACTTTCCCCACACCATTCACTCCAAAACCCCAACAACAACGAACGATCCACAAAAAGTGCCAAACAGCAGCGTGACGACGAGGAAGTAGTTTTACAACTGTGCCTATGAGACTCGAACCTGGCTTCTCGCTCGATGGAATTCAGAATAAAGGTGAAGAGCAGCAACACCACACTGTAAAGCCCGCAGGGCATTCGGGCACCGTGATTAGATTGAGTCCAATAGTACAGCCAAGACGTCAAAATGATGGAGAAACACGCAGCTGACCTGCAGGTCTGGAAGTCATTAGACAGGTTTGAGGCAACACTACACCACACACAGACAGCTATTGCATCCATAATAGCCGTGGGTGTTCACTATCATATTTCCCCACCTTTTTCATTATATTTTAAGCCCTTCTTTGTGGATGTCTGTTTAAAAATTGCCAAAGACCTAACAGATAATAGCTGCAGCGTGTGATCATAATGGTCGTATTAGTCTCCACTTTTCTGTGTTATTCACACATAAACACGCACACGGGTCTACATCACACCTCGCTGTTTATGGAGGTTACAAAGTGCCAAATTCATGTCCCCACATAATGTCTCCCAGAGTTCCAAAGTCATGGAGAATCCCTATTATCCCATCTCAGATGAACTCATTCACAAAAAGGTCCATATCACACACCGCACGTGATTACCTCGATACAGTACAGAACTGTATGTCCCCTGAGGAGGACACGAGCGAGAGCTTCTTCAACACGCTCGAGCGTAATTGGGATACATACATAAATTAGACGTGCAAAGTTTCCTCCCCCCGGACAGAAGTTCCTTGGTCCTTGAGATTAAGCACTCATCTCCGTATTGACATGTTTGTGCGGCTGTAGGTGTTTCGATTTAAGCCCAATCGATTCCTTTAAGTATCTAATATAAGGAAGGCAGGCCGTAAACACGTCAAATTAGCGGTAATGAATAGCACCGCACAAGTAGAAGGGGCTGTCGAAGCCCGTACGAGGGACAATACATTAGGAAGAGTTATATGTGCCTGCCCTCTTCAGCACAGAGGGTTAAACAGCGCCTTGGCAGCCTCGGCTCCAAAGTGGATAGGGCTGTGGGGTGGTCACACACTGTTTCATTGGCTGAGGTACAACAGCAACAAGCAGAAATTAATGTGAATCTGTAGCTGATTTTAGTGGGCAACAGGGCCTGTAAACAGGAGGCTTTCACAAGCCCTCCAGCCCCAAGGAGATGAGCCAGGAGCGGGGTATGAACGCGCCAAGATGGAGCACGGGGGTGGTGGTGAGGATGGATGTGTGGATGGAAAGATAGATATTTCACAATCACACACACGAAGCGGAGATGGATGGACGGACAAGTAAACTATAAGGCCTGCATGAAGACACAAGAAAGACAGGCGGAGAGAAACGGAGGCAAAGAGGAAGGGAAAACAAACGTGAACATTTATTTTCCCATCGCCGTATTTATAAAACAGCGAAAACCGCCTCGCTTTAATAAGCCATAATTCCTTTCGGATGGTTTTGTATATTGTTACAAGAACAGCTGGGGCATGTTTTGTCTTCACGTCGTGGTTCGTAGATAGATCGCCAGAAATGAAGGGGTGCACAAAAAAGATCTTGTATGGCATCTGATATCTATATTTGCTGTATACGTTTGTACCAATTCAGCATTTAAATACAGAATTGTTTCATTAAATTGCAAATCTTCCATCACTGATACACAACATTAATCACCAATTAGCTTGTCTTGTGACTCTGCAGTTCTGTCATTATAGTATAATGGCACTTAATGATGCTTGGGAAACGTAATTAAAAGAAACGAATATATAACATGGGAAATCACTACGAAGCATCAATCAATGTGTCTCTGTCAATGGAGAGTTCCGTCAAACGAACAAGCTTCTATTCTGACCCCATTAAGAACAAATCAAGGGCTGATTTGCTCCATGTCCAAATGTCACACAGAGTTAGTGCTTTACAAGACAGAGATAATTACTTTTGCCAATACAGTTCTCAACTGGGATGCTAACATGGAAGCAAAAGGAACGGACAGAACATTCGTAAACAACTTCAAAATGTGTGTTTTTTAAAGCTAATGGAGTCCAGTATGTTTTTGACACTATTAACTTTCATTGTTTTGTCAAACATTCTTCGAAACATCTCCTGTAGATGAAGAAATCATTTTTAGGTGAGCTATCTCTTTAACAGTTGAAAAGATCTGTCCTCGCATGTACCTGCTATGGAATATGTTTAGTTAATAAAGGCTGCTAGATCGATCAGTTATCAGAAAAGCCAAAGATCACCGATGCGTAATGCACTCCGGCAAATGCACCTGCCATAATTGAGTGACGTACACGCGCTCTATTAGTTTTGTGGATTTATTGTGGTGTCCCTGTCCATTTATCTCCTTTATGATGTTGTAATCATAACCACACATTGTGATAAATAATTACTGCTGTGGAATAAACAGCTAAACACACCGATACCTGCACTAATGGCTCCACATTCATAATTCAGCTATCTCACTCCTCTGCCACTCTGCAGTCAATTTACTGAATCACAGCCAATTGGCAGCCACAGCAGGAGGTGAGAATAGCCAGAGCAATCAAACGAACGGTAATATATGCAGGTTTGTCTAACAGAGTTCATGTTGCCTCATTCTCTGTGGTGCCACCTGTGATATCTAAACGGCTAAATGCAGCCTCCGTCATCCATTAGGTCCCTCCGACCCTCTCATTAGTCCTACTCACAGCAAATTACCCGCAGCAATTAGAATAAATATCAAACACAACAAGCCCCGGCCACGGCATATTCGGGTTCACGCTGGAACACCTACTGTGGGTGTTCTGATTAGGGTGAAGCTTACATCAGAGCCCTGCAGTGCAGCCGAGGTAAAACACAGTGTTAAATGGACAGCGTTACTGCTGTAGTTTTGTCATGTGAGGATTGAACCTTTTGCATGTTCTGGTTACAGATCATGAGTTTGAATCAATGATCTGGCTGATAACAGCAATTTATAGGGGCATAAAAACAGTACATTTTGTTCTGTTCCTCTAAAACATCTATGGGGCTTTAGAAGACAACTCATGCTCTTTTGCAAGTGCCTTTGTGTTCTTCATAAAATTGGAAAGCTTTAGTCCTCATTTAATGTTATTATTTATTACACGGCTCTCTGGAATGCTTGATTCTGATTGGTCAGTTCGTTGCAGGTTCGTTCTTTTCGAATAATAACCGCTCCAAAGTTATAACGCATAGCCGGTACTACTTATGTTTAAAATCCCTCCGCGCCAACAAGGATTACCGTTTGGCGCCATCTTGTGACAAACACTGGACAACATAAGGTGCAATAAATAACTAAAATACATCCGTTGT
>JAUCMU010000026.1:17698734-17718196 GCA_032275025.1 Enteromius treurensis | reverse complement strand
ACCAATTATGTATCCTGACTAAAGCCATTATTAAACAATATTGCTCGTTTTCCATTGTTACATGAAAGGATTAGCAGGTTTATAGCCGACCGTTAACTAGTATTTTTTAATGACACCTATATTACATAAAGTAGTTAATTTAACCTATTTACAACAGATTTTTTTTTTCATTTACTATGCAAATAACATTGCTTACCTTTTTTAAATGAAATGAAAAAGAGCAGCGATCAGTTCTGCAAGTTGTCAGCGGGAATCTCCAGCGCATGTGCCTCCTCGTGCTCACGAGCCGATTAAACCGCGCGTTGAAACAGGAAATGCTTGTAAATTGAAAACTGCTCATTTTTATCATGTTGGATTCATTCAATATTCTCTCTTTTTGGAATTATTCAATAACAATAGCTAGATCCTTGACAACATAATTGAGTAGATTTTATTCCAGTCATTTTTAATTCATTTTAATTTAAAAAAGAATAAAAAAAGCAAGGAATTAATTTTGTTAAATAAATTTTACATATTAAATTTAGTGAAATCTACAAACCCACAGAATGACTTTTTACAGTGTACGTTCTATATAGTATGAATGGGGGTAGTATGAATGGAACTCGGACGTACTACATGCGCCATATTGATGCTGTCACGTGTCACGCGTTGTCACAACAGCGCGACAATTTAAACTTTCAATAAGTGTACTATTCTCACCGCGGTGTTTATGAGCACCGCACGCCAGTTCAGCCCCATTGAGCTACCGGACATTATCGAGTTGGCATGGGAATCAGGAGTCTTTCTTTGCCCGATGACAGTGGGGTCTCAGGCAGGAGGATTGAGCCAGGCTGATCGGTCATCTCCAGAGACACAGCACAAGATGGCGGCCGTTCGTGAAGAGCAGCGCAAAATGGCGGACGATTGCGAGACGCGACACAAAATGGCGGTCAATCGCGAGGAGGATCTGCCCAGTCCGCTGCTCCCAGACCCCGTTTAGCTATGTAAAGCTCTACTTATCCCGGTTACACAGCCTAAGAGACTGTTTTATGTCCGATCCGCTTCAGTTACCAGCCAGGGGTTCTGTACCAAGCCCAGTTGGTTCCGGTTTCACAGCTCAAGGAGTTGTCTACCACGTCGGGGGTTTTCGAGTCACCCCCAGAGGGCGCCTTACCAGTCAGGTAACAAACAACAGCTAGGGGAGCTGTTTGCCACTCCAGTGGATCCCGAATAGCCCATAGAGGGCGCCGGTGCCATCACTCAGCGAGAGGGGCTGAGTGATTCTCAACCAGTCACCGAAGGACAGTTAGGGAAGCTGTCGAAGGCCCTCACGATTCCTGTCGCACGGTACGAGGGACCGTGTTCAACCCAGTCTGTCCCGGTTATGCAGCCTGAGAAGCTGCAGAAGGCCCTCGTTGTGTAAAACCAGTCAGTAACGGGTTCCAGCCCAGTAGCACAATACGAGGGGTCGTGTCATGTCCAGTCTGTCTCGATTACGCAGCCTGATGAGCTGCTGAAGGTCTGCGTTTCCTAGCCTGCATGTAACGGGTCTCAACCCCGTTGCACAGCACGAGGAGCCGTGTTCCAAAAAGTTGGTCTGCAATTTGGGTATGGTTTGGCCGGATCTGCCAGACACGGTCTGTGATCCTGAACCCGAGTGGCCGGATCCGCCAGACGCTATCTGTGATCCTGAACCCGAATGGCCAGATCCGCCAGACCCAGTCTGTGATCTCTGGGAATGTTGACCGCGGCCATGGATTTCCCAGGGGTTCTGCTGATGACTGCACAGACTCAGTGTCGCTGTCACATCATACAGCGACTCTCAGCAGATGTCAGTCCAGCGCCATCTATACTGTTGCCCTTATTACTTCAGAGTTTCACCTCTTGGTCTCCTCAATACTCTTTGGCCTAGCGCTTCGTCACAGTATTAAAATTAAATTGTATTTTATGAATGCGAGAAAAATACTAAATGTTTATTTTTGGGTGAATTTGAATTTTATGCAGCTTCTCTTGATCTGGCAAATTATTATCTTCGCTATAATTGTATGCATATTAACTGTTATATTTTTATTTGTTATAAAGATGTCAGATTACAACTTGGGAGTATTGCCACTTCATGCGTGGATATTTCCATGAGGAAGCCACACTGTGTTCACAGGTATCCTTTCACATTGAAAACTATTTTTCAGCCATTGAGGTTCAGAAAACGGTTCACTGTTGTCTGCAGATGAACTTATATAGTGGGGCAAAACAGTATTTAGTCAGCCACTAATTGTGCAAGTTCTCCCACTTAAAAAGATGAGAGAGGCCTGTAATTTTCATCATAGGTATACCTCAACTATAAAAGGCAAAATGAGAAACAAATCCAGAAAATCACATTGTAGGATTTTCAAAGAGTTTATTTGCAATTATGGTGGGAAATAAGTAAACAATAATATAATGTAATCTCAATACTTTGTTATATACCCCTTGGTGGCGATGACAGAAGTCAAACGTTTTCTGTAAGTCTTCACAAGGTTTTCACACACTGTGGCTCGTATTTTGGCCCATTCCTTCATGCAAATCTCATCTAGAGCACTTATTGGGCTGTTTTTGGGCTGTCGCTGGGCAACACGGACTATTAACTCCCTCCAAACATTTTCTATGGAGTTGAGATCCGGAGACTGGCTAGGCCACTCCAGGACCTTGAAATGCTTCTTACAAAGCCACTCCTTCATTGCCCAGGCGGTGTGTTTGGGATCATTGTTATGCTGAAAGACCCAGCCATGTCTCATCTACAATTCCCTTGCTGATGGAAGGAGGTTTTCACTCAAAATCTCACGATACATGGCCCCAATCATTCTTTCATTTACATGGATCAGTCGTCAGTCGCATAATGTTTCCACCCCCATGCTTCACAGTAGGTATGGTGTTCTTTGGACACAACTCATCATTCTTTCTACTCCAAACACGACAAGTTGATTTTTTACCTAAAAGTTCTATTTTGGTTTCATCTGACCATATGACATTTTCCCAATCCTCTTCTGGGTCATCCAAATGCTCTCTAGCAAACTTCAGATGGGCCTGAACATGTACTTGCTTAAGCAGGGGAACACAGCAGGATTTGAGTCCATGGCAGCACAATTTTTAATGAATTATTGTGATTTTCTGAATTTTCTTTTCTTATTTTGTCTCTAATAGTTGAGGTATACTTACTGTATGATGAAAATTATAGGCCTCTCATCTTTTTAAGTGGGAGAACTTTCAAAATTGGTGGCTGACTTAATACTTTAGTTTAGTAGGCTCCGTATAGTTTTTAGCAATTATTGTCAATTTGATTAAAGAGATTCTATTGAAATTGAGCTGATCTAGACAACAACGTCTCTGCATGCAATAATGAAATGCCTTTAGCTGAAAATGTATTGTTTAATCTTGTCATTATACATTACTGACACTCTATTCATTAGTGTTTTGACATATTGTATTGTTAAAAGCGCTGTATAAATAAAGGTGATTAATTAATTAATTCATTGATTCTCTCACAGGTCCACTGCCTGAATGATGTGTGTGGCTTGCTGCCATTCTTGAACCCCAATGTACCAGATCAATTCTACAGATTGTGGCTCTCCCTTTTTCTTCATGCTGGGTAAGGCTCAGGTCCTTATATATTCAATCTCTCTCTCTGTACATGGAAGGGGATTTAGACTAAGGCTATTAATAGATTTAACACTTTGACACAAAAATGTTATTAACAGTTTCTATGATCCATGCTCATGTGATTGTTTTTCAGTTTACTGCATTGCCTGGTGTCTGTGATTTTCCAAATGACTATACTTAGAGATCTGGAGAAACTGGCAGGCTGGTTACGCATTTCAATCATCTACATTTTCAGTGGTATTACAGGAAACCTTGCCAGCGCCCTCTTCCTACCATACAGAGCAGAGGTAAGGCAAAAGTCTACAGCACAGTTTAAACATAAGCTAGCCTAAATGTAGTGTTGTTACGGTACCAAAACTTCAGTATTCGGAATCGATACCAGTACAAATCCACCTTTCGCGGTACCCATTTCATTGTACTTAAGCAAAAACATGCTCATTTAAAAATTGTTAGTGTTTTTTTATTTAAAATGAAACTGTTCTAAAGTTACCTCATGTTCTTAGTTTTAAATTTCATGTAGCTTTAAATTTCTTACATTTTTGCCAGATGTTTTTCAATTTGTTTTTATTATCTGTCAAACATTACCTACTTGTGTGCCTTTAGGCAGAAGGGATTTGGCTGCTTATTTTACTTACTGTAATGTAGTCATTTATTGATCGGGGAGAAGAGTGGAAAAAGAGAAATGGCAAAAATGAGAAAGAAAGTGAGAAAATCAGAAGAGAAAAGAGGAATGTGCCCCCAATGAAACCTGCCAAGTACAAAAGCTTAATTCATTTATCCAAGAAGCTGTTTGGGATTACTGGGTGAAAGAAATAACTGTCTGGAGGGTAAAAGGTTCCCCCAGGGCCCTATCTCTTGTCAGCTTTCCTTGAATTCTGCCTTTTCGCTCCCTTTAATTGTTTCTTTTACCAGATCTGTACATGCAATGTAAACAAAAGCCACTTTTATTATTTTATTATTATTTGTTCTTATTGAAACTCCTAAAACCTCAGCCTCAAATCTGTTCTCAAATAAACCTTTTTAATCCAGAGTTTACAGTAAAGCCATACTGAAATACACACCAGCAGTCACACCTATTGCCACAATTTCAACTCTAATATGATCACATGAAATGTTTGTCCCTTGCACATTTAAATTGTAATAGTAATTCAATCTTTTTCCATGTCAAGATAATCAGCTTCCATAGATTAAATTCCCAGTGGTAGGAAAAACAAATAACTCCAAATAAGTGGAAATATTTGGTGGTTGCAAATATAACAAATGCTGTTTTAGATTAAACCACCAGTGGTGATAACGTCGAGGATGAGGCTTAGTCAATACTGATCAATTTTACAGATTCATAAAGACTTTTTTTGTTTGGTTGTATGGCAATGTGAACAACTTTGGGCAATGTTGCCATCAGTGGGCAGCTAGGTGAGACACAGGGTCAACGACTGATCTAAAATATCCAGATTGAAATGTGTTACCCATTCCCAAAAGGAAAATGCCAAAGCAAAAATTGCTCAAAATGTTCCCCCGTGTGTCATTAGTAACTTACAGTGCCTCACTGCCTTCTGACACATTTGCGTGCAAGGTGGTTACTGGTCTGAAATCCATGGTAGCCTTCGTTGGCCAAGGCCTGCCCATAAGGCTGTTTTGACCGATATGTCAAAACAACCAATCACAGTTTGTTTTGTTCAGTGTCTCAAGTTTTAAATCTTTTGTAAAGATTCTGTGCCATGGACTTGCATACTTTTAAAAATCCAACGTTAAGTTGATCTGATAAGCGCTTAGTCAAGGTCCCAGTCATGCTCTGTTATTTATTTGGCAATTCTCAATATTATCTCCTTAGTAGCATGTTTATTACTAGCATACTGGCTGCTCGTTAGTACTTACAAAGCACATGTTAATGAACTGGCAAATATTAACATATTAACTGCATAACCATACCTTAATCCTATCCCATACCTAAATGTAAAGACTACTTTACTAAATATTAATAAGCAGCAAATTAGGTTATTAAATGAAAACTCTGAATTAATAATAAATATGTTCCCCATTTATTTTATTAATTTACCTAACGTCATTAGAGTAATGTAGTTATGTGTTATAAGGTACTTATACTTGCAGCATTTATGGTTACATGTAAAATTTTTGCACTGCATTCCCCCCCCCCCCCCCCAAATACAGTTTTCGGTCTGTTTAACTCACACTTGCCAAGACATCTTGAAGATGCCTGAAGTTGGTCACCTTCCATTTTGGCACTGCATGTTCTCTACCTGTCTTCATGTCAGGCAGATCTGGTGATCGATGTGTGTTATCTGCTTATTAGCCCTTGGCTAATCCAGGCTCTTATCTCTTCTCATGTGCTGACGGAAAGTTGGAATGCACTCCTCTTGTCAGGGATGGATTAGTGATGTTTATGATATACTAAAAAGCACTGCTGAGCTTGCAGATCTACAAAAAAATCTCATACAGGAGGTGAGGTCACTGCAGCAATTACCTTCAGAAAAATAATTGTCTATGCAGAGTATCGTACTCTATTTCTACAGTATATAAACAGCATTCTGCACAAAATATAGGCTTTATTTTTTTTCTTTCTTTTGTGGTAGAATTAATTGTCAAGCCTGTTCTGACAAAGATTAGTTATGATTACTACATTTTTACAGTAATTTTCCATATTAGATAAAACAACCATTATGCTTGTAATCACTTTGGGTCTTAATGCATAACACTTGTAAACCAAAACAGTGATGCAGCATAATTATTTATAACTACTGTAATAGTTTTTGTTGTATTTTAGTTTTCCCACAATGAAAATAGCCATGGAAATCAAACAGACGGATAGATCCCTCGAGCAAGCATTGGCTCAGCACTCTTATTTTGAGATGCGTCATTCAAGTGCATCATAAGCAAAAATCACCAATTTATAATATGTAAGCACATAGTTTGTAAATTTTTTTCAGAGACAGTTGTTGTTATTATGGCCACATGAAAATCATATTTTCTACTTCAGAGACATGTGTCCAGATCTTAAAATCTGAGCGTAATGTAGGCAAAGAAGGTTACTCTTAAATCAGCTCTCACACGCAGTGTAATCTTATTGACCTTACTCACAGTCCTGTCTGATACCCTACACATTTGC
This sequence comes from Enteromius treurensis, assembly GCA_032275025.1. Taxonomy (NCBI): domain Eukaryota; kingdom Metazoa; phylum Chordata; class Actinopteri; order Cypriniformes; family Cyprinidae; genus Enteromius; species Enteromius treurensis. Next base: position 17,711,457 of record JAUCMU010000026.1, on the reverse strand, counting down.
GACTCAGCTCCTCCCTGAAGTGTGACAGGGGCATAGAGTCCTGCTGCGGGTGTGTGAGCGTGAGAACTGTGGAAGGTGTGGCACTTCTCTGTGTGTGTGTGTGTGTGTGTATGTGTGAGAGAGAAAGCATTCCTGTCTCCGTCCTCTTCTCCTGGCCTTGCGGAAAGGTAAGATATCTCAGCTTAGCCATCTGCCCGAGCAACTCTTTTCAGCCCTGACGTCATTCTAATCAGGTCATAAGTGGCCTCTGCAGTGGATTTTCACCACTGCTCTTTGCCAGTTCTGATAATCCATACTGGAAAACATGGAACAGTTATTATATAGAAGTCACTGAGCTGTCTAAAGGCCAAAAGCCACATTGTGGCTTGATAAATTTATTTGGTAAATAAAATGGTTACAAGGTTTTAAAATCCAAGCAATTAGAAAGCTGAAAACCCTCAAGCCATATTTATTTATTTATGAGATGCTTTAATCTATATAAATTAAATGGAACAGATTTTTTTTTTATAGCTGAAAATGGCTAAATGGATTCATATTTGATTCTGTATTGGCATGTATTAACAGATTCTGCTTTCAAATTCAGACCATCGGTATTATCCATCTGGCTTACCATTCACATTTGTGCACCTGTCTGACAATCACCCCCTTGTTTATCTGACCTTTTGCATAATAACAGGGCTCTAATAGTGACCACTGAAAATGTGTACAAAGCACATCTTTCAATTAACGAGATGACATCAGAGACTGAAGCTACTGTTAAAGTGTCACCTTAAGCATGTAAACACTGGTTTTTAAAGGGATAATTCAGCCAAACATTAACATTGCATCACCATCTGTTTCATGCTGGTTGAAACCCATATATACCCCCAAATAAATAAATAAATATATATATTATAGTAGTAACCGAGTTACAATGTTATAAAAGTAACTATTGCGTTACTTAAAAAAAAATTAAATGGCAAACTTGGATGCCCCCAATATAAAATGTTATATTAATGAAACTAACTGGCGGTGGTGTTTGATTATTATTTAGTTAATTATTTAGTTTATTATTTGTTTATTTATTATTTTATTAAAAACTGGTAAAAATGTTTTATAAGATGAAAAAACTACTATGAAATCTACTACTAATAACAATATAAAACACAATCAGTATTAATGGGCTTCTGGGGTCATGAATATTAATCACATAGTCTGTGTTCGCTCTAATTGATTTGCTGAAATCAAAACGGTGACAATAGGTGAGCGCCAGCCAACAAGATTTTCATTAGAGCATTAGTCCCGCATACTACCAGAGAGACCTGCAGTTCTTAAAAGCTGAGGAATTCCAAATGAAATGTTATTTTGACAGGTAAATACAACAAAGAATATTGTTTACATGTAGGGTGTCATGTTTGCATGTTATGAAAGACTGTCTTGTTACTTATCTTTCTTTGCATGTGTCTGTGAGACAAAGTGATGGCAACCCGTGCGCCTTCACAGAGTTTATAGTGTGTCAAATACACACTGAAATGGACTGAAAATGAATGATATTTTATTAAAAATTAATAATTAATGCTAATAATATTATAGTACATTTTAGGAACGCCACATGTTATTGTCTATAACGGTAACAGCGTTTTAACGGGGGAAACAGTAATTTGTTTGATTACTCGTTACTGAAAAAATAACGCAGTTTGTAACACTGTTTATTTATAAGGCCGTTATTACCATCACTGATATTAAGACAATTTTATTATACAATTATATTTATTTTGTAACGTAAATATTCAACATCAAAAGACCTTTTTGGCCCCTTTCCCATCAAATAAAATTCACGTGGACCCACAAAACCTATTTTATCCCTAACATGTAAAAAATGCAATTGTCCATTCTCTTCTCAACAAAAAGAAACTTTTTCTCCTCACCCACACCAAATATGGACTTTTAAAACTCTTTGAAACTTCACTGAAACCTGGCTGAGTGAAGCCATACCAGATAACGTACTTAATTTGCAGAGTTACCAGCTGTTCAGAGCGGACTCTCCAGATGCCTGCATGAGAGCAGCAATGTTATGTGCCACCAGAGGCAGTAACATGTTGAATCACTGTTACACAGCAATAAAGGATGCATGTTACAGCATGTTTGGGGTTCTCTGATCACTTTGGTGTGGTTTGATTAAGAGATGGACTAATGAAAAAGTTTTTTGATTTAATTTTTTTAAATGTATTTATTTATTTGTACAAATCAATTTTAACCTTACTGATTGGAGGGTTTTTGCGACTGCATCGACTGATCTGGATGAGCTCACAAAGACTGTGACTTTTCATATCAGTTTTTATGATATGTGCATCCCCACCAGGACATATTTATCTTTTATCTTTAGGTTTATCTTTTATTAATGATAAACCATGGTTTACTGGAAAACAAACTAGAGCAGTGGGGATAAAACCACTGCACAAAATTGTCGCCGACTCCGAGCCACTGCACAAGATGGCTATCCCACCAAAGCCTACAGCCGTCTCGGATGTTAAGCCACTGTCTTCAGCCACCATGCATGCCCCGCCAGTGTACCCCAATATTATCTGAGATCTCGTCATGCCTAGTCAAGGCCAAGGAGGCCGTTTTTGAATTCCCACCCTGCCCTGTCACGGCTATGGAGGCAGTTTCTGAGTCCTTGTTCTGCCCTGTTTGCCCTGTCACAGCTATGAAAGCCGCCTTTTGAATCCTCGTCCTGCTCTGTCATGGCTATGGAAGCCGTTTTTGAGCTCTCAGACTGTCCTGTCATGGCCGCTGAGGACGTTGTTAACCCCTCTGTGCTCTCTGTTACAGTCCTGCACTGCCATGACCCCATGTGCCACTATCTCCACAGTCCAGGCCCACCATTGCTCCATGCTTCAGGTCTGGGTCCACTTCCACAGGGACCCGGTCCCCCATCCCTCTTCCGTCTCTGCTCCACCACCACACTCCTGGACTATTGTGTTTGGAATATCTGGAAGTCGTTCCTTAGGAGGGGGGCTATGTCACGTTTGTCAACTGGAGTGCCCACAAACTCCAGCAGAGGGCATTCCACCCCGGGCTGTGTTCTGTGTTACCCCTATCTGTGGCTCCCTGTTCAAAGGACCTTTGTTTTGAAGTGTGTGCTCCTTGTTTGTTACCATGGCAATTGATCAGGTCCTCCCCCTTTGATAACTTGTTGTCTTGTCTTTAAAAACTCTTTGTTTCTTTAAGCCAGTTGCAGAGCATTGAGTTTTTCCTCGTACAAAGCGTTTCCCTAGTGTCTAGTTAGTCTTGTGTGATTCTTTGTGTACCGACCTCTTTTAGATTGTTGCTCTGTCTCGACCCTTTCTGGATATTGTTTGCCTATCGACCGACCTTGCTGCTTGTTTGGATTATTCTTGTTTTTGCCTCTGATATACCCATTCATTGTTTTCCGACCCTGCCTGTGTTCAACCATGACATTGAATAAAGCTCTGCATATGGATCAGCACATCCCCGTCTCCTATGTAACTACAGTGTCTACAACAGACGCCGAACACAACAGTTTTTTTTTTTTTTAGATTTGTTGTGCCGCTCACTTCCAGTGTAGATGGTGTAGCATTTTTTTTGTTACTTTGATTTACAGAACTAATCGATGCATGGGTAGCGTAGGCTACATATGTGTGGGGCAGAGCTGTCATTGGAGACTTTTTTGGGGGACTGGCATGTTTGTTTTGGTGATTTCAAATATCAACACTGGCTTCCAGAAATCACTTACCCTGTCTTTAAAGACTTTTAAAATAATTTTAGCTCACTTTCAGATAGCGGCGGGTTTTTGAAATCACTTCTATTTGAGATCTGATGGGAATTATGATGACCATACGAGGCAGAAATATTAATAAGCCATGCAAAAGAATATGTGCTAGCCATTAACGTTGCCATAGTACGTGTAACGCTCAAGGAAGGCACAGAGAAGTCAGATGAAGTTAAAGGGTATTTATTAAACAACTCCAAGGAGTAGTGATCATAAATAGCATGAATGAAATCAATCAAGCTTCTATCCCTGATCGCTGCTGCTTTGGCCAGTGCACCAACTATCTCCCTGATCGTGTGCAGATGAGGGGCATTCACAGGTGAGTATCTCCGCACACTACTGCAGAATGTGGGCATACAGAGGGGCTGCTGAATATACTGGCAGATATACAAATGGCACGTGTGTGCTCAGTCCAGCGATCTCCCGATCTTTCCTTATTTCTTCCTTAGGTGCCGGTGCAGTGCTCAAAGACAAGGTGAGTGTGCTCAGTGAGTATTAAAAGGTTTCCTTACTTTCTCTGAAGCAGGTTTTAGATGCGAAGCCAGGGACAGCAGTGATGGCAGCTCAGGTAAGTGCACGAGGTGAGTCTCTAAGGTTAATATAGGATTTCCTCCACAGAACATAGAATCTTTCGATCATCAGCGGACATACTTGGAAGACAGAATCATAACACAGGAGAAAGCCAGAGAGGTGAGTAAACTGTTACCTCAAGCTCAGCCGTCTACCCACTGGTGTTTGCTGCTTAAATGCTGTGAGCTTGATTAGTTTCAGGTGGAGCTCGTTAGGCTCTGGTGACTGTGAGTTTGGGTAGACGGCTGAACTGGGATCAGTAGGACTCATAACGTGACAGTATGAATTCAACTATATGTTACGCTACATTAAAGAGCATGGTGGAAAAACACTATAATATACATATTGTTTAGATTTTGCTATAACTGACAGATTTTGAAAGCTGAGACTTTGGAGTATCTCTGGGTGCTCCCAATCTAGGCCAGTTGCATGCGCAACTCTCAAAATATTAGCTTTAACTTTAATCTTTTTTTTTTTGTCAAAACATTTATTCAACTTTTAGTCAACTTTATTCTCGAAACATTTAGACTTTATTATCATAATAATTTGACTTTAATCTCATAGTATTTCGACTTTGTTTCTCATAGTTATGACTTTATTCTCAGAATTTGTTATTTTTTTGTTTGTTTTTTAAGGTGGCATTAGTAAACATGGTGAATATGACTGCATGGAAAAAAAACAATTGTGACACAAGATCACAATTGTGTATTCATTTCGCAACGTTTTATCTGTCATAATTCTTGTCTACGCTCCATATATGTCATGAAAATACAGCTAATATTCAGGAGCTCCCTCTTGTGGGGCAGCCGTGGCCTAATGGATAGCGACTTGAGCCCCAGGTCCAGCAGGGCTTGTAGGTGGGAGGAGTGAATAACCAACGCTCTTTCCATCTTCAATACCAAGATTTAGGTGAGACCCTTGGGCAAGGCACTGCTCCCCGGGCACTACAGCATTACTCGGGTCATATTTTTGATAGAAAAAAAATATAGAAATTTCCTTTCTTTCTAAATGTGATGTATATGTGACTACAAGTAAACAGAAACAGAATACGCAGAAATCAAGACTACGAATAAAAATACAGGGAAAACAGGGTAAACTCAATTCTCGGCGACTTGACTACAAACACAAACTGCATTTAAGTGGAGACAATAGGTTAAGAAGGGGGAGGAGCTGTTCAATCGCTATGGAAACTAACAAGGGGGCAGAGGCAGAACAAGGGAAGCACTGAAACAGTGGGGAACATAGACATGAAATGAAACACACAACATTTCAAAATAGAAGTCCACACATGGCTAGATGGGAACAATGACAGAAATCATAACACATACCACTTTATTTCTGTGACAAATTTTCAATCCTATAAATCCATAAAGCAACCATTTTAAGCAATGGCACACACTGGCCTGACAGAGGAAAAGCGGATAATTAGTTTTTTATTGTCAATTTGGAAAGGCCTATATACCACCCCCATCTGCTCTGATCTGCACAAGTCTGCACTAAACAACTGGCCCCCCAACTTCCCACAGATATTCAACAGATATCTGTTTGATCAGCGCCACTGCTCCAACTACAACGTTCAGCAAAACGTCCGAAAAAATCCGGTAAAAGATTTAGTGGTGTGTTCTGCCAAATTTTTAGCAGTTCATCCCTGATAAAACTGATTGTGTTTGGAAAAACGAAAAACGGAAAAACTAACAAAAAACGTACAAACACTTCTAAGCACTGTGGCCAGGTTGGATCAACAAATAAATAAATCGATTTTGGTGCATGTCTAACAGGGCAAGAAGATAACACAGCAAAAAACTAAGTTTTATATTCCGTTATTAAAAGGCCGGGACATAGAAATCATTTCAGAAGTGAGCGGGACAAAAATGTCAAATACATGTCTAATTAAATTAACCTTTTGAGGGGTATGGTTACACATATGGGATATTTCATTCCGTGCCCCTGGGAGGATGGTCCTTCATATAGGATTTAGAAGGTTCAGTGACGTTGCATAACTGCCAAATTCAAACAAAGCTTTCCCGCGTTTGCAGGCGCTGAGCCAGAGAGAGACATGCACTGTACTTGTCATATTATCACAACTATACAGTGTTCTTAACCACATAATGCATATTTTAGACATTTAAATACAAATATGTACTAGTAAAACAATACATTTAGAGCTTGTAAAATACAAACAGATGTCTATGGAAGCAACAATAACAATCCATTCAAATGTTGCCACCCTAGCTCTAGTGCAAACTGTACAAAATATCCCCTAATCTACACCAAGCCGGCACACTCATGCACGCGAGACTTTAATGTCTGCGTCTTGTATCTTATAATGCACGCAAAAGGCGGAGTAAAAGAGAGAGAGATCGACTGTGCGTGCATGTGAACTGTACGTGTGTGTGTGCCTGTTCATAGCGCGTGTTATACAGAGAGCATCCTGATTGGTTTACTAAGCAAAAGAAGCCAATCAGCTTTTAGTGTGGACGGGCTTTTATTTCTTTTCTTGGGGACCGAAGTTATCAGTTCAGCGCAGCCTATGAGATCGTCGTGGCAGAGAGAGAGAGTGACTCGACTGTAAACAACATAACAAACATTGCAATAGTTTTGAAGAAAAAATCTGCCTATTAACCAGAGAAAAACTTATAATTTAAAATAACCATGATGCAGTCTCCATGCTACAATAATTATAGAAGCAAGGTTTTCCACAGATATTAAATATAATAAGACTGAAATAGTTGTGTCCCCTTCCAAAAATTACTTGCAAATAATGTCATGTTTGTTTTCCCCCCCTACTGTTAAATGAAATTTACGCCTATTGCTGGCAGCTGATAAAAATAATCTCAATTAATCATAATTAATTGTAATTATTTATATACATCCCCCTAATGAGTTAATATGCTACAGACAAGTGGAGAGAGATGCGCACACACCTGTTCAAATTGTCATCTATCACTCATTCCTGTACATTAGCCCCCAGACAGTCTTCCCCTGGGATCTGTGACGAAGAGAGAGTGGGAAGAGGGACAGAAAGAGAGAAAAAGACACAGTAAGAGAGAGAAGGAGAGATAAGTAATCCTTCACTTGTGATGTTTAATGTTCAAAGCAGGCTTTGTTTGCTAAGTGCCTCGCTGCGGGGTGTGGACTGAAGGTTTGGGGGGTGAGGGGAGCGGCCGTGTCTCTCAATAATCCATTAGCTAATAGCTGTACAAAGCGTTGCCATCTTACCTCCATACAGAAGCCAGTTGAACAAAAAGACAGACATAAAACTGACAATTACTGACTCCAAAACACTCAGACATTAGAACTAGGTGGCAATATAAAGAATTTAAGATCAGACTTGGCCCAGAATCAACCTGTGGCATGTCTGACCAATTATAAAAATATATAAAAATAAAGTAAAACATTCGAATACTTATTTACATAATTATATTTATCAGCGTTACTGTTTTCACTTTATTTTAGATCAAATACATACAAATCATTTGATTTATTTATTAGTTTTTTTTTTTTGTTTGTTTTTTTTTGCAGTTGACAAATATAGTATTCATTCTGAACCTTTGACTAGAAATGTATTCAGGTTGGTGCACTTTAATTAAATAATATTTTTTAACAGTAAAGCCAGGATATTTAAATGCCTCACATTTTTACATTTGGTCACAGGGTTTGCAGGGTTGCCAGGTGTTCTCAACAAAACCAGTCCAGCTGCTACTCAAAACTAGCCTAAAACTAGCTTAAAGCAGCAGACACACAAAACAACCCATGGCAACAGTTGAAGTAGCGCAATTTGGTGGGAAAACCATGGACTTGGCAACACTGATTACATTTTTTTTATTTATTTTTTTATTGTGCATTAAAGATCATAACCTTTAAAAAAGGGTCCCACTTTATATTAGCTGGCCTTAAATGTAAAAAAAAAAAAAGAGTACAATGTACTTATTCTATTGCAAAACACTTCTGATGCTATTGAGGCGAGGCACAGGGAAGGTTAGGGATGGGATAAGGTGTAAGAGATGGGTCAACAGAGTAATTAGAGATTACAGATAAAATTACATGCAGTTTTTTTTGTTTTATTTTTAATATATAAAAGTAGAATAATATAATAAGTGCATTTTATCAAATGTTAATTTAAATGTAAGCACATGGCAGTTAAAGCCAACTAATATAAAGTGGGACAAAATGATGGAATAATTTCAACCCTTTTGTCGCCTTCTCTTTATTTCATCAAACAAATAATTCTGGCTGTGAAACAACAGCAATTCCCACTGAAACCATGTGCTAGATTTTGATTTGATGGCTCAAGATATTAACGATTCAGACTTGCATTTCACTAATGTTTTAGGGTCATGAAGCTCTCTTTTAAGCTGAGGTGGAGTTTGCCCTCGTGTAATCGGGTCAGCAGAATCCTGCCAGTGACTTTTACAAGCTAATCAGATCAAGAGCATCTTAAATTAAATATGCAAACTAAAAAAAAAAAAGAGAGATTAATTTTTGCTGATGACCGTAAATGCAAATGATGAGTCAATTAAATGCAACGCGCAGTTCAATTAATAAGTTGAGGAGCCCATCATTATCATGTTTGCAAAAGTCTGAGCCCACATTCATTATGCTATCAGGTATATAATAATTTAATGAATGGGGCTAATTAAAATGTGCTACTTTAAGGGGAATTGGCGGGTTGGGGTAGTAGAAAAGTGGGCTGGGCCCAAGGAGAGATCGTTCCCCGGAGATAACGAACAATCAGACATCTGTTGGCAATAAGATGGCACAAAAATAACATGCTGGGTTACTTTGGTAACATCTATTTTCCTAACATGCCCCCAAACACCTGCATCTAGCAGAAAGGCTCAAGGAAGACAAAAGACACTCTGGAAAAAAAAGTCACAGACAAGAAGTAACTTTAATTTAATATTGTGAACTTTGAAAAGTTATTTTACAGCTTTCATCAAAAATGATAACAATCTATACAGTAGTTTTTGTCTTGAGTTTTCCTATCAATAGAACGGTTCAGTGTGTATCCAGTCTTAAAAAAAAAAAAAGAAAAGAAAAAGAAACAAACAAACAAGAACAGGAGGCAGGAAAAAAGGAGACCAGCTTTTTGGTTCGAGTCTTGTGTCCTATCAAATGCTTGTCGTTTTATGAGGAGTCCATCTTATTCATTGCGATGGAGCTACTAACAAAGCCACCTTTGGAAAAAAAAAAAACATCGTGAATGGTCTATCATCAGTCATTTCTGATGAAAAGTCTTCACACATCAGCATTTTAAAAACAAATTTTCTGTTAGATGGCAGATCGCAGACACTCATTACAGAAGACAGCACTTTAACCATTCATGAAAGAGCCCTGAAGAGCGATCATCGAGGGCCGATTCGGCTGACAGTAGATTTAGACTCAAATCACAGCGTTACAGACGGAGAGTCAGAACCTCAGCTCCGGGGGGCAAGGCGTTGTGCTCTGATATCAAGTCACTATGCTCAGGGTGAGAAATTCATCAACGGTACCTTACAAAGTGCTAGGGCACGACCCAAAACATGCAGGTTCACATGCACCTCAGAGCGAATGCTGACACTGTAGAATATGGCTTTGAGCTTCTGCCCCTCTTGTGAACGCAGCAGACAAAAATGAATAAAAAAGGCAGCCTTTTGCTTTAAATTAACGAAAAAAAGTGCAACCCATGGCACTAGCAACATGTAAAATATAAATCATATAGTCTCTTTTTATAATCCTTCAAGTTCCTTCTCATTATCCTTCATAATACAAACAACAGAAAAAAGACAAATAATTAATTTAACCCTCCTCGCTTTAGGTAAAACAGACCAATTTGTGCTTTTTTTTTCTGGAAAGAAATCCCTTAAGGAACTCTGTGGCTACGGTTACCGGTAGTGGTGGTTGTGAAGTCTGTACAAGTGATTGTACACTTATGGGTTTGCATTGTTAAGGCATCTATACTGCTGGTACTGATATACGTGAGAGAGAGAGAGAGAGAATGGAATAGACAGATTTATAAGCAGGCATAAATAATCAGATAAATAAAAGAGGAAAGAACAGACGAAAAAGAACGTAGATTTAAACTTCATCAGAAACGTCCTTCTAGGATTGACACGCAAAAATAAAACCATCACTCTCAGAGAAGAGCCCATGCATATTATTTCAATAGTACAGGTTCTGTAAGCCTCAAAGAAAAGATATAGATTTATATATTCATCATATATTTATATATATCATTTTTTAAAAATCTACATAACTAAATGCTGTGAGATGCTACTTTTTTGCCATACATTAAAAAATTCCAAAAGGAAAACAATTGCTTTTAACTTACAAATTATACAAAAATAGACAATGGCTTTTTTAAACGAATACAACTTAGTTTAAAAAAATGGAAGCTTGACATGATACAAAACATGGACCTAAATTGAAACAAAAACATTAACAATAAAGACAATGACGGTGATGAAAGCCAACAGATGGACAAACAAACACGAAAAAACCTTCCACAATCAAAGTGAATTCGGGGAGAAAAGCAATATACAAAATCTGGATATACATACATTATTTATATGGATATTTTACAGAGACTCCCCTCTTTTTGTCCAGAATCCATGATTTGTGTTTGCTGAAGTTGGTGTGAGATTTTGTGTAACTTATGCAATGAACCGATCGTCAGTGTTATAATGAGCTGCCTTAAGCCATTCGGAGATAAATACAAATAAAACAGACTTTGGCAACAGAAAGTATATGTACAAAAATAGACGACTACCAAAGTGAGCCAATCAAACTGCTGTATGTTGGGTGTTTGACACATTTGGAAAGCATTCTTCATACAGTGCTGTCTAAACATGAAAATACTTTGCTAATTCAAGTCATGTCCCCCAAAACAAGCCAAAGAAACGCACACACAAACAAAAGGAAAGAAAAAACGGTTGCTTTAACAGTCGGCTCTGAAATAGTATTCTTCTTATGCTTCATTTAACCTATATCCTTCACTAGCAAACACAGCAAACCAAACACATTAAAATGTATATATATCACAGTATCATTTTTTTCATAGACAAAGCAAAACCAAAAAAAAAGAAAAGAAAAGGAAAAAGTAAAACAAATCAGCACATTCTTTGAGCACACATAAAATTCAAAAGGTTTTGTTTTTTGAAGTTTAAATTGCATGGCAACTGAGGTCTTTTTCCTTCAGTTCATTTGTTTACTGCACATCTCTGCTCTATTTAGCAGCAAATATTTGCAAGAACATAAATACTGATTTGTTGTGGAAATTGGGTCACTTTTTCTTCTCTTCGAGGATGGATCTGGACATTAAAAAATTACAGCATGACATCATTTAATAACTCTTAAATAACTTTCCTACATCATAGCCATTCATACCAGCTGGTACCCAGATGCTTTGTATTACTCTATGCTTAAAAAAAACAACAACAATAAGGAAGTGAGTATGGCGCTACAATTTCATTTTGTATGAAAACAAACAACATTATGGCAAACTATTTGTTGGCTTCTCTCTGGGACAAAAAAACAAACCCTTCTCTTCTTCTTTTCTGTGTTCACACGGTTGGCCGTTAAAATCATTTGGATTTTGCACTAATGTAATGTCTGTTTATATAAAAACTGGTCAGTATTAAGAGATCTGTGCTGTTGCCGGTCGCTGCTCTCAGAAACATTACAGATGCACCCGCTCTTAAAGTGTCATGTTTGTGTGATACAGTCTGTAAAAAAGGCATGTGATCATTAAATTCATCAAAAAAGCCCGTGAACAAAATGTAAAGGAGTTCCATCGCTCCCTTCTGCACGGGCAATACACAGGGGGTTAAATCCTTCATTAGAGCAGTCCAGAAATTAGCTTAAAAACTAAAGCAAACAAACACTTTCTTCCCATAAAATGAGATTCCTTTGTCAAAAGGCCTGAGTTTTAAAAAGTTCAGTTTTCATGTCTCCTTCATCAGAAATTGCCTTCAGCTCAGAGCGTAGATCCTCTGGTGAGAGCTGAAATCAAATGTGCCTCTTCAGCGGCCCAGGAGCCCCTACATTGGAGGAACAATCATCCCTGGGATCGCTGTAGTCGTGAGAAGAGAGAAAGAGAGAGAAAGAAGGAGAGTGAGACATGGGATTGTTCGGTTTCATATCTCGTGCAACAAAACTAAAAGAAAAGCATCACTGTAAAAAATGGCCGTAAATTTAACCGTAAAAAACAGTGAAAATGCTATGGTAAAAACCTGTTAAGTGGTTTATGGTAAATTCCTGTTAAATTAACAAGGAAACACCGTAAACTGACATTCCCAGAATTCCCTGTGTTGCATTTTAAATTTAGTTTGAATTTGATGTTTTTTCTTTGAAATAACTTGGTTTCTTCTTAGTTTTTTGTATCAGTTATGTTTATTAGGGTT
>JAUCMU010000026.1:17682437-17698634 GCA_032275025.1 Enteromius treurensis | reverse complement strand
ATTTTAACAGTTCGGTATATTAACATTATTTCAGATATTACAGTGTCTTATTAGAAAATACGGTATTTAACTGTAAAAATGAAAATAAATCCGTAAAAAAATTTTATATTGTATTTTTCAATTTTTTGCCGTAAAAGAAATGAAGGTTTTACCGTTATTTAACGGTAGAATATCAGCAACCCCAGCTGCCGGTACATTACCGTAAAACTATATATATATTTTTTTTTTTACAGTGCATGTCGTACACAGATGATATGAACAAATAAGACTGATTTTGCGCTGACTTGGCCTAAGTCTGAAAATATTTGAGCCTATTTAGCCTATATATTTTCATATAAATTTTACTTTACTCATTTATTTTTTGGATTTTTTGAATGTATTTTTTAGATTAGTAATTTAAGGACTTCAAATTCTAATTGCCAAAAATGTCTAATTTCCTTTTTGTTTGTGTGTGTATGTGCATTTAAATAGTTGCAGTTTTAATTCATAATTTTAACCCTGGTTAGCTTACTAAAGCTTGTTTACACCAAGCACGATAATTATAAAGATAGCGATTAAAAATACGTTCTTGATATTAAAGAATAGCTACACCACACCACAACTATCGATAAAGTCACAGGGAAACGTTGGAATCATTTTCAGAACGATTTTTCCCAGCTGATGAGAGATACAAACACTGACAGCCAATCAGATTCCATCCTGCTATAACGAGCTCGAGAACTTGATTGGCTTTCAATGTTTGTATTGTTCATCAGCTGGAAAAATTCATACTGGAAGTGACTCCATAGATTTCATTTCTTTGAGCTGGGGTGTGGATATTTTTTAATAATGAGAATGAGGAATGAGGATTCGCAACAATTCTTAGAAACGTAAGAGTTAACTAAACACAGTGCTCATGGATCACATCCAAACAACAGGGTAACATATGGCTTCAATCAACTGAAGGAGGGATGGAGAGAATAAGCGAATGCAGTGTTATGTCCCATAATTCTCAATGCTTTCGATCACACCGAAGCTGTACATTAATCAGGAGGATGTACAATTCCCTGCGAGTGGGTGAGGATAATCTTTATTCCGTATGATCCACCTAAGGTTGCAGGTCGTCCGTGTTTAATTGGAGTCATTGTCAGGATAAATAGTGACTTGCTTTACAGGCTGTATATCAGTCTCCCCATCAGGGAGCCATTATATGAACAATTCATCAATCCAATTAGTGATAACACTATAGGACGGCTTCGCAACGCATTAGCTAATGCTTTTCTCCCATGAGGACAAAGCTCCACGGGTTCGGAGGAGATGTTCAGGATATTCTTACAGTCGGAGGGATTTTACATTTACATGAAGAGCGTAGAGGACGAACTCAGTGTATGCATGTAGTTGGAGCTATTTTTACTCTTAAAAATGACTTCCATTGGTGTAATCCTGTATAATCCAGTCATATGAACTAATATATTTGACTTGAATAAAAACAGGTCATTAGAAGCAGTTTTATTTGACCGCGTAGCGTTTCGCCTGCATTTCGATGAGCGACTGAGTGTTTACTTCATGTGCCTATGGGGACCAATGCACATTTATGTGGACATCATTTTTACGAGACAAATTACAAACAAACATCTATGCTAATAAAAAGTGCATGCAGTGTATACATAGTCTGACCCAAATTAACTTGCTTGCCAACACAAAAATAAACAAAAATAGCTTGAGCTTAGATAAATATTTTTTGCTCTCAAACATTAAACAATGTTCAGTCAAACATTAGTATCAGTTCTACTCAATGTTGGCCAGGAGGAAGGAAGTCCCTTGAGTCTCTCTCCTTCGCTCCCCACTTTCAGCAGGCCACATCACCGCACCAGATTTTTCATGTAACATATTGGCTTCCTATTGATTTCCTCTCGCTGCTCCCTCATCTCTAATTCCTGGGTTATTTCCTGAGTGTCTCTGCCTCATTTGGAAAGGGGAAAAAAAATGAGTGGTGACCGTCAATCGGTCATTGGGTCGGAGTGCTGAGTGCATATCAACATGCGGAGAGGAAGCACTCCACGCTCGCAGATAAGAGATGTCTGCCTCAAACGCTCAATTATTTTAATACTGTCTCACTGTGGATATCTAGATGTTTCAGATCAACACCCAGGGCCAAATGCTGCACAGGGTAATTGTCATAAATCAGGAGAAGCTGATTATGGCTTCGTTTCAGATAACAGTGAACATATGTCTTTACAGATGTCACACAACTGGTTGTATGTAGCCTGCTACTCCTGTATTTGGCTGAAATTTCCCAGGTATTTTTTAGTAATAATGATAGTAATTAATAATATAATCTGGATGAAAAATCCTGTTTTTAGGACCCTTCACATTTTGTTTACATTGTGTAATTTTCATGAGCATATTTTCTTCTGTAATTGTTTGCAATTGTTAGTATACATTATATACACATATTTATTTATTTGTTTTATTTAATTAAATTTATATTTATTTTTTAATAAAACAAAATTGCCAGAAATACTTTATTGCTTTATGAAAGTAATTATAATGAGATTTTGTCATACAAATTAATGGGCAATTGCATAAATCATGAAAATAATGCCACAATGTACATTATCTTAACATTTTAATGTTTAAATATCATCCATATATTTGTATATGCTTTTACGTTACTGGATGTTAACCAACTTATGCTTGGTTAACTGACAAACACAAGTGAACACAAACAAACTGTGAGGAGGACTTGACACAGGAAACAGGAAGTCAGGCAGGAAATGAAACGCATATGGCATGCTCTTCGAGATACGTAGTGGGCCCCCAGTGATAGAGGAGAACGATTGAGGATGAAGGGAGAGGATGCTCTGACAGTCATGCTGATGGATGACTTAATGGATAGAATGAGAGGATGATGAAGAAAGAGTGTGAGACAGGTGTAACATACTTCAGGAGAAGGCCAGTCCCTGCAGGGAGCTGGCGGTGGAGTACTTGCTAGAGTCCACAAAAGATTGATCTACTGGAAGCAGAGTGAGAAAGCAGGGGAAGGGAAATGATGGAAACAGAGAGAAAGAGAGTTATTTTTTAAGTACAAAAAGAGGAATTGGGTCAGAAAAGCAAAAATAAAAACACATTACCACAAGTTAGGACAAACCAACAAAGTGTTAGAAGGCTGTAGATCAGACACTTCAGCTCGGTTTCAAAACAAGGGAGTTGCATCACTGCCAAATGCCTATATAGACAGATACCTTTCTACAGGAAGGGAATCTCAAAAGTGACTATTTGGAAAACTTTATACTGGCACAGATTCCTTGCGTCATATAAACAGTGCTCTGCATTGACAAAAAAGTCGGCAAAAACTAGGTGTCTTCGAAGGCAGCATAATTAACTTATTATCATTTTGGAGGCAGGTCACTTGGTTTTATAACAGCCCTCTTAGAAAAACATTATTTAAAAAATATATATATACACAGTATATATATACACACACACAAACACACACATTATCACTTAAAAGTTTGGGGCCAGTAAGATTTTTATTTTAAGAATTTAGTACTTTTTTCCAAAAAGGACACATTATTGATCAAAAGTGACAGTACAGGCTTTTACATTATTGCAATAGATTTCTATTTTAAATAAATGCTGTTCTTTTGATTTTTCTATTCTATTATGTTAGAATCCTGGAAAAAAAGGATCACGGTTTTCATCAAAATAATAAGCAACACAACATTTTCAACAATAATAATCATAATACTTGTATCTTGAGCAGCAAATCAGCATATTAGAGTGATTTCTGAAGCATCATACGACCCTAAAGTAATGTTGCTAAAATTCAGCTTTCATTCAGCGGAAAAAATGATTTTAAAAATATATTTAAATAAAAAGGTAATTCACATAGTTTAGCTTCATTGTATTTTTGATCAAATTAATGCAGCCTTTTTTAAACAAGCTTACGGACCCAAAAGTTTATCGAGGGGTGTGTGTGTGGGAATATACACCTATACAAGCTTTATATTCTGCTGTTCCACTCACCTTGGAGGCCGTTTCCATTGGCACTGGTGCAGGTGGGGGGCGGCGAGGCCTGGGGCCGCACGACGGGAGCAAAAGCGCTCTTCTGTTTGACTGCAGACACCATGTTGGCCGGAGAGAAAGAGAAGATGCCTGAGGAACTGCTGCAGTTGGAGGGAAGACTGGTGGAGGAGGCCATGGTGGGACTGGAAGGAACAACTGGGACGGGACAGGACAGGAATGAACGAGAGAGGGGAAAGGGTTTAGGGTGGATCACAACATACCTTATAGACCTATACTTCTGTTAGAATTCAGCTTTATCAAAATGCTGTTAGCATTTTTGAATATATATATATATAAATATATATATTATGTATTCCTTGACTGGATCCACAGATGCACAGTCTGCTCCTCTCAGAACAACATTAGCGCAGGTCCCTCCCCTATCCCATCTCTACCGCCTCTCCTTTTGTCTATTAATACCCTAAGAGCATTTTCCCCCTCAACGATTTTACAATTACTGCTGTCATATTTCAGCTGCTCTCTTATATCCTGCTCTACCTTTATTGTTGTTATTATTCTGCGCTTAAATTTTATGGCACTTTCCCAAGTAAATTCTCCTGATAGTGTCATAATCCATTTATGAAGGCCTAACTAATCAATTAATGAAAATTGGAGCCCACAAAGCCTGCTCTCTCGCATTGATTGAAAGTGTCAGCGTGGAGTCAGTGAGCCTGTTAAAATACTTGTTAACATCACGGAATCAAAGTACCGAAGTTGAATTGCTTCTCCTGCAATTAGTTTATTGATTTAATTAAGACGCTTTAATTTAGAAGCCGCGCAAGAAGATTGGTGTTATACGAATGGCTAAGCATTATAGACAGCGTCTGATCTTGACTGAAGAAAAGAGTGGCTGGGATTTGATTTCTGCACTTACAGACACACACACACACAATAAAAATAGCTGTGACTGCTGATCTATCTTATGTCTCTAGTCAAGGGGCACCTAATTTTTTTTGAGGAGGCTCCAGTGGCAGGACTTGGTGGTCTAGGTGAAATATGATACACGTGTAAAAGATGCAGTAATGTTACTACAGCTTATGTTTAGAGTGCAATTACAGTTCAAACGCTGGGCCTCAGTTAGACAGAGCATCTTATGTTCACAAAGGCTGCATATTTGATTTGAAAAATACAGTAATATTGTGAAATATTGTCACTTTTCAAAATATTTGTTTTATATTTTGATATAATGTAAAATTTATATTATTCCTGTGATTACCAAACTGAATTTTCAGCATCATTACTCCAGTCTTCAGTGTCACACGGTCCTTCAGAAATCATTTTAATATGCTGATACCCAAGAAACATTTTCTTTTAATTATCACAGTTGTGGATGATTGTCTGATGAATAGAAGGTTCAAAAGAACAGCATTTACTTGAAATATACATATTTGTAACAAACTAAAGGTCTTTAGTTTATTGTCCTGAATGTGCAACTGAGGCAAAAATACTAAAACGTGAGAAAAACAGGCATAGAGAGGGTCAGTACTCACTGGCATAAGGAGAGTTGGCAGCAGAGCCATTGAGGAAGTTGGGCGACCCTCCCAGTGTGGTCATGCCTGTGTTGCCGTAACCATTCATACTGGTAGAGACAGTACTATAGTTACTCTGCTGGGGTGTTGTGCTGGGTACGTAACCATGAGGGGATACACTGCTCGTGTTTCGACTGAACCCTAAAAAACACACACATATAATGAGGAAACGAAATAGGAAAGAAAGACCGAATATATTTGGAATTCTGGTCATCATCAACTTTCATTGTATGAAAAAGACTACCTGGTCTCATAGCAAAAATGTGCTTTGGAGCACTTTTTAGCGAGGCGCAAAATACGTACCAACAATTACATTTTACTGCAGTTTCCAAAAGAAATGAACACTAGAGGCAGTAAAACTCTTTCATCACACCTTTCATTCCGTTTCGATTAATTAAGCATGTTTTTTGTACAATTACTTGAAGAATGTCATGTTATGACTTTAAAATGATATTAATATGCTGGGATATTTACAAACTGATGCTTTTGAATGTTAGCATCACACATATCCAGCTTAGATGGTAGATTTGTTTGGTAGCTCATGGAGTACAGAGGTGAGAGGTGAGGAGCATCGCTTAAAACTACAGTTCAGCAAAAAAGTTCAAATCTGTGTAAAAGGAAGCTGAAATTGCACGGCTACATCAACAAATCCCTTTTTATATCGGTTATGCATTTGTTAACACCATCGGGTAGGCTTAGCGTTGGATTGAGTGTAGGGCATATTTCCAACATGATAGAGCATTAACTTTTAGCAACAGTCAACGGAAATTTATATCCTGAACCGCCGCGATACATATATTTATTAGACATAAAATGTGGCAGGGTTCACGTAATGAACCTGTGTTTAAGCGCCACACAGTGGACATTTCTCTTTGAACTTGTGGCAAAACATGCGGTAAGGCACGTAAAAACAGTGTTGCACAAAAAGTGCACAGATGTATATGAGTTTTATGATCATTGTGAGCACTACTAAACTTCTCTTTTTTGATACAAGTTAGTGATAAAGTCATACACATCTGGAATGACATGATGGTGAATGTATGATGACAGAAAATCTCATTTTGGGGTGAACTATTCCTCATAAAAAGACCTGTGTGTCAGTGGCATACGGAGGCAGATAGGACAGGAGGAGGATATGGACTATAAATATACATCAGGACATTAAACGCTGACATGGGTGAAAGCAGCAGGAAGTTCTCACTCCAGGAGTCCCCGCTATCTGGTACAAAGGCAGGGCTCATCTCTACTCTGCTTACTATTCATTCTCCTTTTCATCAGACGACTGATACATTACTGCTGACTTAACACAAATCATTCACTGTCACAGAGGCCAAGGAATGCTGAGGTAAAGGAGCCTGGAGGTTCAGGGAGCATTGCTGAACGCTTGTATCTGTCTGCACGCTGTCTATCTCGCTAGTTTTCACCCACTTGCCTAAGGTTTGAAGGACGCAGCAGACTACCGAATACCGTGATCTGGCATACTTTTATGGAGACAGTACAGAATGACTTTTACATAAAAGGGAGAGTGACAATGATTTATTAAAAACATTGGAGCAATATTTTAGTGCATTTAGCACCTGGTTAAACTGGATTGAGAGTGGTTAGAGAAAAAGTTGCAGGTGTGCATGCGCACAAGCGAATTCGGCCTCTTTGCGCACACACACAGTCAATTACTTTACTGTGAATTGTCAAAATGTAAGATAAGCATCTCTGCTCACCCTGATTGGCTCCTTGTGCGGACTCAGAGACATTGACAGCGAGCTGGCTGTGGAAGGAGTTGACTCCCATCATGCCAGCGTGTACTGAGCTGTTGGCCAGACCTTGCAGCTGGTTGTGTCCACGTGGGACGTTGTAGAGCGCCTCTGCGATATCCGCTGCTCTTTTCAGAATGATCTCCTGTCAGGATCAGCATAGAAATGGACCAACAGTTAAAAGCATATTAAGTCAAATGCCTGATTTCTTCAAATAATTATTCAGTCTAAATAATAATGTTTTGATTAAATTAATAACTATAACCCAATTAAAAAGGGAATAAATGAAAATGTTTAATATTAAAAATTAAAAATCAATTTAAATAATTGCTGCCAGATAAAATACACTGATCAAATAAGATCTGAATCAGTGAATAAGTGAGTCAATATTTTCTTAATCCTAAAATAACACAATCTAAAAGATGTGTTTGTCTGATAGTCAGCCCAACTAGAGAAAAACACTAGTTTTGGGGGCTGGGGAAGTGGGGCTGCACATTTTGATGTAAAAATTAATGGCTCATAATTTACTCTCATAAAGACGACAGGACCGTGTGGAGGTTGGGGGATCCTACGAGAGCGCTCTTTGAGAGGTTTGATGACTAGAGTCATGCTCCATCCACTGCCCAGCCTAAATAATTCAGCATCACTGCACTCATGCTCAGCTCTGCAATCGATGAGCATATGCCCTCACTCGCAGTTCATAACTGATCTAACATTGAAGATGCCCTTGTGGTCCTTCAAACCAATGAAGAGAGAGCTCTGGAGGAATTACGTTGGGGGATTTATGTTAGGGAATATTGGAGAACAATTCTGTGGTCTTAGAGCTCTAAAATGGCCTTAACTGAGAACAAATGCTTAACTTTTCTGCTCAATTAAACCATTTAGATGTGGAACATGACATTATTTACACTGATCCTATAGCACAATGTGCCTCTTTTACTAATTATACACTTTGCACTCTCTTATGCCCATGCACTCTTGCCAGTGAGGATGCATAGCAAGGTAAAAACTGTCTTCATAAACTGTGTTCAATTAAATCTTACCTGATTATTGTGTGGCATCCCATATAAAGCTTCCACCAGGTCTGCTGCTCTCTTCAGAATCACCTCCTACAAACAGAAAAGATAAAAGCTTTCCATGTCAATATTGGCCAAATGCACAAAACATAATCTTGATCACTAGATCAATTTACTTGACAACTGATAATGTAACTCATAAAATAAAAAAACAAAACAAAAAAACAAGTCTTAATATCATATGCCATTATTTTGTCAAATTAAGCATGTGAACATTGTTCAAATAACTATTTACCATCATTATTTTTACTTATGAAGCCAACACATTGCATTTGGTCTTTCTAGTCTATTTGGTTGCATGGCACTCGACAGCCACAAATAAACCTACAGTACAATTACTACTGTACATGATCAGTCCTTTTGGAACAATATTAGGTTAAGTGCTTTGCTAAAGGGCAAAATGCTAACGTAGCTCTTCAGTTCATAGATCGCCCATGACAGGGTTTGAACATGCGACCTTTGAATTGCTGGATGATATCCTTGACCACAACTCCACTACCATTTTTAGTGGGTTTACGTTTTAGAAATCACCTTAACAGCCCCATACCTCATCTACTGTAGCTCTTCCAACCAACAATACTGCCACAGTTTCCATGTATAATACATGAATACAAACACATTTAAAGCAAATACAAGCATGTTAGTACATGCAAACGACCGCTCCGCAGGAGGCAAGAGCTACAGTAGCGCTATTTCCCTTCCAGGTAATCGACTTTCACTTTCATAACCGAAAACCTATTTATTACCATCCTTTTCACACATTAAACATTTATTTACTGTGTTCTTTACACTGTGTATTCATTTCCTTTCTTCCAAGCCCTCTTCTCCTCTTCATTTTTTTAAAACCCTGAAGCTCCAGTGGAACCCTTTTTAAAAGTTAATGTGCTGGTGCTGAGGAAATAAGCTTGCAGTGCGACAACCAGAAAATTGTTCTCACCCTCGGCGTGTAACCCTCGCTGCGAACAAGCCCCCGAGCATGTGTGCCTGCCTGCCAGCCGACATATTGCCTTTCAATCAGCCCCCTCCACCTCCCCCCGGCGGCCCCAGATGCAACACACAGACACGATCATGACGAGGGGGTCAGCAAAGCAATAAAGATTTTTAGTGCGCTGTCCAAGGTGCTAAATTCACTCAATAATGGGAGCTCTGGCACTGCGTTAACCCCTCGTTAGGGGTGCTTCGCGGGGGAGGCGCCTGTCTCCGCTCACCCGGGCTTGGGCTGGGTGATTGAGAGAAGTGCGGGAGCCTGGGGAGGCCTAAAGTGGTGCTTTAGTATGGATGTGTGACTCCGACAGGCTTTCTTCTCCTTTACCCTCTTCCTGGCAGGATGGTGGAAGAACATAAGGGATGGGAAGCATTAGTCCATGGCTTGGTCCCCTGCTGCACCGGCACCGTGTCATTTATCCAGCACACCTCTCTCCTCTACTTCTCTCTCTTTCGCACTCACTCGCCTTTGTTAGAAGGTCTCGTCCTTACCTATCGATCTCCCGTCATTACGATATTGGGGGTGGGGTAGAGATCTGTTGAGAGGGCAAATCCAATAAGGAAGGGGCCAAAAGTTTGTCCAGATAAACAAATAAATGCTATTAGCACAGGCCGTGTGTGGTGGCCCTGTGTCTGGAAGCAGAGCCCATTTCCTGGGCAAGTAGCAGGGCTTCCAGTAAGGGCTGAGCAGGGAGCCAGGAGCGGTAAACAGGAAAGAAACCTGATCTCGAATCTGCAAATCTGTATAGCTGTCTATCAGTCAGAGCCATCATAACCCGTGCTCAATCCTCCCCCCTTCCTTTGAGCTACGAGGACCCGATCTCTGCTTCGACCCATTCAGAGTGTCTTTAGCACCCTGACAGGTGTTTTCCAGCCTTGTTTTCCATCAACGTGAAAGCTGAGACGTATATATACATTCATAGTAATACATAAGCACGTATAAATGCGAATGTGTGCAAGCAAACAACCCCAGGCGTAGTGTTTAGACGAATATAATATCAAATAGCCCACAGCGCAGCACCGTTAGGGCCAGCCTCCACATTAATGCTCGCCGGACATTGAATCTGTTCCTGTGTGTAAATTATGGTGGCTGGTAATATGATATACATTCATTAGGAAGGGGACTGCTGAAAAAATGAAATAAGGCCTGGGTCACATCTGGAATGTTAAGGCAATGGCGTCTGCACATTTACAAGGAAGCCAGGCCTGTAAAAACATGACAAATTTATTCCTGTGCTTGTTCATTTGCAATTTTATCATCTCCTAATGTTCTATTAGAGCAGTAATACCAGCGGGGTCACCGGCGTCGCTCATGCGGAACGGAGAGCAGTGATGATGTCATACTTCCTGCTCTGCTTCCCTGACCTCATGGACTGCTGGTCTTCTGGAGGTTCTGGTTTTATTAGCTTAACTGAGGTCTCTCACACTCGCTGCAGTGCAGTCAGAAAATATACATATTTTATATGTCTTTCAGTCCGCAGGAAACAAAGGCTGTCAAATGATTAAAATATTTAATTAAATGAATTACACAATATGCAAATTTAGAGGAAACGCCCCTTAAGAAGATTAATTAAAGACTCCTGGTGCTTTACAAATCTCCTACAAACAATGTACTTTTATTTTATTAAAATATCATTGAATAGTTTATAAAAATACAAAATTGTTGAAATGGAAAAGTGGTAGAAAAACTAACTACATTTTTCATTATGATCATTAAATACTTAAAGACATATCATATTATGAATATAATTAATCATATTGTCAACCCTGCATTTAGAAAGTTAAATTGATAGCCTTATTGCATGCATTCAAAAATGAGTATCTTGCATAAAAGAACAGCACATGCTCTACATACGGTGCAGCAAACTCGAACCCAATCCAAGTGGGATGTACATATAATCTGTGCAAGCTAACCACACAAACTCATATGCCTCTATCTGTTTTCAATAACTGTAAATGCTTGGCTCAAACTGTGACCACACTGGTGTTTAATGTCATGCTGTTTATACCCACCAAGGCTGCAATCCATTTTGATGAATGAGGGCTATCATATAGTGAGCCTTTCCCTATCCTGACAATAATCTAATCTTCAGTTTCAAACACACCATTTGTTGCTGATGTAAGAGATAAGATACTCCAACGTTGAGTCGATACAACTGTGACGGTTCCCAGAACAATGTGTCAGGTTTTAATCTGATAGAAAAGTGCCTTTACCGTTGTAATCATAAATATATGACAGCCCTATGATAAAGCTAGTTACAGGCAACCCGGGAGTGCAGCAGTTCATCAAAAAATAGTTTTTTAGTTTTTTTTTTAGTTTTGCAAGTTTTTAAGGTACATATGTTAATTACCTTTGCATGAGGTAAACTGTGATTTATGCAAGAGTGCACTGAGTGAATGTGGCCATCGTATTGCATCGACGGGGCGAATCACGTGTGAATTAGAGCAGAATGTCCGTTACATGAGTTTAAGCACAGCTGATGCACACTTCTTTGAATTTAGCAGATTTGCGTTTGCTCGCCTTGTCCAATGTATTGCTTAACATGGAGGCTTATCCACTGAGCTTATCTAACACAAAATCAAATAGTCTCCCTCCAATCTCTTCCTCCTCCCCCCATATCTTTCTTCCATCAATATCTGCCCATCATCAATTTCAGTCACTGTGCTCTTTAACTAATGTGACTTCATTGCATAATTCATATTCTCTCCGGGCCTCAAAGGTTACTCTCTCAAAGTCAATAATAACCTGTCTGTCCAAATCTGCACAGTACGACAGCGGAGTGCAGACACCATAAATTTGTGCTGTTTTTAAAGTAAAGTTTTGCCACAGTTGTCTTTTCTTTGCTTTGAAATTTGCAGTGCTTATCTAGATAAACCTGTGCAGGTTTAGTTTAACTAGATCTATATTTAGATATTTTATAGCGGCCTTATGGATTTCCCAGCAACACGTAAAGAGTGAGCTGCATTGTTACCCAGAAGCAGGAGATTTTTCCTGGAAGCGCAGATTGAATTCTGGACCCTGTGGAGGCAGCCAAGGGGGATCAGGTGGATGTGAAGTGACAGAGAAAATGTGGGAAACAACGCTGACAAAGATATGGAAAGAGACCAAACAAGGCTGCAGCCTTGATATGCTGAATATGGGCCGGATGCATTGTGGGATGCAGTTTCGACTATTTAGTTATTAGTTTCTCTTCCCAATACAATATATAAATAGGCTACAGTACATAAAATCTAAATATTTAAAATATATTATATTTATCAGTTTATATAAACATGCATTTAAAATTTGAAATGATACATGACAAATATGCTCACTTACATATTATAATGCAAAGCAACACTAATTTAAACAACATTTAGGCAGTCAAAGGTCTCTCCCTCTATTTCATGGGTCATCGTGGGCCTTATTTCACTATCACTAGTACCACACATGCAAAAATCCTGCTGTTATAAGATACTTCAGATAAACTCATTCATTTTTCTTCAACATTTCACAGAAAAAAAACCACAAAAAACATCTAGTTGAACTCTTGCTGCGTAATAAATTTGCTGGGCTGGATAACATAGTAGCATGCTTGTTCAAAGACTGAGAGAAACAAGTTAACCTGCCGTGTTCCACACTTGGCCCTCACCTGTGATTGAGTCCAGCAGTTTAGAGAAGTGCCGTCAACAAACTGTTATTGCCTCAATAAAGGGCAAAATCAATAGTGCTGAAATGAGTGGCTGGGCGCAGTAGCCGACGCTGTTAATATCTCGCTGAGAGTGTTCGAATGAGAGGAGGAGGGACAGAAATAGGGAGGGGAAGAGAGAGAAGGGGAGAGATGCGTACGGCCTCAAGTACTTGAGAAAATCAGGGTAAAATCCATTTGCCAACACCAGCCTTGTCTCGACAACCGGACGGACATGTATAGGTACACCAAGAAATTATTTCTCATTTACCCTTCCCATGTTCACTACCTCTACACCCTCTTTCCTCATACGGCCTTGGTTGCCTCTTCCCCCTTGTGGTGACTCAATTATTGTTGGGCGAGCAGTAATAAAGTGAGGGCTGTGGTGCCTTCGATCGGCTGACCTGTGAGAAGGCAGGACCGGACAGCTGACTTCACCATGATGGATCACCCTGCTCTCTCTCTCTCTCTCTCTTTTACCTGTTTCTTTTGTTCTCTGTCTCTATCTCTCTCTCTGCCACCCTGCCAAGGCCCAGGACCAGGACAAAAGGTGTACATGTCTGTGTGTTGTTGAACATATTGGGCTATTGTTTTTCATGCGATATGCATTCTCTGAAAATGGCATCCAATTAATACCTGTGTGTTGGCTTTATTCTTGACATGTGCATACTATCCAGGGGAAAAAGTCATTATGCTTCTGGTGAAGCCAAAAGTCAACTACACTACCCATAATCCCTCAAAGGATCAAGACTAGAGGTCCAACTTGGAACCAATGTGAATATAGATATATATATATATATATATATAGTCCCACTTTTGTGAAGCCCTGTGAACATTGTATTTTCTAACGGAAACTTGAGATATCTGTGTTTTGTAAATATAATCATTGACTGTAAGTCAATTTTATATTGTGGTTTCCTTTATTACATATTCCATCATTTTCAGTGTTTTATTGGATTGTAGTTAAATCCCTCATAAAATACATTAAGCATAACTTTAACATTTCAAATACGTTTTTTTATTTGCTTCAGAGTTTGTAATGTTTGTTTTAGTGTTGTCAAATGATTAATTGTGATTAACTGCATTCAAAATAAAGGTTTTGTTTACATAATGTGTTTGTACTGTGGTTATTTATTATGCATACATAAACAACACACACTCATACAGTATATATTTTTTAAGTATTTACATTTATATATTATTATAATTTATATTTTATATAAATGAAAAAAAAATCTGAAATATATATATATATATATATATATATATATATATGTACATGCACGTGACTTAAGATATTAAGGTTTATATTTAGAGAAATATAACAAAACATTTTTTAGGGAAATAATAAAAATACAAATAGGATAAATAAAAAAAATATTGCTTAATTTTATTTTTTCTTATAAATTAATTTTTCTTACCCCGATTGCATTTGTCATCATCTTCTTCTAAGCATGGACCTCAGTTAATTTGTTTAGATTTCACTGAAAACAAGACTTAATATGTCATTTTGTTTCTCAAGTGGGCTTGTTGACAAAAATGGGCACATACTTCAGTATCCTAATATAACCAAACAAGCATCTAACTGCTTCCTCAGGGACTTCCCCCTTTACCTGACCCTGAAGCTGTCTCACCGAGTAGTTTTGCCTACCTGTTTTATTCAGCACCTCTAATAGAGTGAGGCTGAAGGTAAAGAATCAGTAAAAAAATATGGGCGGCCGTTAAGTGGGCTCTCTGGGGAGTGTGGCCATGAGTGTACTCAGATCTACCTCCCCTACACTGAAAACAGTGGGAAAGATGTGACAAGTTACCCTGACCATGACCCACCTAATGCATTCAGCTTCATCATCAGCCCAGGAAAATGAGTCCAAATCAAGCCAAGGTTAAGACCACAGAGAGCATATCTGAGCAACATGCTGCCCCAGTTTCGATGAAAATGACCAGACTTTAACAATATGGCAGACAGAGAAAAATAATCATCATGGGGCACATTTAATTTGTCCTCTTTCTGCTGACAAGAAAATAACAAAAACAGGGTTCCCAAATATTTTGACCAATTGATACCTATGGCAGATTGATTTTTAACACTAATTTCATGGAGCTTAAAAAAAAATAAAATAAAAATAAATTCTAAGCAATAAAAAATACGTTGAGCAATCAAAAATATACATTTTATGAATTTGCATGAATTAACATTTGTATGAATTAACAATTGTAAAATGCAAAAAAAAATATCCTGACATTTGCAGATGACCGTGGGAACTTTTAATATGCTATTTTAAATGTCTACCAATTTATATTTTCATGTATATATATGTATCTGTCATTATACAGGGATATTAATATCTGAATCAGTGACATCAATAAGCCAGTAATGTAATAGTCCCCATTAGCGAAAGGAGGGACGAGTAGAAACATATGTCTGCTGGGCCCTTTAGTGGGTTAGCACAGTGTTCCAGTACGCCATGGAGTGTGTTTTTGCGACTATGTGTGTGTGTGGTAGCACAGGGTTTAGACTGTGGGACTGCAGAGGAAGGTATTCAGACAATGTCCATGTGGTTCATTAGGGACTGAGATCAAACACTCATGCCCTCTTTAGCCCCACTGACAGGAGACAGAAGATCTGTCCTCTCCCCACCAGCTGGGGAATCGACACTAACACAAGGGATGAGTGAGAGAACGAGGGAAGAGAATGAAAGAAGAAATAGAGAGAAAAGAGGGAGGTAAAGGACTGCTATATGGGAAAGCCTGAATGTTGGATAAAACCTGCATTAAGACAAAAAATTTAATTAAATTAAAAATAAAAATTAAAGCTAGATAACATTTAACAAATAACAACGCTACATACTACAAGTCAAAAGTTTGGACACACTTGATTCAAAATTTTAATGATATAAAAACTCAAAAGTTTTAGTCAGAGTTAGAGTTAGTTCATCAATTAACAAAATTTTATTTTGTTTTTAGTCAAATATTAACTGTGCCAATAGGAAAACAATTTCTTGTCCAAGTGGATGGTAAATCAAAAGCTTTGATCGTTTAAATTTTTTGTAGATAAAATGTGAATGAAAATAATAATAAACATAAATATAAATATAAATATAAATATAATATAATATAATATAATATAATATAATAAGATCGG
>JAUCMU010000026.1:17634078-17662846 GCA_032275025.1 Enteromius treurensis | reverse complement strand
CTTTTGCAAACACTTGATTTATATAAGAAGTAGGAAACGATGGTGTTTGAGACTCACAGTATGTTATGTCCATGTACCGAACTGTTATTATTCAACCGTGCCAAGGTACATTCAGTTTTCCATTTTATGGCACCTTTAAGTTAATCATGTACTGTATACTTTATACTCTCTGGCATTAAACTGTGTTCTTTGCTATGTTTCAACTCATTGTGCAGGAAAGTCTGAGTGAGCATGTTCAGATACTTCAGGGAAAGATCTCTGTTCTGGAGGATGAGCTACAAAAAGCTCAATCTCAAGAGAAAGGAGAGGTTTTGGGGCCCATCATGGAGGTGAGATGTTTTGTAAATATATACATTTCTTTAAATATAATATTTATATTCATATTTTTGTTTAGAAATGTTTACATTTTTATTTATAGTTTTGCGTCACAAAATTTTAATGTGTAATATTATGGTTATGTTGCCAATCTGACAACATCCGATAATACAAGCTTGGTATGAAGTTTGAAGGTCACATCATGTTCATGCGGTGTCCATACATAAATTGACTGTGACATGACACATTCATTTAATGATGAATAGAATACATCTTACTGGAGTTCGCAAGTTTTGTCTAACATTTGTCAATCTCTTTTGATTTTATCAGTGGGAGAAGCTTAAACAGGAGTTGGCAGATCTGACTCTTAAACTTGCTCAACTTCAGGATACTATTTACCGCCTTGAGAAGGAAAAGGCCGAAGTTGAGGCTTTGTTGGCTGAGGAGAGAGTCTCTTTTGAAAAGGAAACCAAAAAACTCCAAATGGTGGTGTTCGATCTGGAGCACTCCATCAACAGCATCCGTTTGGAGAGAGAAACACTGCAGGAGGCTTTACGGACACAGAAGCAAATGCTCACCACACAAATATCAGCTTTGGAAAGTGATGTTTCTCGCCTGCAACAGGTGGAAGTGCAGTTGACAGCAGAGATCAAAATCTCTGCAGACCTTCGCCAACAGAGAGAGGAGCTGGAGGGAAAGGTAGCCTCTTTAGATAAGATGGTTCACGCTTTGCATGCTGAGATCCAGGGTTTGGAAATGGAAAGGGCGTCACAGCAAGATGCTCTGAATGCCGTTATTTTGGACTTGCAAAGTGCCAGAGCCACAGTTCAGGATTATGAGAAGAAGCTGGAAGAGCACCAGAAAGTGGTGCAAGAAAATGAATCCCTGAAAAAGGAGGCATGCACACTGCAGCAAGATCTTGATGAGCATCTGCAGTCCATTGGAGACCTTCAGGAGCAAATAAATATTCTCAGACAGGAGAAAACAGAGGAGGAGAACAATGTTAGTCAGGCGCTGACCAACATCAGCAGCCTCCAAACACAAATTCAGGATATGTCCCAACAGATTTCCCTAAAAGATGAGGAAATTAGAATTCTGAGGAATGATTATGACAATATAGGCCACGAGCTGAAGCTTGTAATGGAACAAAATATTGAAATAAATCAAATGATCAAATCAAATCGCAAAGAGCATGAGGACACGGTTAAAAAACTTCAGCAAGAGCTTGATTCTGCTTCTTCAGTTGCTTCAGAGAAACAAGAAGAACTGCTGGTTCTGTCAGTGGAAGTAACATCTCTTAAAGAGCAGATCTGCCATTACAGTGAAAATGAAGTGCAGAAACGGCAAGAATTGTCTGTTTTAGAGGCACAACACAATGTGTTGAAGGAAAACATGAGTTCAGTTCAGAACCAGTTGGCTGAGGTGACTGCTACAGCTTCACAGAAGGAATCTGAGCTCCATTTGCTTCAACAGGAGCTTTGTAATCAAGAAACCCAGAGAGAAAAAGCTCAGGAGCTTGAGAAAGCCAGACGTGAGGAGCTTGAGAGGACTGTGAGTGAGCTTCAGGCCACAGTCCTGGAGGTGACCTCTCTTGTCTCGGAGAAAGAAGCTTGTCTGAGTTCTCTTCAGGATGAGATGAAGGATCAACAACTGAAAGCCAAGCAGTGTGAAGATGATCTACGCAATGAGCTAAAAGAGAAGATTGGAAATCTACAAGAAAGACTAAATGCTGCTAATCATGATGCTGTGGACAAAGATAGCCTTCTGCAGTCTTTAAATCACAAGCTGAAGCAGGTAGAATTGCTGTGCCAACAAAAAGAGAAAGATGTTACTGAGATGCACCAAGCAAAGGAAGACTTGGAAAGGAGGATTATTGAGCAAAAACAACAACTGGATGAGTGCCAGCGGAATTTAGAAATGCTGAGAAAAGAAAGAGACCATCTATCCAATCAGGTATCATCTCTCCAAGAAGAAATGTACCGTTCCCAACAAGAAATGTCTGTGTTACAGGCTGATTACAATGTTTTGAAGGAAAACATGTCTGCTCTTCAGAACCAGTTGGTGGAGGTGACTAATACAGCTTCCCAAAAGGAATCTGAACTCTTCTTGCTTCAGCATGAGCTTGCCCATCAAGCAAGCCTAAGAGAAAAAGCTGTGGAGCGCGAGGCAGTCAGGTGTGAAGAGTTTGAGAAAAAGGTGTGTGAACTTCAGGCTACAATTGTAGAGGTTTCCACTCTTGCCTCTCAGAGAGAGGATCAAGTAATTTCCCTTCAAAATGAGATGAAGAATCAACAATTGCATGCCAAACAATCTGAAGATGATCTTCGCAGAGAATTGGAGCAGAAGGTTGGCACACTACAAGGAGAACTGGATACAGTCAATCGTTATGCTGTGGATAAAGACAAACTGCTGGGCTCTTTGGATCACAAACTCAAAGACATGGAAGGGCATTTCCTTCAAAAAGAGAAAGATGTCTTTGAAACACATCAGGCAAAGGAGGAACTGGAGAGAAGGATTGTTGAGCTGCATGTTGAGACACAACAGCTTTCTGAGTGCCAGCAGAATTTGGAAATATTGAGGAAGGAAAGAGACCACTTGTCAATTGAAGTAGAGTCTCTTAAAGTGGAAGTTTGTGGCTACCAGGAGAGTGAAATGCAGAAGAAACAGGTTATATCTGTTTTAGAGGTGGAACACAACATGTTAAAGGAAAACATGGCTGTCCTTGAGAAGAAGTTGGTGGAGGAAACCACTGCAGCTTCACAGAAGCATTCTGAACTTGTCTTGCTTCAAGACAAGCTTCACCAGCAAGAAAGCCTTGGAGAAAAGGCCCGGGAGCTCGAGACTACCAAGCGTGAGGAACTTGAGACAAGGATTAATGAACTTCAAGCTAAAATCCTAGAGGTCTCCACATTAGCCTCTGAAAGGGAGGCCTGTGTTAATTCTCTTCAAGATCAGTTAAGGGCTAAACATACTGAAGATGATCTCCGCAAAGTGCTGGAAGAGAAGGTTAAAAACCTTCAGGGACAACTGGAAACTGCCATTCGAGACGTCTCAGACAAAGACCAACTTCTGCAGACTTTAGATCAGAAGCTGAAGCAGATGGATCTGCTGTGCCAGCAAAAGGAGAAAGATGTCCATCAGGTTAAGGAGG
Source organism: Enteromius treurensis (assembly GCA_032275025.1). NCBI lineage: Eukaryota > Metazoa > Chordata > Actinopteri > Cypriniformes > Cyprinidae > Enteromius > Enteromius treurensis. Next base: position 17,659,380 of record JAUCMU010000026.1, on the reverse strand, counting down.
ACTTGGAGAAGATGATTGGTGAGCTTGTTGTTGAGAAACAACAGCTGTTAGAGTGCCAGCAGAATTTGGAAAACGTGAAAAAGGAAAAAGACAGCCTGTCAACTGAAGTGACCTCACTTCAAGATGAAATCCGAAATTACCAGGAAAATGAAGTGCAGAAGCAACAGGAGATTTCTGTTTTCGAGGTTGAACGCAACGCTTTGAGGGAGGACCTGGCTGCTTTTAAGACACAAGTGGCCGAGTTGACAAGTACAGCTTCTCAGAAGGAATTTGAGGTTCAGTTGCTTAAAAAAGAGGTTTGTGAGCAAGAGAGCCTTAAAGAAAAGGCCCAGCAGCTTGAGAAAGATGTAAGAGAACTTCAAGCTAAATTTCTACAGGCCTCCACTCTTGCTTCTGAGAGGGAAGCTCAAATAAGTTCTCTTAAAAATGAAATAAATGATCAGCAGTTAAGGGCCAAACAGTCTGCAGATGATCTACGCAGTATGCTTGAAGAAAAGATTGCAACACTACAGAGACAACTAGAAACTACCAGTTGTGATGTTTCAGACAAAGAGCATCTTTTGCAGTCCTTGGATTATAAGCTGAAACAGTTGGAGCTGCTGTGTCAACAAAAGGAGAAAGATGTCCTTGAGGTCAAACACTCAAAGGAGGATCTGGAGAAGAAAATTGATGAGCTTCTTGTTGAGAAACAACAGCTGGTGGAGTACCGGCAAAATTTGGAAGTGGTGGAAAAGGAAAGAGAAATCCTGTCAACTGAATTCCTTGAGGTCCAACAGTCAAAGAAAGACCTGGAGAAGAGGATTGACGAGCTTCTTGTTGAGAAACAACAAAAACTGGAGGAGAACCAGCTGAATTTGGAAACTGTACGAAAGGAAAGAGACAGCCTATCAACACAAGTAACCTCACTCAAAGATGAAATCCAAAATTACCAAGAAAATGAAGTGAAGAAGCAACGGGAGATTTCTGTTTTAGAGGTTGAACACAACGCGTTGAAGGACAACCTGGTTTCTCTTAAGTTGCAAGTGGCAGAATTTACAACTACAGCTTCTCAGAAGGAATCTGAAGTTCAGTTGCTTAAAAAGGAGGTTTGTGCGCAAGAGAATCTTAAAGAACGGGCTCAAGGGCTTGAGAAGGATTTGAGTGCACTTCAGGCTAAAATACTACAGGTTTCCACTCTTGCATCAGAAAGGGAAGCTCAAATAAGTTGTCTCAAAGATGAAATTAATGATCAGCAGTTAAGAGCCAAACAGTCTGAGGATGATCTCCGCAGAATTCTGGAAGAGAAAGTTGTAAACCTACAGAGACAACTAGAAACTACCAGTCATGACATGTCAGACAAAGACCAACTTCTGCAGACTATGAATCAGAAGCTGGAGAAAATGGAACTGCTGTGCCAACAAAAGGAAAAAGATATAACTGAGATCCAACACTCAAAGGAAGATCTGGAGAAGAGGATTGTTGAGCTTAATGCTGACAATTGTCAACTTGATGGGCTCCAGCAGAATATGGAGATGCTGAGGCAAGAAAAGGACCACCTGAGTTCTCTCAACCAGTCTCTCCAGAGGGAGTGTAATGCCTCCCGGAAGATTCAAGCTGAGCTGGAGTTGAAGGTGGAGGAGCAAAACAGTTCCATCCTTGCTCTTAGAAAGACTTCCCAGAAATGGGAAGAACAGAAACAGGAACTCCTGGAGCAGCTGAAGACAAAGTCGGAAGTAGTAGAGCACTACAAATCACAGGTCTGGTTTCTTACTTGACTATATATGTTTCTGAGAGTTTGTTTTGGACCACCTACAAATTGCCATAACGTGCTATACTTCTTCAGGTGGAGAAGGCCAAGAATCACTACAACGGTAAAAAGCAGCTGCTGGTGGAGGCTCAGGAGTTGAACAAAACTCTCGAGCACTCATTGGAGGCCAGCAAGAGGGAAGTCAAAGCTCTGGAAATGGAACTGACTCTAGCTCGGATGGAGTTAGATCAGGCGAGCACCAACGAGAAGAACCTTGCGGCCAAAGTGAAAAGCTTGGAAGCACAAGTTAGTTTATGGTTTAATGAGACTGGATCAAGCTTTGAACTTTACATTTTTCCTGCCCAGTTTCATGTCTATTTGTGTGCTTGTCATAGGTGGACTTTGCTGACAGGCATCTGCGAGAGCAGAAGATGACCAGTGACAAAGAGAATATGAGACACAGAGAAAGTCCGTACACTAGAGCCCAGGAGAAACAGCAGGACACCAGTACAGACAGCTTGGAGTTTGAACTGAATGATTCGCTCAATGCTAGCAGGTAATGCAATATACCTATCATAAAAATTTCTCACATTGTATTTCAGGTAATTATCATAATGCATTGTCATTGTACTTTTTTTTTGGCAGTCATTCGGCAATACTGGGTGAATCCAGCACTCCACTGGTACGTAGTTCTGAGCGTTTGGCCGCTAAACGTCGTGCCTTCGGTGCTGAATCCCTGGAGACTCTCTACTTCACACCTATGAGTCAACAAGGCAACAGGCGTAAAGGGGACCGCAATGATGCCTTTGAGCACAAACTAGAGTCCAGCGTGAATTCTATTGGCGAACTTGTGGTTGACTCTGCAAAGAAGCTCACTGCTTCAGCTCGCAGGCGTCGCACTACGCAGGTTATCAACATCACTTTGGCTAAGGTAGGAAATTCACAGCCTTTTGCATTTTATTGGATTAAAAAGAGTTATTTGTAAAATAGGTCCCATCTTCCAAATTATAGACAATAAAAACAAAAATCACTGTCTGGTCTTCACTTGAAACTTTGGGCAAATTTCAAACAGATGTGAGCATACCTATGCCCTACTCCCTTCAAAGGGTAGAGTCCAATTTAGATTTAAGTTGTATTTGCACAACTGAATGTAGCTACCCAAAGGGTCTATAGAAATGTAGTGATGCATCCCAAGTCAGTTTAAAAATTTTTGAATATTCAAGTCGGTTGAGATATTAGACAAATTGCATTATAGGCCTAGTTGGAGAGATTGGGTTTATATGAATGTATGGCTGAGGGGAACTTACTGGCTTAGTTAGGTGGCGTTTTCTTTTGTTGTTGCCTCTGTTGTTGTATAATGCATATTAAAGTTATACTTATAAAGTACATAACTGCTGTTACATAAGCGCCACCTGCAGTCAAACAGTGAAACTGCACTCTTTCAAATTATATTTTACATTTAGAAATGTGCAGCTCTTTATCTGACAATTAAGACACTTAGTTTAAAATTCGTTGTAAAACTTATTTAAAAAAAGTTGTATTGTGAAATCATTATCGTAAATCGTATAAACTGTGAGTAAAGTATATCGTTACCTCCCTAGTAAACTTACTTGTCTTAAAATGTTATTTGACTAGTACTGTTGCTGTTTGTGGCTCCTTGATCAGGTCTTCTTGGGGTTTTTTTTCCTCTAGTACTGGGTTACAAATGTTCTAAGGTGTTTTTTGTTCTTTTATTCTTGCTTGTTTAGCAGGCATTAGGAAGTGCTGAAGGCGAGGAGTCATTTTCTAGTCTGCACTCTGCCCGATCTCAGCCCAACTTGGCAGTTCAGCATTCACGGCCGTTCTCCATGGACCTCTCAGAGGAAAGTGCTACAGCAACTTTATCAAAAGCAGACACCCTTCAGAGTCTGCCTGGATATCGCAGAAGCACCGTGCATAACGTTGGCCCACCAAGAGGTGAAATGCTGTTATAAGGCCTTATTCCCACAGTTACTTTGTGGATTATCAGGGAGATTTTATTATGATTGAGACACTGTTATAGTTTGTATTTATATATTTAATTAGTTTTTTTTTTCTTTATTTTTTTGTTGCACTATAAACTATAGCTTTAGTTTGTTGTTTTAGTACAACCAGTAAATTAAATGAGAAATGTTGCAGTGGCAACAAGCTGAAAATAAATTCTTTTTAAAGTAGCACATTAAAAATAAAAAGCAAAATTGCAGTATGACTTCGTATGATTATCACACTGTAAAGACTGCAATTTGTATTTTAGTGATTATCAGAAATATAATGGATATTTCATAGTAATATTAAAATAACATGTAGTATATAGTATACTTTAATATTAAAGTAACATGTAGAATAACTTAAAGTAACTTTTGTGTGTTGTTAGCCACCAGTACGTTCTGTATCGGAGCAGAGAATGAACCTGAACATGCTGCAGACGACTGGATGCGCATCGCTGAACTACAGGCGCGAAACAAAGCCTGTCTGCCTCACCTGAAGAGCAGCTACCCGCTGGAGTCCAGGGTAAGCTTGGAATAGTTTGCTTTTGTTGCATTCTTGGTAGAAGACCAGTTTAAAACTATCATTCTGCCTCAACAGCCCAGTCTGGGACCCTCATTCACAATAACAGACGAGGATCTGCGAATGGGTGACCCAGGTGAGACGATCCGGCGTGCATCCATGATTCCAGGTCAGATCCAGGAGTCTCTGAACTGTCGCCGCTTCTCCTTTGTGCCAAGTTCAAGCCAGAGCTCTGTCAGCTCTCAGCCCCAGCGTGCCACCATGTTGCCCGGTCAGATCCGGTCCAGCACTGCTAGTCACCGGGCCAAGCAAACAAGCTCAAACCTTCGTGCTTCAGAGAATAAACGCAGCCCGCTGGCTCCTAAACGCCCCGGGTCTCAGCTGCAAGGCCCAGACACACCTGAGGTATGAGAAAACAAAAATCCCTGTCAAGACTTAATACATTTTTGTTTAAGAATATATGAAGGGGCGGGTATTGATCTTGGTTGGAGGTTTTGATTGATTGAACTGCTCTGAGAGTCTTCTTCTTTAATATAAAATGAAGAACCCACGTGACTACAATATGTAAAATACATTTTAATTCTATGAGTAATATTTATAATAATCTAAAAATAGTCTTTAATGATCTGACACAATCATTGCAAACAAAAAACTAAACCAAAGTAATTGTTAATTTTAAAAATAATTTTCTTAAATTTTGATTTGCCTAAATTAGAATAGATTAATCAAATGGTTAATATTTGAGGAACAAAAAATTAATACATAATTTTAAAAAAATACATTTTTTCAAAAAAACAAAAATGGCCAACACTGAATTTATGGAGAAGTAAAACATTTTAGGGTCCTATTATCATAAAAAGATATGAAAAATGTTTTAAAAATTAATTTAATTTTAAATACATGCTTTCTTCATATATGTTTAATTAATAGAGATAATTAAACAAAATAAAACTTAATGCAAAATAAAACACATTTAATAGGAGCGGTGTATATCTAACTCTTAAATGTTACTCGAATGCAAAACTGTTGTTCACAACTAATGGTGTTTTCACAGACGAAGAAGCTGGCGAGTTGCTTCCCACGACCAATGACACCTAAGGCAAGGTTCGGCAACTGTCAAAACAGACCTCCAAACTCGCCGGTAAGATACTTTTAATAAAAGTTTTATTGGACTTGAATTGAATGAGTGTAAACTTGCTCATGCCAAAAATTGTTGTTGAAAGAGTTTATATCATAGATCTATATTTGTTTTCGCCCACTTTCTTTCATTTGTAGGCCGAGCGAAGGCAGTCCGTGATGTTCACTGTCACAAATACTCCAAAGAACAACGGTCGCGGTGACAGCAGGCTGCAGCGCGGCCTCAACAAGCTGCGTAACAGCGCGCGCAAATCTCCCGCCGTGGCCAGTCGTGCCCTGCGCTCGGCTGTGGCTGGCAAGTCTATGGACTTGACCCTGAGAAAGTCTCCCCGAAACAAATCCCCCAAATCCTCCAATGCCAAAAAGGTAAACAAACACTATTGTGTAGGAAACAGCTCTCTGTAGACGTTAACCAAAACCCATGTGGAGTTACTTTTTATCTGGTATGCAGTCCCAGATGGTAGAACAATCTATTTGTAATATAATGCATTCAAAAGTATTGTTTTAATTCTGTGGTTAGAAATCGCAGGTGGATTAAAAGCATTTGCTGTGTGTGTTTAGGAAGCACAGTGACTCGCTCCACTCGTCTATGCCTAAGTATTTAACTGTATGTATCTGCTGTTACGTGTGGCAGTAATACTTAACACTGCAGGTGTCTTTCCGCTGTGTGGGATAATATCACTCACCCTCTGGTGTTAAAGGAACAGTTCACCCAAACATTGAAATTAGCCGGAGGTTTACTTTTTTTCTAGGCCTTCCAAGATGTAGATGTAGTTCGTTTCTTCTTTAGGTTTGGAGAAATGTAGCATTACATCAGTGTCTCGGCAAATGATGCCCTACAGTGAGTGGGTGTCTTCAGAATGAGAGACCAACCAGCTGATATATACATCACAATAATCTACACCCCTTCTGTTCATCACTTAATGTCTGCCAAAGTCAAAAAGATGTTTGTTTGTATATAAAAAAATGGAAGAAAAAAAAAAACATCATTACAAGGTTTTACTTTTAATTGGTCACTTGTGGGCAAAATATCCATAATGAATAATAATGAGCATGTCTGTACATATTACATTTCTCCAAGTATGATGAAGAAACAAACTCATCTGCATCTTAGATGGCCTGAAGGGGAGTACATTTCCAGCAGATATTTGGGTGAACTATTCGCTTCACTGACATGAACTCTGAGTTTGGTGGCTGGGGTCACTTAATTTTATTTTGATAAAATTTCTATGGTAATTCTTGGATAATACATTCAATGCAAAACCTTATGAAATCTACTTATTTCTTTTCAACTGAAGCAAATAGGTTCACAAAAATCTAGCCTCAGTCTTATAATGCCTAGTCTTTTTCAAAGGATTTGCATTAAAAAAATTATTTTATACATCTTAGATCAGTTCCAAATTAACCACGTTTGAGTTTGTTGCTACATAGCTGCACATCAGTTCATTTCTACAGTAATTGCTCATCTAAACTCACCTTTTGCGGTGTGTCTGTACTTGAGTTCTCCATGTATTTGTTTGCTCAGAATTTTTTTGTGCATGTACATAGTGGTAATGTCCACTGATATACATGCAAATATAGGCTATGTAGAACAATATAGATGATATATAGGGAAAAATAAAATCACAGCGGAGTTCTGGATAGGTTTGGTGGTGGTCTCACTGTGGGTTTTTTATCATTTCACCTGAATCTAGAGTAATATGTGGTGTATCACTTTCAATGTAGTTTGTCATCCAATTTCAATTTTAACTTTCATGCTGCTATGTATTTTAATGCATTGAATAATCTCCTGACTCCTCTTTATTTCTCTCCGCAGATGAAGATCAGGATTAAGGTCTAAATGTGAGGGTTACCATATGTGTCCTTCTCTTTCTTTTCTTTTCTCTTTTTTTAAATAAGTTATTTTTTCTTACGGGATGCAGTGGTCTTAATTACTGTCCTGTTCATGTAACTGGCTGTATAATATTTAAGTGTATTCTTGTTCTGTAATAAAGTCTATTTCAAATCTTTGACTGGTTTTTCAGCTGTTTTTAGATGGAAGCAGTTTATGTATGAATGTAGATAAGGTTCTAATGAAAGTTAATATACATTAAGAGCTTTTCATTGTTCAGCAGTTCAGTGCTTAGGAAATGTATCAAATTAAAAATATTTGAGATATATAATGAGATGTATAATGTTTTACTTTTTTTAAACGAGCAATTTAAGTTTACGCCTACGGTAATTTTTGGACTTTCAAGAACGATGTGAACAATTACATTAAATAATTTGAGAAAAGTCTTTTAAGAAATTTTGGGGTTTTGCCAGGACAATTGTGATAATGCATGTACCAGTTAGATAAAAGTTATAGAACCGATGTAAACTGTCCAATGAAATCTCCAGACAACCTGGTGTTCAATAAAAAGTATCCTTTCTGAATTTGAATCTGAATTTATGAAGATTGAGTTGTCGTTTGTTTTCAGATGTGGTAAACTGCCTGTCAAAGTCCTTTTAATTGAGAATTGCATTCAAACTTAATTGTGTAGTCAGGTCACAAATGATTGTACACTGCTCAAAAAATGAAGGGAAAACTTACACAACACAATGTAACTCCAAGTCAGTCACACTTCTGTGAAAGCAAACTGCCCACTTATGAAGCAACACTGACTGACAATCAATTTCACCTGCTGTTGTGTGAATAGAAGAGACAACAGGTGGAAATTATAGGCTATTAGCAAGACACCCCAATAAAGGAGTGCTTCTGCAAGTGGTGACCACAGACCACTTCTCAGCTCCTATGATTTCTGGCTAATATTTTGGTCACCTTTGAATGCTGGCGGTGCTTTCACTCTAGTGGTAGCATGAGACGGAGTGGCTCAGGTAGTGCAGCTCATCCAGGATGGCACATCAATGCGAGCTGTGGCAGGAAGGTTTGCTGTGTCTGTCAGCGTAGTGTCCAGAGCATGGAGACGCTACCAGGAGACAGGCCAGTACATCAAGAGACATGGAGGAGGGCAACAACCCAGCAGCAGCACCGCTACCTCCGCCTTTGTGCAGGGAGGAACAGGAGGAGCACTGCCAGAGCCCTGCAAAATGACCTCCAGCAGGCCACAAATGTGCATGTGTCTGCCCAAACGGTCAGAAACAGACTCCATGAGGGTGATATGTGGTCCAACGTCCACAGGTGGGGGTTGTGCTTACAGCCCAACACTGTGCAGGACGTTTGGCATTTGCCAGAGAACACCAAGATTGGCAAATTCGCCACTGGAGCCCTGTGCTCTTCACAGAAGAAAGAAATCATTCAGCCACCAATTGTGCAAGTTCTCCCACTTAAAAAGACGAAAGAGGACTGTAATTTCCATCATAGGTATATCTTAACTATGAGAGACAAAATGAGAAAGAAAGGAAAAAAATATATCACATTGTAGGATTTTATAAAGAATTTATTTGTAAATTATGAAAAATAATTATGTGGTCAATAACAAAATTTAATCTCAATACTTTGTTATATACCCTTTTTTGGCAATGACAGAGGTCAAAGGTTTTCTGTAAGTCTTCACAAGGTGTTCACACACTGTTGCTAGTATTTCTGCCCATTCCTCCATGCAGATCTCCTCTAGAGCAGGAATGTTTTGGGCTGTCTCTGGGCAACACAGACTTCTACTCCCTCCAAAGATTTTCTATGGGGTTGAGATCTGGAGACTGGCTAGGCCGCTCCAGGACCTTGAAATGCATCTTACGAAGACACTCCTTCGTTGCCCGGGCGGTGTGCATGTGGGATCATGGTCATGCTGAAAGACCCAGCCACGTTTCATCTTCAATGCCCTTGCTGAAGGAAGGAGGTTTTCACTCAAAATCTCACGATACAAGGCCCCGTTCATTCTTTGGTTTACACAGATCAGTCGTCCTGGACTCTATGCAGAAGAACAGCCCCAAAGCATGATGTTTCCACCCCATACTTCAAAGTTGGTGGGGTGTTTTTTGGATGCAACTCAGCATTCTTTCTCCTCCAAACACGACAAGTTGAGTTCTTACCAAAAGTTCTATTTTGGTTTCATCTGACCATATGACATCCCCCAGTCCTCTTCTGGATCATCCAGGTGCTCTCTAGCAAGCTTCAGACGGGCCTGGACACTTACTGGCTTAAGCAGGGGGACACATCTGGCACTGTAGGATTTGAGTCCCTGGCAGCGCAGCGTGTTACTGATGGTAGCTTTTGTTACTTTGGTCCCAGCTCTCTGCAGGTCATTCGCTAGATCCCCCGTGTGGTTCTGGGATTTTTGCTCACAGTTCTTATGATAATTTTGACCCCACAGGGTGAGATCTTGCGTGGAGCCCCAGATCAAGAGAGATTATCATATTATGTCTTGTATGTCTTCCATTTTCAAATAATTTCTTCACACCAAGCTGCTTACCCAGTGCAGATTCAGTCTTCCCAGCCTGGTGCAGGTCTACAATTTTGTTTCTGGTGTCCTTTGACAGCTCTTTGGTCTTGGCCATAGCTGGAGATTGGAGTGTGATTGCTTGAGGTTGTGGACAGGTGTCTTTTATACTGATAACAAGTTCAAACAGGACAGAGGAGCCTCTTAAAGAAGGAGTTACAGGTCTGTGAGAGCCAGAAATCTTGCTTGTTTGTAGGTGACCAAATGCTTATTTTACAGAGGAATTTACCAATTAATTCATTAAAAATCCCACGATGTGATATTCTGTTTTTTTCCCCTCATTTTGTCTCTCATTGTTGAGTTATACTTATGATGAAAAATACAGGACTCTTTCATCTTTTTAAATGGGAGAACTTGCTCAATTGGTGGCTGAATATATATATATATATATATATATATATTCATTTATTTATTAAGTATAAGTCTCAGAAAATGCAACAAGAAAATACAAACACAGTGGGATGGTGCTACAGTATGGATGTTGCTGTTACTAGTTAGCTGTATGCAAATTAAAAAAAAAAAAGATTTGGTTGTGAGGGTAAGTATTTTACATTAAACTACATGTTTTACTCCTGTGGTCTCTTTCCTCCATTTGTTTTGTATTTGATATGATAAATGTGTGTTCTTTATTTCTCAACAAACCGCATGTAAACAGATACAGTATGTACACTCACCATGTTCCAGGTATGATGGAGTGCCTTCAGAAGGGTCCAGCCTGCGAGCTCTGCGTCCATGTTTAGAGTTATTGTGTACAAACATGTTATCAGACACAGCCAGGACGTGTCCATCCACGCTCACCGTCGTAGACACCACCACCTGCAAGAGACGAATGACGAAGGTGCTTCACTTGACCCGCAAAGACACACTCTGTTCTTGTATACAAATTAATACGTAGCTCAAACAAACAGCTGAAGCATTGGAGCAGCACATACACACGGTATGCCTGTAAGTAACTGCTGACCGATAAATTGACGAACAGGCACATTTCACCAGAGAGCCTGGAACAATGACAGCAGCTAACAGCTCTCACAGAGCTGAAGACGTAGAGACTAGAGGTGTCCCACAGCAACTGAGGAGCCTCTTGATTTAAATGGCTCTCAGGCTTTGAGGGGTCTCTCAATCTCAAGAGAGGAAGAGGCTTGATGAGACTTGGCAAACACAGCTTACATTATCCCTGTTCTGGGCAGCCACTTCATTCGCTCAAAGCTTTCTTTTTCTCCCTCTTCTCTACATCTGTGTCTCTTTATATGTTCTCTAGTACTTTATCTGTTAAGAAAACCTATCACTGGTCAACTACTCATACAGTACCTTTTTTTAGTGAAATACAACATTCAATTGAAAACCAGAATTTATAAGGCCATATTTTGCAATATATTTTTAATGATTTTAATGATTGCTTTATTTAAGTTAAAAGTAATTTAATAATGGTAATGTATTGTATTTAAAGCTGATTAATCACCATAATTTCATGTTATTTCAATGTTCATTAACTACTTATTTGTTGAGCATTATTTTATATAATAATGGTTGTAATGGTATTAATGGACTTTTTTTAATAGTGTGGCTATTTTACACAGCAAGCGATCCAAGCGCAGCTTATCCACCAACTTACATACTTAAAATAGCAATTTTGCCACTTTAATTTTTAAGTGTGAGCTGACTGAATGTGGTCATACCTGAAATCGTCGCATATCTCGTGGGTTCCCTGCATTCTTTAGGCAGTTCTGGTTGCATTTGAGGAAGAATTTCAGGAAAAACCTGGAAAAACACAAAATAACAAGATTTATGAGGTATTGTTGCATGAGATATATATTTGATGTTAACCTGCAAATGAATTCATAAGGTCACACTTACAAATGAATTCACACACACATGGGTCTTAGAAATGTAGCACAAATTATCCTTCGAGAAACAGATCAAAAGAGATTGAAGTGCGTTGTTTAGGTCACTCAAACTAGATTCGCAATAGTCACAAGTATGTTGAAAATCCTTATTAACTATTGTATAAATGAGAGGTGTATAGATAAATTCTGCAGCTAGACTCAACTTCCCAGGGGAACATACAATAGTGTGAATATTACTGTGCTTAAGTGTTTATCATTTATGGGTTTTAAGAACAGTGTTTTTTTTTAATGCTGAATCCAGTGGGCTTGTCAAATCGTGTATGGCTGTGATTCAGTGTGTTTTCCCTCCTTCTCTTTGGTCTGATATTTACAATATTAATTAGCACAGTGGGGTTTCTCCCTATTTTCTTCGTTCATGGTTTTCTGGATCTATGCACTGGTATAGTTGAGAACCAATGTCTGCCTGCAGCATCTACCCACTATTATATCTGCTGTCTGTTACTACATATGCATTTTCACTCAGTTGCTTGGCGCTCAAACACCAAGGGTTGTCATTGTTGGAGCCTTAATGAAGATAACTTCTATGAGTCCAATCATTTTACACTCAGCAACACACACTTTTACTGAGCTGTCAAAAACGGGGCAAACGTTTAATGTTTTATAAACAAATAGTTTTTTAGATTTTTACCAAATGGCTGTTTTGTTAGATTTAGTTCTCTTCTACAAAAAAATATAGTATATATATATATATATATATATATATACATATATATACTGTATATATAAAGTATAATGTCCTTTGATACGGTCCACTAATAAGCAATTAGATCATTTCCATTGTTTTTAGATACTGTACATACATACTGTATGCAACTAGACACACAGGGCTGTCTTTAAAGGTTAAAGTTAGTTAAAAAAATAAATAAAGATGCTTTATTCACTAAGTTTAGTTATTTTGTCCAAAGTTAAACTTTGGGTTTATTCCAATCTATAGCAACTTATTATAAAAACAACAAAACTCAATGGAAAGCCCCATGCACTGCGATATGAAAACAATGTGTGTGTGTGTGTGTGTGCAGCTGGCTTGTTAGTGCTGAAGGAATGTAAGATGCATAGTCTGTGTGTGCTGTCTATATTCCTCTAGGATAAGCGGTCCAGGTCTCATCCTTTGCTCTTTAATCTACTGTTTGTTTCGCCCCTCTAACATCTACACCATTTCACATCTGTGTGTGTCAATCCATTCATCCCTTTTTCATGACTTTGTACCTTGTAGCATGTCAGATGGAAAATTCACACTGTGTGTGTGTGTGTGTATATATACAGTATATACTGTATATATGTATGTGTGTGTGTGTGTGTTTTCAAATATGATATCAAGCATAGAACGGTGCATGTACAGTAGATCACATCTTGAATTTTGCAGGTCAGTGTGTATGTGCATTGACAAAAACATGTTTGTGTGTGTTATCCACTGTGTTGTTTGGGTAAACAGATTAGCGCTACAGGCCCCGTCTATAATATCATTTAAGAGCTCTAAGCCGTGGCTTTCTTCCCCACTGATTCCCTCCTGCCACTGACCCTGTCTGAGCGCTCCTGACCTGTCCCTTATTCTTCCACGTTCTCGCTTTCCTTCTCTTACTCTCTTTCCTGCTTTGTGTGGAGATAAGTCTGGGCTTAACCCCATCGCTGACATCACGCTCTCATAGTCCTCCTAAATCCCCTGCAAAACCCAGGGTGCCCTCAGTTTAGGAAGACATCCTTTGTCTTTCTTTCCCTTCGCGCTATGGATTTGTCCTTCTGGTCTCCTAACTGCACGCCACGTTCACATAAATACTCACTCATAGTTTTTAGAGCCCTCATCCACATGTGTAATGTGGATATAGTTTGACTTTGTTGACCCAGTAGCTCCATTAGCAATAGCGAGAGTACTCCGATGCCTGCCGAACAGGGAAGGGACATGCAATCACATGTGTAATGTTTAATAAAATGCGCACTGTCCCCTCCATAGGGCACTTCGGACAGGGACCTTATGCTTTTAGAAGAGATTGGACTGTACGTTGCAAATGGTGTGACTAAGAGCACTTCAATTAGAGAGGGCTATTACCACAGTCAGCACGAGGAAGAGGGCAACGCTCCAAGTGTCTGATGGGTAGTATGAGTTTAAGTCAGAGCACAGAGCCTGACCTGACATACATACTGCTTTGCTTAATAACTCTTACATTGTACTTTTAGACACATCAAAACGGCTTCTAATGAAACTGTAACTGAGATGGAAAGAGTACAACGTGGAAGTGTGAGAGAATAGCTGCGCTCACAGAAACTAATTCTTCTGTGACTTTTTGGAAATTTCTTCTTACTGTGTTTTATTTACTAAAGTAAATTTTTACTTTACTTACACACTCACTTACTGTGATGTGATGCACTCAAATACTTTTGTTCCTATATACTATAAAGTTCACTCTGCAGCGCACTAATGGGTGATTGCAGCTTACCCATTCCATGAAGAGAGGTAAGAGTGAATGTCAGGCAGAAAAAGAAGGAGAGCAATGAATTAAAGCAGCAGTCGAGGGGTGATGGGGTTGGTGTAGGCAGGGTTAATGTAATCCTCAACAAATTGACCTTTGACCTCGGTCTGTCTAGAGGTCACATCTGTCCGCTCAGCTCTGGCCTGTTAATTAACTCTCCTGCAGGGTCGTCCGACTCGGACACTGAGCTGTTAAGCTGTTTGCGTTATTCTTCTCAAATCTCAACCGAGGAATGATTCACAAAAAACAAAGCCGACGTCAAATTAAATACAAACATCCACACAGGAAAGTGCTCTTTACAATCAGACACCCACTCAGAATGCGACGAGCACAGAAAAATGCACTTTAATAAACGAAAGAGTGTTTGGGAAAGTCTCTGCAGCCTCTCATTGAGTTCGAGTCACTCCTAAAAGCGCATCAAACGAAATCAAATTGCCCCCCCATGTTTGCAGTGATACTTGTAGCCTAAGTCACTAGCGCTATTGATTTAAATGCATTTGACTATAGCTGTGAGGGTGGTTTCAGATGAATGATAGCGGCGTGCAGAGAGAGCGGCTGATCTGGAGTCAGCACTAACTGCAGCAGCATGGCATTAGAGCATGTGGCATGTGCGAGTATGGTATTACCCACACTCTCAGTAAATGAGACCAAGTCAACGGCACCAGCCATCAATTATTCAGAGGCTGAGATGGCAATTATGGCACTGAGCACAACCAACATGAATATTTTATGAAGGCTAACGCAGACCATAAGAGTGTGAGAGGGGGAGAGCGAAAGAAAAAGAATATAAATGTGTCCATTTCTGGGAGACACAGCCGATGCCAGTTCTTGCCATGGACCGACACTCAAAGTGCCATTCAGTATGGCATGATATCTTTCTTCATCCGCTCTCTCCTCACCTTACACCATCTTATCTTCATTCCCGTCTCCCAGAATGCCTTGGTGAGACAGCATCATGGGCTGTCTTAATGGGAGCAGGGGCAGATGTCCTCTTAAGGCAGCTCTCCATTACCTCTACTGTGTGGGCATGATAGGAATGTTGCAGTTGTTTAAAACACAGAGTTTGAGTTGTGGCTAATTGAGTAAGGCGACACCATGTTGACGAGTGATAGGCTAATCTTCTGAGCGGCTGCGTTAAAGCCGGGCGGCCATGTAACACGCTGTCCATTTCAGCCTCTGTTTGTCACTCGTTCTCTATCTCTCTTTCTATGTCTGGCACCTCTTTAGAAAAACATATCACTTATGCTTTGAAAATACACAAGTGCCTCGGTTAGCCTCTCTCCTGAACAGTTTCTAGTATGCTCATAATTCCTTCAAGCCCAGATACTGCAAATAAAATTATAATAACGCAAGTAGAACAATCCGACAGCTACAACAAGTCTAACCTTCCCCTCTCTCCGCCTTCAGGCAAGCAGAGACCAGTAGGCATGTTGTGCTGACAGCTCTAAAATTGCTTACAATACACATCTCCAAAAGATCTGTCCCAGGCAAAAAAAAAAAAAGAAGAAGAAGAAGAAATATCACCGGCTTGCTTAGCTGGTCTTTCAGATGTCTTATTTTTCCCTCCTCCCTCCATTTATTATGGCTGGATTTCTGCACTGGCCTGCGAGTTTGGTGCCAAATGCAACCGAAGAACTATTTCAGAAAGAAAGAGAGAGAAGGAAGAAACGGCGGGCGAGCAAAGAGTATTCTCTTTTCATAACACGAGAGTAGAAAAATTTGCACTCTGTGTCTTCTATTGTCTACAAATGGATCCTAAGAGTGAAAGCATTATTTATTTTTAGTCCTGCTTTGCTGAGGTGGTTTGTACTGTTGTAATTTATGAAAAATGTTTTTTATGGACAGGCTATTAAATGTGCGCTAGGCATTTTTTCCTCATCTGAGGTTTTAATATACAGTATATGTACACTCACATTGTTACAGTGTTCAATATAAATGCTCTTTAATGCATTTATTGATAGATAAATAAATAAAAAACTTTAACAAATAAATGGATCATACTTTTCCACAAAAATTCCAAGGACGACCATTAGCCAGCTAAACATAAAAAAGAAAAATATCATAGTATATTGTACAATTATAAGGTACAATTAATGAGGCATGTTCCTCTCAATATGCTAAAGCTCTACTAAAGCTACTCTACTATTTCCTCTCTCAGACAATCCACTGCCATCTTATGTCATTACCTCCTGGGCCATGTCGATTTAAGAGCAATGCATGCAAGACACACTCTCTGTGAAATAGCAACAAAGAGTTGAGTGAGACAGAACGAGTGAGCGAGAGACAATGAACGTGAAAGAGGAGAGAGGGGAGAGAAATTTCACATCAGACAGCGGGACCAGACCCAGGAGACGAGTGCAGTGCAGACGGGAGAATTATTTTACATAATAAATGCTTCAAATTCAAGCCTGTAATTGATAGCTGAAGCCAGGCAACGATGTGCAGCCACCACACATGGGTTTTGGGGAGCTGTCAATCAAATGCTGCCACTGGAGGAGGGATAATGATTGTCATATGACAACTGCCTGATTTAATGTAATCATTGCAGCCAAAGCTATTGTTTACAAGTGCCAGTGGAGGTGTGTGAGCGAGTAAGACCAGCGGTAGTACAGCAGTCGATGGTGTAATAAGTCAATCTTGAGTATGGTAAGGATGGGTTTAGAGAGTGGAAGTGCTCTAACTCTCAGTTTGCATCTGATTTACACATCAAACACTTCTGTCTTTGGCTTAACGCCTGTAATTGACTAATTCAGCACAAATAACCTCAGTTTTAGCTAATCATACAGAAAGCAATGGACAAACAGATATATTCTGTAAACAGCCTCTGTACTGTGCTTTGCCCGTTTACACAAGCCACAAATTAATTGCACCGCTCAGAGGGAAATACAAGGTCCCACACAATACATTCAAAGCAATGTGAACTGCACAAATAGGTGGAAAGTAAAAAAATAAAAAAAGTATATTAAATTCATTCTGTTGTGCATAATTTACATATCTTAAACAAAATGTACAAGAAAAGAGAGAAAGGGAGAGTGGGAGAGAGATTCAGAGAGAGAAAGACCCTCCTGTATATTTCAGAGGCTGTAGGCAAACACCTCAATAATTCATGATGGAGAGATTGATTTTTTTCCTTTGGCGAGAGGCAGCAGATGTGGCAGGGATGAAGGAAGGGAGGGATGGATGGAGGGAGGGAGGGAGGAAGGTTGGGAATGGGGGAGTGGTGGAGGGACAGCGCAGGCCTGAGGGTTAGCAGCCAGTGGGATCATTAGACCGCCTGCTTTTTGTGTGAAGACTGGAGCTTTACAGTACACTGTTACTCACTGCCACAGGGCTC
Source organism: Enteromius treurensis (assembly GCA_032275025.1). Taxonomy (NCBI): domain Eukaryota; kingdom Metazoa; phylum Chordata; class Actinopteri; order Cypriniformes; family Cyprinidae; genus Enteromius; species Enteromius treurensis. The sequence continues at coordinate 17,641,870 of JAUCMU010000026.1, read as the reverse complement.
AAACAAACCAGCCTGAGTAATACTCAGTTACTCACACATCCCCAAATTCCATTAAACTGAATAGGAGGATGCAGATAGATTCACCTTAAAGGAGTATTTTTTTTTTTTAATCTAATGTCAGTCAATCTGATGTCTGCAAAAAATAAACTGGTTAGTTTTATGGATAGTTGGTGTTAGTGACATGAATTAAATTAATTATTATTTTTCACATACATTTGAATTATTTTAATTAACTTTTCACTGAAAAAAATTAAAAGTCATATATTAATCTATGTTAATTTAATGCATAAGAATATTTTTATTTACTTTTATTTAATATAATAATATATATATATATAATTTATAATATAATTATAATTAATTATACATTTCTTAGTTTAATAAATATTTTGTGAATGATAATTTTCCACTTATGTCAATATCAGTTGCTTCTACACAAAACCCATTATTATCATTTCACTTAGATTAGATTAAATAAATAAACCAGAATATCCCATGTAATCAGAATAGTATTTGTAGAAGTAGACATACAGTATATACATAATTTTTTGTATTTACAATTTTTGCTCATGCCTCTATCAGCTATAGCAAATCATTAAGGCCTTGACATAAAGTAAACCATGAGCACAAAGTTTACCTGGACAACACTAATAATGAATTTGCAAAACATGGATTTGTCTTTGACAGATGGAAAGATGTAGCATGGAAAAGGAGGAGCTCAGAGGGTCGAGCTAGAGCAGGACAACACTCGTTTACTGTGCTTTGATACAAAAATGATGAGGTTAGAGAAAAGAGCAGAGCAGAAAGAAATGTAAAGGAGGGAGTTGGTTCCCCCTTGTGTGTCTGATGGAATCAACTCTCCGTGGGTGTGACGGGACGGCAGGTGAGGCTTTGAGAGCGAGCGACATCCTTTTGTCATCGCCTGCTCTCACAAATAATTCATGGCATCAGAGGGAAAGGGAGTGAGGGAGGCGTATTGACAGCTACCACTTCTACTTGCCTTCACCTGTCTTATCCAGTCACCCGCAGATGGGACGCAAAGGACAGAGGGACCTTTTCACGGAGACCGAGAGCGTTGCTTTTCTCTTCCACTGACCTAATTAGAGCTCACTCGCTCCCTGCCTTCGTCTCCTCTTATCCGGCGTGTCCCACTAAAACCTAATCGCTCTTTTAACCCAAAACAAAGGGGTCCATGCTACATTTTAACAGTTGAAAAATGGCAGCGCTCGCAGGAGGCCTTGCAAAAGTGCACAAGGAAAAATGTAATCAAAATCTAAGCTTTTAAAATGAATAAAAAAAATATATTTTGTCGATGTATGTTTTGTATCTCGAATGAATCCAATTATTATTTTTGTACACTCTGAAGGATAAAGGTTCTTTATTGGCTTTGGTTCTATGAAGAACCATTAATGTTCATGGAACCTTCTTAAAAATAAAGATTGCAAAAGGTGGTTTTTACAAAAATGCCATTGAAGAACCATTTTGGGTTCGACAAAGCACCTTTCTGTGAATAATTTTCTTAAAAGGACCATTTTTTATGGTGTCAAGAATATCTAAAGGATCGTCTTGTTCCACTTTATTAGAATTACACTGTTGTGTTATTTTATTACTAACAAGGCCTCTAAAAACGAGTGTTAAAAGACAGCTTTAATTGTCTGCTGAATATGTAAATATATATAATACATTGAAAAAACACATTCTTCAAATTAAGAAAAAAAAAAAGAGGTTCTTTTAGGAGCTGTTCACTGAAAGGCTCTTTTGGGAACTCAGAATGGTTCTTCCAAAGCTGTGAAAATCCACTTTTTGTAACTGTTATTTTTTAAACGTAGGATATTCCAAAAAAGATGTGGAAAAGTGGGATGTGTGACCCTATTAGTGCTCTCGAACGCTTATATTAGCGGGTGACAGTGCGGTGGAGTGTCTCCGCCGCCTGGTAATCTGCTTCTGATAATTTATTATTTACATTATATTAGACAACTCCACGCAGTCAAACAGAAGCGCAACAAAACTGCAGCATATTGATTTTAACAGCGAGCTGTCTGCAGCGATTTGTGGCGGCACAGGGGCTTGTCTCCGAGTGCCAGCCTCGCAGGATCACAGGGACAGGATGCCACTGTGCTACATGCTAATGCGCACTTTAAACATTTAACACTAGGAGGTGCTGTAATTGCTCTGACAGCTGACAGGTGACCAGCAGAGTGTAACACACACTGCTGTCTCTCCCCTCCTCCTCCTCCCGGCAGCATTTCTCTCTTCCTCACTAGTCTCTTTGGGTTGAACCCTGCTCTCTCAATCTCTCCAGAAAAGCAGGGATGAACGCTTCGATTCTTCATTCTGCCAAACACAGTGGCTAATTAGAAGAAGAGGATTATGGGCTGTGAGATAAGAGGAGAAATCTTCCACCGGTCCAAGATAGATAGTGTCCGTCGTAGCGTACTGGAGGTGCCGTCACCTTTTCATTAGCATCTCCGTTAATTACCGGTTCCGGGATGTTTGGAGTTAGCATCATTAGGCCGGCAGTGCTGGAAATATTAGTACAGCAAATTGGTGTGGTTTTCAATTGGGTTAAACAGGAAAACATTCAACCTTCACATAAAGAGGGTTGAGGTTTATTAAATTAGCCTCCTGCAAATGAGTACAGTTTGCCCTATCATGCCTCCCAGCACAAATTTACCAAAATAATTACACAGCCGGGCTGCCGATACAGTCATATTTTAATAATCTCACTTTCTCGCTTTCATTAAATTAAGATGGGGTTTATGTGTCACTTTGGTACAATTAAACACACAATCACAACCTGAGAAAAGCATGAACATCAAGGCAGTAATAACTTTTAAATAATCCCTGTAGCGACCAAAATTATTACACCAGATATAATAAACATCTTGGTAATTGCCAGAAGTACGGCATCCTCAGTGGGACATTTTTTTGATCTGCGGTACAAGCTGCGTCAAGATAAAACTACAGAGTGTAGAGAGGAGGGGCCAGAAGGAGCCGAGAGACAAAAGCTCTAATTATAAGAACATGAAACACTTCCTAAATAGCTACTAAATGAGGAAACCAAATGAGTCTGGTGATATTACAGTTTAAAATACACTTTAGACAAGTTGGCCTGGTTAAAAGAAACTTTCAAAGACACAAATGCAACCATAATCAGCAGTAAAAAAAAAAATGCTGGATTTGAAAATGCGTTGATTTGATATGTTTACATAGACATTTAAGAGAGCCAAGTGTTTAGGATAAGCAGATAAGTAAGGACGTCTGTTTTTGCAACATAACATAAAATTAACATAAATAAATGCTTAGGAGATAAAGTACAAAATATAAATGAAGGCACAATTGTGAGATACTGTATGGAGTCACTAAGGTATCTACATTAGTTACAGTTACAAGACTTTGCAAGAGTGAGTTGGATGGTAAAGTAAAGTTGGAGTTATGAGATATAAACTCAATTTTTGGGATATACAATCTGAAATCTGAAGCCACTTTGTGAGATCTGTAGCTGTAATTATCTTTCTAATTAGTTTTTACAGGAGAAAACAGACTTAGGTAACTGCAAAGACACACACATACACTTCCAAATGTCAGATTTCCTTTTGTTTTTTGTTTTTTTTTAAAGAAATGTTTAATTTTATTCAACAAGAGCGCATTAAATTAATTAAAAGTGCTAATAAAGATTTTAATAATATAGATTTCTTTATTATTAAATAATCCTGAAAAAACATCCAAGTTATTAAGCAGCAAGATATGTTTCCTGAGCACCAAATTAGCATAGAATGATTTTGAAGGATCATGGGACACCGATTCAGCTTTGCCATGATAGTAATAAAATACATAAAATATAAAATGGCTTTTTTTTTTTGAAATTGAAATTGTAACAATTTTATTTTTGATCGAATAAATGCAGCATAAAAGACGGCTTTCAAAACATTACAAATCTTACCAAACTCAATTTTTAAAGGTGTTAACTGCTCTGATAATCATCTGAGCAAAACAGCTCTTCAATCTCTCCTACAGGAAGAGAAGGAAGTTTTGGGCTGTCCCTTAAGTGCCCTTCATAACCTCTAGTACTTGACTCTTAACTGTGACCCGAGTCCAAAGGTTCTTGATAACTCTATTATACATATTAACCATAGCTGTATTAACAGAATATGGCAAACTCCCCTATAATCATCCAGCAAGTCCACAACATCAATAGGATTAATAGAGCATGTCATGTGTCACTGGAGGTGCAGTGCACTAAAAACCTTATCTGATCCATATTAATGGCCCTTGAAGAATGGAGTTAACCTGTGGGATCCATCCTTCTCACCTCTCAATTAAAAGCTTCTCTCTCTCCCAACCACACATACACAACGCTCAAGTGGTGCTCCATCTCTATTACCCAGAAGGCATTAGCCAGTCTGTTTCTTTATCCAATCAGATGGAGGTTCCATTCTCTTCTCTTCCCTGCCCAGTTCCTTTTTTGTTCCCCTCTGACAGTCTGTATAAATAGCTCGGGATGAAGTCATTCCTCAAGCACTGCTGGCAGGCCCTTTCATTATTTACACTATTTACTTCAGGGGGGAAGTCACGGCTTGCCGTCAGATTTATCTGTCTGAGAAATGAGCTCCGCTATGCAGATCATCTCCGGAACAAAAGCGACGCGCCAGCGTGTTGCGCTGCCACACTAATTTGGTTCATGAAGTGTGTAACACAGTCCTCTTTGGCAGGGGGGCTTCATTTGTCTCTGACTTTATTAAACTAATATATAACAATCTTCTCTGTGCTCAAAGCTCTGGCGCACGAGCTGCTTTGCCTGAGCCGTGCGCAACACTGAAGCCTGCTTTAGAATAGAGCTGCTAGAGGAATAAGTTAGTAACTGCTAGTGAACTCTTGAATTCAAATAGATGGTACATGTCAAAACAATGCTAGCTAACTAGCAGACGTGTTGCTGGTTTGGTTTTATCAGTTCTATTTACTCACCAGAATTTTTACTAATAGATTTAATTATGATATAAACATTAATCGAGCACAGTTCAAAGTTTTGTGGTATTTTTTACTCCCTTGAAAGAAGTCTCGAAGGCTTACTGAGGCTGTCTTTATTTGATTTTTGACATATTTGACCTTTTTCAGTTTTCAGTGTCACATGATCCTACAGAAATCATTCTAATATGTTGATTTGGTGCTTAACATTATCAATACTGAAATCAGCTGTGCTGCCTAATATTTTTTTGTGGAAACATACAATTTTATAGGATTGTTTGATGAATAAAATGTTTAAAAGCTAAGGAAACAATTCATTTGAATTTTGAATTTTGATTAATTTAATGCATCCTTGCTAAATTAAAGTATTAATTAATTGTCTTTATAAATAAATAAATTAAAAACAAAATTATAAACATTATAGCTAGTCTATCAATGACCAAAAAAAGTTTTATTATTTTAATATCTTATATATATTTTTAAATAAAATATGTTACATTTTATTTTCCTTTTATTTTTTACATATTTTTTTTCCAAAGCAACTTTTTAGAGAATAGCAGAATCCTCCAGTACCCAAACGAAAAGCGACTGTGACAAGCAAAAACTCCTTAAGATCTTCGAGCAGATGAACAACAAACCTTGAGAAGACTTAGCTGGAAGCTGGCACGTGTTTAAATAAATTTATGGGTGCATATATGCATAAATGCTCATATGAACTTTTGTAATCCATTCCCAACTAAATCAAGCATTAATTAACAGATTAATTTCTTTTTGAGCTGTTTTTGTCACTTACTCTCACCCTAGTCCAGCTTAGTTTTTTAACCCAGTCTATAGTCTTGCCAGAAATATTATCATATCCACATTTTGAGTTCACTAAATCTTCTGAAGCACGAAGAGGAAAAAAGCGTGGGAACTCTACAGTGCATGTGAAAGTGATGTGTGTCAAGAGAAGAACAATAATCAGACGGATGTGTCTATCATCACAAGGTAGTCTCAGATCCTGCCTCCCCCCGCTGTTGGGCTGAACCCTGGGGAGGGTGTTAATTCAAACCACATGTTCGGCTTTCAGCTGCCACTCCACTCCACCTTCGTCTACTGGTGGAGCTCTGATTTTGAGGGACTCCTCTGCACCTCTGGAGTCAAAGTATCACATGAAAATATATCTGGTTTTCCTGATAAAATCTCTTTCATAGTTACAGCTTGTGCATTGTTCCCATACCCTCCTCCCTTTTTTCTATGTGTGTGTGTGTGTTGGGGGGAACGTTACCTGCATTCAGAGGGCACAGGCCATGCATCACTGACACTTCATCTCAGCCTGACTGCCTTGTTTCCGTACTGACCCCTTTCCCCTAGCTGCCGCACAGTATTATTTAAGTAGATTTATGAGGCGGTGTCCCGTGCCAGGAGCAACGGAGGCAGACGCCTCGGGGGCCGAGGAACAACGGGGGGGGGGGCATTAATAACCCGCAGCCAGGCCTTCGCTCCCAGTCTGGACTGTGGAGACTTAGGTTCCTCCCCCTTTGGGGTGACTGTAGGCTAGCAGGGAGCTACCTGAGTCCCACACACGGAGGTGGGGTAACAGATCTGGCAGGCATGTGGGCCCCTGCCGAGGAGCTCCGCAGAGCAGCCACTTGTGATGGATGGGAGGAGGCAGATGCTATCTGAGCTCGGGCCATCTGTAAGAGCTCAGAGTAACAGTGGGGTCACTGACAGACAGCACGGGAGAGAGAAAAAGGGGCGAGCTGGCCTAGTGTGTAGGATCACGTTAGGCACATGTACCGGGTGGAAGGTGCGAGAGGGCATCTTGGCATGCTAATGCTGCACGAGAAAAAGTCAGGGCCGGGTCTCTGTACTTACAAAGAGGGCACCGCGTACTTTGTCACTGAGGACAGCCAGAGACACACACACACACACACACACACATTTCTTCATGTCACACATGCTCAGACAGGCTGCCATTCGGTATCAGGTGAAACACAGGAGGATGACACCAAATCAGATGTGAAAGTGGTAAGAAAGAGTGCAGTGAGACAGAGTATACTGAACTGTATAGTAAGTCGGTGTGGCTGCATGTGACATGAGTGTGTAGCTGTCAACGGCTTCGCTGAGAGACTGGCAGGAAACACCTTCCATGTTAGCCCGTGTCTATTTAAAAAGCAATGTTTTATTCAGCCACAACATCTCATTGCACTGAAAAATTTATCAGTCCGTGCTCTCTGTCTAATCCTGTCCTGTGTCAGGTAATTCCACTCTGTTTTTCTTTAAATATTTCTCATGACAAAGTGGAGGGGTGCCGGACTCATCATGTCACATTGATGGAAGCAGAAAGTGGGAAACTCGGACTCCTGGATTCTGGGTGCAGTCTTCCAGCCAATGCCCTACAACACTACAACAAAGGCTAGTTAAGATGGTCTATTGGAATTAATGCAGCTTTGTTAATCCAACATAGACTGACGCTATTCTAAGATCCGTCCCTCTCAGGTTGCTAAATTATATACGTTTTATAATCTTCTATTAGAATGCAAATCTCCTTCAAATCAGATTTACAAAAATAAAATGAAAATTTGTCATGAAAAAAAGGCAGATAAACAGTTTGATTGGTAACACTTTATTTCGAAAGTCCACTTTAGATATTCTACTAACAGTAAGAAACTTTGCAACTACATGTCAACTAGTAGTCATTAGAGTATTAGTTAACTGTTTGTCTCTTAAACCCTTTAGCCCCAAAACGCCTTCTTATGACATGGTTCATCTTAGGACAGACAACATATATAATAATATTTATCACTTACAGCAGTTTTTTATGTAATTTCAAAGGGTTTTCTTT
>JAUCMU010000026.1:17566430-17633978 GCA_032275025.1 Enteromius treurensis | reverse complement strand
AATATATACAATAATTTTAATCAATTTCAGAAGTGTTTTATGTAATTTCAAAATGTTTCCTTTTAAATGATACCAATATTTTGTATATACACCTCAGCTTGTGGGTATGGGAAGCTTTTTAATTTGGTAGGCAAAATGCAGGGGGAATTCCCAAAAATAGCCCCTGGGTCTAAGAGGTTAATATCTCCTAACACTTTATTTTGATGGGTCCACAACACACTACATACTGACATCATTAACTTTGCAAGTATATGCCAACTTATACCACTAACCCTAAACCTACCCTAACAGTCTCCTCTGAGAGTTAACAGACATGTAGTTGTGAATTAATGAGAATTAGTTGGCATGTAGTTACATAGTTACTTATAGTTAGTAGAATGTAGGGATGCAACGGTTTTCGGTTCTTTATCGAACCGTTCGGTTCGCCCTGTTCGGTTCGGCACACCCACGTGAACCACAATATTTCGGTAGCCTATTTGAGACATTAAACTATCATTTTAATTAAAATGGGGATTTTCTGTGTATTAAACGCACAGACAATCAGGCGATCGTCTCGTGGGAGTGATTCGTCCTGGTGTTCAGTTGCGCACGGCTCAGGTGGCATAGGTGAAGCTTATGGGGCTGTCACGTGATGAACCAAACAACTCGAAAAACCCAAAGACTCGAGAGAAGAACGAATCAATTCTGTTTCCTGCTCAGGCTGCATAGGTTAACATTTCAGCAGCAAAATTATCCCAGAACTTTACGACGCGAGTAAGCGCCACCACTTAATGATACATTTTGTTATTATTGTTTGTTCTGATGGTGTATTTAGAAAACTTAAGAATTTTCTTGTTGCTGTCAATATTTATTTGAATAATGTTCATGTTTATATTTCACTTTATTCTGCACTTTTTATATTGTCCGTTTTTGAAAGAGGGCAAAAAAATAAGTGTTCTTTTTTAAAAATAAATGTGGTGTTTTGACTTAATCTGTACCTTTTTTACATTTAACATTGTCTCTGTACCCTGATAACTTGAAATAGAAAGGGCAAATGACCTCCCGCTGTGTTAGAGCTCACATACAGTACTGTACAGTAACATTGATGTATCAGAACTGAACTGTTACCGTGGCCAGAAAACCGTGATACAAACCGAACTGTGGGCTCACTGGACCGCTGCATCCCTAGTAAAATGTCTAAAAGTACTATCGAAATAAAGTGCAACCTAATTTTAATCTCTTTGACAGAAGTCTCCTATGCTCACCAAGAATGAATGTAAAATCTATTAGATACTTTTGCAGTTTGATTGATATTACTTAGAATACACACCCACACACAAAATGTAGCAGTCAATAGCACAATCTGCCGTCTTCCATCGATTTTTGTTTTTAATTCACGTTTATAGAGTTAAAGTAATCAAAACTGTTACTAGTTACTTGAAACATCATGTCCAGTTTAAGGGTAATCTATCTCCCTCATGAGTACTGAGGTTTCTTCCTACCACAGTAACAATGCATTGGCTAAGTATTCACGTCTGTGTTTATGTACTTTCTAAAAGGTTTCTTCCACTTAGCCACAGTTGCATAGCTTTAAAAAAAGGGCTTCCCTGCCATGACCGGACTTCAGCAGGGCAACAGCCAAAGTACATAAAACAATATAACCGTTGGGCAGAATGAATGAGATATGTACAGCTGAAAGAAAGATCTGCGGGTGTGTGTGTGGAGCACATAGTACACAAGATTTAATTCTATGATGTCGTAAATAAATGGCTGTCAGCGTGATGGACATGCTCGGCAGGCACGGCTGATTGAAACATTTCCTTTCTAAAGCAGCCCTCATAAATCTGAGACAGGCAAAGTGATGGCAATTGCGCCGAGCCTCTCCCAACTGGGTGTGCCACCGCTGGCTGGCTGCCAAATCCCAGAACCCCATTACCACCCAATACCCCACCCCAAGTCCCCTCTCTCCCTGCGGCCATGAGTAATGAAGAATGGCCTTGTCACAGGGCCACTCGAAGACTGTCAATACTCAGCCGTCTAAGCGCAGGATCCGTTTCAGCATCATTACGGGCGCACACACATAAAATCAGCACCCCTGCTAATTAAACACACCAGCAGATGCGCTAGGTTATTTCATTTTAAGTGGCCCAGCACCCAGGGACACCCAGGCGCCCAGCCAGAACAACAGTCCAGGGCCTGAGTAAAGCTACAGGGTTAACCGTTGACCTGTCAGAGGGGCTTGACCCCCTGCTAAGGAATCTAATAATGCTTTATTGCCACTGGACTGCGCTAGTAGACCGAAATTTGCACGAATGCATTTATATTAGAGGACGGCAGTTCGGGTGTGTGCTTTTTCTTCTCTTGAAGGTGATGTATAAACACACAAATGCTCTAAAATTTAGTACCTGCAAACTAAATTCAAAGTATAGTATGCATGCTATATTTATCTTGATAAAGAGGTCCTGTGTAAGCAAGGGCACATTGTGTAAATGCATCCGGTGTTGATAGATGTGCTCATTTTATTCTTCTTTTTTCATTTGCCAGAACTATTGTATTAAATTACATTAAAGTAATGCCCTTTGCATGAGTTCTGAGCAGGAATACCACTTCTCCTCATGCTGTGTATTCATAATCCATTAAAAATATTACAAATCAGGTTGCGAAGAAAGTCCAGAAAGAATGGGTTAGATTTAACCTTAAGAAGGGGAACAAAGGACAAATGGGACACAGCTGTAGTGTAAAATAGTATTAAAATCCATTTGAAGAGTCGCAAAAAGCAACGTCCCGTTTTCTGAACGAGAATTACCTACTAACGTGTGACCGGTTTAGTAGACTGTCCCTTTAAGAAGTTAAGAAGACATACGTTTGTTTATTCCACGTAAAAGTCGAGTTTAGTTTGTCAGTATCTGACCGTCTCTGGGGGCAGGTAACGGTGGGTGCTAAGGGAGGTGAGGGTCAAGGGGGCGAGCGGAGCGCAGGGTGCCAGAGGACGTGTTGTGTCCCCTTCCGTGTTTGTCAAACAAATTAAACACGTTCTGGAGTCTTCACCTGCCCCAGCCACCATGCTGCATATGGCCCACCAGAAACAAAATAAGGCATCGCGCATACATTACCATACTTAATCAACCACCCTCTCCATTTAATATGCAAATTTGCTGAAATATTACTGAATGCCGTCTGTTCTAAATGAATAAATTTGAATCGCAATTAGAATAATCCTTTATAATTAATGAAAACTGTCAATTTCGGTTCATAAGTAATTTGATTAACGAGATGATGGCACACTTATCAAGTTCAGTGGATGTTTTTTTTTCATACGGCGGCAGAAGGAAAGAATATAGGTCTTGTTTCAGCACAGCACTGGGACGGACATCAGAAACCATGATGAATAGTTAATAACAAAAGTAATTAATAAACTTATGAGGTCAGGTTGCGCCCCAGCAGGGTTCCTGGTTTTTAAAGTCTGAATCTTGAGATATGTTTATCAAGCGAGGCGAGAAAATCCTTGAACTTGAGTGACACGCTCTTCCACTCAGTTCGCACTTCTCTCCGTTGACTTGAGGGGCAAGTCCCGGGTAAAAGATCAAAAGTTAAATATGTAAATAAATGCCACACATTACAGGGCTGTTTCCTTCTAATCAGGCTGAACATGGCCAGACCAGTGTTCAGGGTTAATGGAGTCTCAATGTGAATCTGCTGAGGCAAACTCAACTCTCCTTATTGCTCCAGATTCAGTGTGTGTACGTATGTTGAGTCCTTGACTAAACACTGCCGTAAGCACTTTAACAAACAAGAGATGCTGTTCTGTGGCGAGAGCCAGTGATTCTAACATCATCCATCCACACAAAGCTCTTAAAAATATATATTCCCTTTGTAGCACTAAAACTGTACAGAGCACTGGGCAAAGAACTCAGCAAAATGAAACTGGCTTAGTCTCTGTATGTGTGTGTGTGTGTGTGTGTGTGTGTGTGCGTTGAGGTAGGTGAAACAGAAGGGGGAAGCAGTTAATTAGAACCGTTATGGTGTTTGGAAACAACAGCAAGGTTAAGGCTACATGCTGATGAAGTATTTGGAAGTCATTAGCCAAGATGAGTAAAGGTCTCTCCAAAAGAGTGCATGAGAGAGAGAGTGAATGGGAAAAAGGAAAATAATAGAGATGAAATTAGATCTGGACAGGGTAAAATCGGTGAAGGTGTGATAATGTGTGATATGTTAATTATGTAAATATAAATTAAATGTTTTTTTCTTACCTGTTAGAAGACAACACAGACAAGCAGCAGCAGAGGAAAAGAGACAGAAAGAAAATATTAGGAAATATTCAAGCACACATATTGTATCTTACAAATACACTTTAAATACATGAACAAACATACATCATTGTGCTTGAACGTTAAGGTTACAGGTCACTGCAGAAATGACCTATGACCACTGTGTTATGTCTTTGGAGAAAAACTTTGACATTTGAACACTTAATGATCGAGTTTGCATGTACACTACCATTTAATATTTGGGGTCAGATTTACAGTTCAGTTAAGATCTGTATGTTTTTAGAAAGTGGTCTTGAATGCTGCATTTAATTGATTAAAAATACAGTAAAAACTGTAATAATGTGAATTGTTTTAGTGAATGGAAAGCTCAAAACAGGAGCATTTAACATTATTTAATAAAAATGTCTTCACATCCTTGCTGGACAGGGGACAAATAGACAGATAACTCTGACCTGTACCTGCATGCTATGTAACAAGATTGTATGTATTATTACAAATATCAGTTCTCTTGTGTAAATACACTTGTTGTTTGCATTTGGATCACCCCTCTCATCCCATCTTTCTCCTTACTCAAGACTCATACAGTGGTCAGTGAAGAGCAAAGTCTATATGGCCGCAGGGCCTTATCGCCCTATTGTTTATGCCCCTCTCTGCCAACCACATGTGCCAGAAGCAGTCAGAATTTTTGTGTGTACAATGTATTTTTTAACAGCGGGTAAGTGACCATTAAAGGGATAGTTCACCAAAAATTTAAATGATGTCATCATTTATTTACCCTCACCTCTTTTCACACAACACTTAAGCCCATTGCCCTTCATTGCATGACAAAAAATCTCAAAATATCTTATTTTTTGTTCCACAGAAAAAGTTAGTCATAGCTGAGTTAAAGTAAAGGATGACAGATTTTAAATTTTTGGATGAACTTTCCCTTTAAAAGAAGATTTCAAATCAATCACATCTGACATTCCATGATGTTAAGGATGCATCTTTATGAGGAAGCTCATTATGTAGGCAGCAAAGCAGCTCTAGAGCATGGACATACAGTACTAATGATTAAAAGTATTTCACTGTATCTCCACGATGTTGGATGGATTTTAACTGCTCTTAATTGTGGCAAATATTAGAGGATTTTCCCTCAGGCAATCAAAAGGAAATTCATTTAAACACAGTCAATAGCAACAAACTAACAACCAGCTAGAGCTCCTGTAACAGCCCTAAAGATTTCAGACATGAATTATTCAGAGGCCTTGACCGGATTTTTAAAGACTATAAAACAAGATAACCGCATCTTCAACAGATATCTTTCTGTAAAATGCGCTGCACAACACAACTTTAGTGAATACATTACACACACGCACAACGACACACTAGTAGCTGTGTGCGTACAGGCCTCCGTGGAGTGTGTGAGGAGTATGGGCTTTAAAGGTTTGTGTGGAGATTAGGTCACACAGCAGGAAGTGACATCCTGTGGGCTGAGATGTATTTTCACACTCAGTCCAATATCACAGGCAGCCCGGTGGGGTCAAGAGTAAAGCCCATAACATACAAATTGTGTGCTTCCGTAGACGCTGCATCTTCAAATCTTAGTAAATAAACTGTGTCCAGTGTTGAAGCAGTGCATTTCCTTTAAAGGGGAAGGGTAACAGACTACAAGCCATTAAGGCTCTATTGGGTCCAGAGTCACACCCATAATGGTGAGACCCCATATAAGTGTGATTTTCACCCAAGTCACAAGTGTCTATTGCTCCAACCCACCGATAATTAGTCACATCCACAGTGCGGTGTCTCTGACTAATTAGCAAATTATGTTGAAAATAGCAGCCCCCTAATTAATGGTTATTATGGCATTTCTGAAGTTGCTGCTTTAATTAGTGAGGAATCGGAGCATGCATTTCAATGCTGGCAGAGTTATACACGCTCTCCTCTGTGTAACTGGCTTTTTAACCATCCGTATAACACATATCGTGTAATTAAAAACACACTCCTCCCCCCCCCAAGCACACACTCATACGCGCTTCCTCTCATCAAGCTCCACATCTCCTCCCACCTGTCAATTGTCCAAAAAGCGCATTAAAACAAATGATCTATGCGAGCACTGGATCACTGAATAAAACAAACAATTGAATGTGAATCATTTGGCATTTTGGAGCAACAACAAAAACATTTGTTTTACACAGATTGTCCCCATTATTATAGACGCCTGTTTCAGAGTAAAAGAAAAAAAATACTTCCTGTCTCATAATTGTGGCTTAATTACTAGTTACTAGCTAATTGCAACTTTATATTTCACATTGCGATTTTTATTTCTAATAATTGTGATTTTATATCTCGAAATTTTACATCTTTATTTAATAAATGATTTCTAGTATTTGCTCCTTGATTTCAGAATCTGGACTTTTTCTTAAATAGCAATGTTACATCTTACATCTACTGAAATAGCACAAAGTTTCCTGTGAGGGGTTAGAATAGGGGTAGTGTTGGTATAGGGCAATGGCACATTCAGTATGTACAATTTAAAACAATTCCGCCTATGGAATAAAAAAATGAACGTTTGTGTGTGTGTGTATACAGAAGTTTTACTCTTTATTATAAATGTAGCTTGGACCACACTGTATCATTCACTCTCATTTCACTCTCTTCCTTTGCTTGCTCCTCCATTCTCCATCAGCATCAAAGATGAGTGTGGGACATGTAATGAAGTGACAGTAATGAGCTTGTTGAAAGTGATAGCTCAGCTCATCAGTGTTCAGGAGACGTGTTTATTCTATAGTGTCATCAATGACGGCGCTCTTAACCCAGACTCGCTCTTTCCCTGCTCAACACCAGCCTGTCCAACACAAAGGCCTCATTCTCTCTCTTCTCTGCCTTTTGTTAGGCCTCAACCACGTACAGAGTATCCCACACCAGGACGCTCTCTGTCCTGACCACCTCATGCATTCGGTCCGATTGTGTAACTAAATATACGGATGCGTCGGCTTCTTCTCCGGTTTCCCGACGGGCTCATTGTTTTCATCATTTTCCTTTGTTTTCCTGTCTGTGTGGTAAGATTTCGTGTTCTGTTAAGTAAGATTTGTAAGATTGATGAAACCTCTCTCTCAGGTTGGATGGTTGTCTTTGGTTGCAGGCTGACCCGGGCCGCCCTTGCTCGATGTGCACTTAGCTCGGCTTTAGCCCGAGGTGAACTCTGAAACACTAGACTGGATTGACACAACTGCTCTCTCTCAGTGAGTGGCACTTCAATGAGCCATCAATCCCTACCCTCGCCCCTCTCCCAGTGTAAAGTTCTGGGTTCTGATGTACGCCGGACTTCTTCCCCCTTTGTCATGCCAGGAAATGGGGATATTTTAATCCGAGAAGGTGGGGGGCCGCTCATAAAGCACCCGTTGCAGGTGGGTGCAAGTCCACATGTTGTTACTTTCCCTGTTTCGTACGGCAGCGATTCCGTCGAGACCTCTTGGAAAAATGGTTGCGGTTATGGCTGCTGCGCTGGGCTAAGCAGTGCTGTGCCTCAGGAGAGCATGACTAACACAAATATACAACAACAACTTAACACAGCTCGTAAAGCACAACAGTACCCGCAGACACGACTCCTGAACACACACGGCCACATGTGCACTCGCTCAGTCCGATAGCAGTAAGATCTGGCAATAAGTCACGGCCAATCTCCCTACTATTCCTTCAGGGCCAAATCGGATCCCGGTGTCGAACCCTAGCAAGATTTACTCAACACACAATGTGCCTGTAAGAGCGCAAGCCTAATCTCTCTGGTTTGGCCAGCGCACCTGGTTAAAGTTAAGAGGGTGCAGTTATAGTCAATTATGATCCTATATAACACATAGAAATACACGCCACCCGATCCAAGGGCGTAATTGGAAACAGCTCCGACATGCCTGAGGTCAAAACAAAAGACAGCAAAGCACCACCCCGCTTGAGCCGGCCAGCCTGGGAGGCTTCGCCGGGAGAGTGTGCCACCCATCAAAGCTCCCCAGCAGGCGAGAGCCCTACCCCTTGACCCCCGCCACCCCTGTGGGCCGCATGACATCCAACCCGCTCTGGGCCTCACCGCTTTGACCTGAACAAGAGTAACACACACTTATACTTACTGCCAGGCATACACACAACCCATCAGATTGAAGTCCTGCTGTTTGCAGCATGGACAGAAGGGCACAGCGGGACACCTTCCTCCACCTCATCCCTCTATCTTTATCCCCTTTCCTTTCTTTGTCTCCATCTGTCACTCCTGCTCTGACGTGTCCAAAGGTCTGCCCTTCCCAACCCCACTTCAATAGGACACATCTTCACCCAGCAGTGAGGATTTTAGGGGCTGCTGATTTGCAACTGCTCACCCTCTGAGAAGCCAGGCCCCCCTGTTCTCTTCTGCTCATGCGTCGAATAACAAATAAAGGACCAGCATTTGCTCAGTTGATAAGGGATGGAATAAATGGCACTTTTTGAAGCACTCATCACAGTGAGCCACCACATCTGCTCTGTAGCACAGCTGCCCTTGGTTTCCTCTCTCAGGTCTTACTGTGATGGGACTGATGAGGGACTCCAGGAGATTCTCTTTTTTTGCACACACACTGTCTTTTCAGTCTCTTTCCATTCACACCACTGGAGGAAGAGTGCGTTTCTTAGCAAGAATTTATCTAATTTTACAGTTAAAATATCCAAAAAGTTTGGAAACCAGATTTTTTACTTGAGAGGCAACATTAAATAAGATACTAAGGCTTCAGAGAATTCATCTTTGAATTCAATGCAGGTATATTTTGCCAGCATTATTTGATTTTTTTCCCTTCAAAGAATAAAAACGAAAAATATTTTACATTAAGACAAAACTGTATGCAACCCAACCACCATGTTAGGTATGCCGAGAATAAGTGTTTCTTTATTTATGTTTCTGTCCTAAATGAGGCCGAGCGCACATGCAAACACTATCATAACCACAGATTCTTCTATATCTACACTGAAAGGCTACAAGCGTTACAATACATACACAGACCGTGTAAAAAATGGCAGAGGCAACTGGGTAGTGCAGAACAGGTGTTTAAATGTCACACTAGTAAAGCCATCCCATCTTAGAGAGGATGAGAGATGTAGTGAACCACCTGTGCTCTATTTCCCCTCAACAAAACTGATGCTTCAGCTCCTCTGGCCCAGCCTCAGGCTGCATCTGGGGTAAGAGGTGGTGCTGAGGGGGGTGTCAGGGGTGAAAGGTGGCCTCTTTGTCTGTCTCTCAGACAGGCCATGCACAGCAGCGCAGGAACCAGAGCTGCGTGGGGACTAACTTGATTGACAACTGACATTACCCCCCCCCCCCCCCTCCCTTCATGGCTGGAGGGACAGAGGGTGCGATGGTTATCCAAGCAGAGAAATGTCAGAGTCCAGACGCTGTCAGAGTCCGTCCTTCCACCCGTTCTTTTCTCTCTCTTTTCTAGTGTCGTCTTTTTCTCGGATCCAATCTTTAGAGCAGTTTTGTGCTTTCTTAGAGTGTTGTAGAGTTGCTGCGTGGTTCGGATCGCAGAGATGCATCGCAGAAGGGCAGCAACAGTGCTGATTTAATTAGGTTACTGTCTCCCATTCCAGAAAGTTACATATATCTCTCCAGAAACAAACTCACAGCAGAAATACATCACACACAGAGTTATCAAACCTGGTGACACACACACACACACAAAGGCTTGGCACACAAAAGAGTCTGGGCTCTTTGTATATGTTGACGGCAACAGTAGACAGAGATTAAGCGATTAGGGTTACAGTGATAGAAGAGTAGTGAACGGCAGCACAAAGCCTGGATCAGCTGACCCCACCAAACCAAGTCTTAACCACAGGGTGGCCATTAACTGAAGACACCAGTGTCTATCATTCAATTACAGCAAGCTATACTTAGGGCATACTAGACCCATTGCACACCTTTAGTGTGCACTAGTCTATGCGATCTATCCATTTCATTCAGTTGTTTTGCAAGTTGTTAGAAAAAGTAAGAATTGATTTTGATTCACAAGAGCAGTGCTTTGAACCAGTAACTAATGTTTTTTAACTGTTTATGTTTTTGCTTCACTTAAAAGACCTAAAATATGATTTAATGTCAGTATTGATGTAAATAGTCTAAAATAAATATCTTTAAATGCAAGATATTTAAAATGTACCAAAATAAAAATTTCTTTTAGGATGGTCATGTGCAAACAATAAGCAAAATCCTGCTTATTTACCAAAAAAATAACCTTTTTTTTTTTTTTGGTTTGTACACCATGCTGCACTGGATGTGATGTTATTGATTTACTATGAGTTAGCTCATTTTAGTCAGTTGTTTATGAATTGTGCTACACTGATTGCATTCATCTTTACTATTAACTTAGCATTTTGTTGCATGCAGCACTTAAGATGCAATTATTCTGCTAAATGAATAACTGATTCATATGCAGCATTCAGATACCATGCATTTTTTACGCATTAAAACACTATGAAACCATTAATATTTATAAAATCTCAGTAGCGCAGAGACTGGGAAAGGTAGGGCATGTAAACCATGAGTCAAAACAGGCATCATTAGCTCACCGGAATCCATGAACCAACTCAGCAGTAGTTTAATTTAATGCAAGTATGTGTGTTTAATATCGCTGGAGGCTAAAGTGTATTTGCAGTAGCGGTGCTGGGTGGACGGTGCGCTGTTTATGCATTCAGCAGCGGTAATGGAGCTCTTTATGCTGCTAAAATGTGAAGTCTAGGCTCATTTCCACAGTGCTGCTGATTCCTTCAGCCTCCGCTTACTTACGTTCTCATTTGCAAGCGCAGGGCTGCCCCTCCATAAACCAGTAACAAGCTCCACATCAGAATGTATGGAATCAAAGTCCTGCTACTGCTACAGAGTCTATTTATATTCCTCTGTTTGGCTAACACCTCACCGGTGTCTCATTTGAGAAAGAAATAAAAACAAACATAAAACCTTGTTTTCCCTTTCAAAGTATAGTGTATTTACTCCTTCATTTCACACCATGCAGGGCTAGTAATCACACATTGTGAAGCTGAATGGAGTTGCCAAATAACAGAGCATAGCGTTAGCATCACCTCACCTCGTAACTTTGCTCCCAGCACGCTCAATGATTGTAGATAAGTATCTAGGTAGAGCTACACATGCTCCTCATGCTCCATTGACTGACTAAATGACCAGCCATTTGCCTTCATTTCTGTAGTTTGGACCACCAGTTGCCTTCTCAGTCCAGATCTCAATATCTGCTTGCTTCATTAGCATTAAGTTAATTGCTTCTCTTGGATGCAAGGGCTACCTCATCAACGACCTAGTTTAGGAGTAACTTTAAGGTCATCTCGGAGGCTCCAAGACCCACATTGCGAAAAGATATGGGATGGGGGAGGGCGTTTGTGTAGTACCACAAAACTTATCTTTATTTTTTGGGCAGCGAGATGCTGGCGACAGGCGGCGAGGGTGTGGCGGTCTGGGCGAGATTAGCATCGTGGAGAGGCAGAGAAGGTTCTGTTCACTTCCTCAGATCAGCAGTACTTTTCATACTTCAACTTCAAAAGCCACTCAACATCAATTAAACACAGCCACCACCAGACGCCCACCACAAAAGACCTGGAGTTGATTATATAACGGCTTTCTTGTTTGCATGCGGCAGGAATTAGTCCATATTTTTTATTTCCAAGAGAAGAGAGGCTTTACAAGGCTGCCATAAGGCTCATGTAACCGTATGTCAAGGGTGTTATTTTAACTTCAAAGTACAAAGCTTTTGTTTTGTTGGAAATATAAGATCTCTTTGGTTAAGATCTCAGCATTAAAATCATGATATTTTACAATCAAAGATTTGTTGTAGCGGTTGGCAAAATTATGTTTTTTTTTTTTCTGAAAACATTTTAACAAATTAAATTTATTAAAAGAGCAATCACTTTTTTCAGGTCCCACACAATGGAGGTCCTTTGCCATCAGAAAGGTTAAAAACCCTCTCAGATGCTACTAGTCTACTCACGTAACTAGCAGAGCTAGTAAAATAGATGCAGTGAATAATAATAGTGGCTACTGCCTCAAAGCATAAAAGGTGGAAGGTTTGTAATTCTTCTAGAACAATCATCCCACATTTTAGCATATTTTTTTCCAGGACATTCATCCACAACGTGATAGTTCCTCAAGCTAAAGTTTCATTCTCATCTGATATTTGAAACTTAAGGCACTTTGAAGGTGCCTTCAAGCCTCTAAGAACAAATGAGTTGTTTTTCTCACATTTCTATTTATGATAATTAGTGTTTACCTGCTTATTTTTGTTTCGGAGGAAGCCTGCATCATTATGAATTAACAGGTCCTATTGTTCCTACATCTGCTATTGTTCTGGCCGTAACCTGAACCCTGATTACAGAGCAGTGTGAACACCTGGAAGCAGGTGTTTTGGCAGGACACAAGTGCCTGAGGAGGGGTTGCTGGGATTTGGGAAGGGTACATACCAGAGGGACACATACAGTACTTCTGCCTACAGCACTCTCAACTCATTCAGGTCAGTTGCTGTTATATGCAGGTAAACATTGAACTGCATGCATTTTTTATCCACTGTTTTGCATAAAGATACAGTAAACAGGCCTTAGAGGCTTGTCTTTTGCTGTTCCATGACTCTCCTCCTCAAGCGTCCTCAAAAACAGAGAGACATATTTGGTGTGTGAAGATTGCATTGCTTCAGGTTGGTTGCATCTCTACACCGTTTTCTGATGTCTGAACATCAGGAACAACACGCAAGCACTTGTTTTCGTCTCTTAGACCCGTATCTGATGATTTCACGTTGTTTATTTACTAATTTAAACATTTTGTTTCAAGCAGTCAGCCATTACTGAAATGCTTAACGGAGGGGCCTGTGATACTGGAAGGTGAAAGGGTGTCAGTACGTTCCAATAAAAACATTTGGAGATGAAGAGAAAAGCGAGAGACAATCTTTCATCCCACTGTCTTCCTGAAAAGCAGCCTCGCCAAAACAGTGTACCTCTAAAGACTTTATGAAGTTGTGCTGATCAAAGATGCAGCGCTTCAGTATAGATTACAGCTCAAGGAAGATATCCAGACGCCACGCTGTTTCCCTCACAGTCAATGCGTTTACATTAAACTCCGTTCAGATCATTACAGCGATCCAAACAGTGCGGAAAGGTTACGGGGCGCCGTACAGACTTTTAGCTATTCTGGATAATAAATGCACGGATTGTCATAAATGTCAGCTTCTAACAAATTATCATTAGGAGCAAAGTGCACTACTATTGCTAATGAACAATGTAAACATGACAAGCAACCGTCTGTCCAAAAAAATAAATTCTCACACATCCATTGTTCTTTAAATAAGCACACCATCCTATAAGGCTGGATTATCTGTTGCGTGTTTAAAACTGGTAGATGTTTGTATACAATAGGAAATGAGAGGTGGACACAGGATGTTGGGCATTTTGCTATTCAGCTTTGTCCAGTGTCAATCTGATTGTACACTATTTGCTCCAGGATATATAAGAACACGGGAAGGAAGAGCAGACAACGACTGGATATGTTTCCATTTCACCGCCTGGTTCCCGTAGCTCAGATCTGCTGTCCACCAGAGGGAATTGACATCATGGCTTTATAATGCCACACACTGGACTGGACTAAGAATGTGACAAGAAACAATGTGAGTTAACTGTATATGTTTTCCATATCATTTCATCCAAGTTAGCTGTGTCTGTTAGTTCTATGTAGCATTGTTACAGTGTGTGCTTATTTGGGTACCCTGTACATGTGGAACCGATAGATATAGTCTATAGTATGTATATATACCTACCTGGTCTCATGGCATAAACGTACTTTGGTGCACTTTTTAGTGAGACACAAAATATGTACCAACAAGTACATATCACTGCAGTTTCCCCAAAAAATTTATTCTAGAGGCATTATGAGACCAGGATGACAGATCCAGATTAATGTAGGTTAGACTATATACATATAGATAGCTGATGATGGATAGATTGACAGATATTTATGAATATAGACAGGCAGACAAACAGAATGACATTTTGTTTGGCACTTTGCATATTCACATGTGTGCCTCAGACAGATAGAGTCACAGTGTATGTGTGGAATTAGCTGTGTGTTATTGATAGAGACAGCATCTCGCTCAGGTTTGTCCCGCTTCCATTAATGAGGCTGAATTTCTCCTTGCGTCCTCTCACAGGGGACCTTACCATGCATATTAAAATTCTCCCCAACTTTCAGAAGTAATAAAGTAAAGGCGTGTAAACGTGTATGTTCTTTTCCTCTGCTGTTTTCCCCTGTGTGCGCTGCAGAGACTGACTGGTTTCATGGGATCTAATTAACCTCACCTGTGTTAATTACTGCCGCAAACCAATCAACTGTTCCGACGCTAATTACCCCTTTTTTTTGGCTGGCTGCAAGTCGCCATGACAACACATATAACCTCAAGGGCCGACAGTCGCACTGCAGACCAAGTTTGCATGTGTTACATTTAAAAACAAACCGTAAACATCAAAACA
Organism: Enteromius treurensis; assembly: GCA_032275025.1. Taxonomy (NCBI): domain Eukaryota; kingdom Metazoa; phylum Chordata; class Actinopteri; order Cypriniformes; family Cyprinidae; genus Enteromius; species Enteromius treurensis. The sequence goes on along the minus strand of JAUCMU010000026.1, from coordinate 17,619,228 downwards.
CAAATGTAAGAAACAGATGTTTTGTGCCCAGCTATGTACTTGAATTCTACATTAGAGGTGTTAGTATTCGTTGGACTTAATTAAAGAGGAAAAACTCACTTAAAACACATTCGCTTCGTAATGTGAGTCACGTAGCTTTTAAAACAGAATGCATGAGATAAGGTGAAGTGTGTAGACTTAATAAAGAGCAGCCCAGTAACAACATCTTATAAAGGTTTTGTGTGTGTGTGGATAAAAGAGAGGTGAAGAACACAAGGAAGAGAGGAGAAAGGGAGGGGGATATGTGTCTGTGGTATGATGGGATTGATTTTCTTTCAGTGGGGTGTAGCGGGTTGGCCAGAGCAGACAGAGGGGTCTTGCAGTGCCCTGCCTGACCTCTCCATATGCCTGCTGTTCACCCAGTCACCATAGTACTGACAACCACTGCCTCCTCCCTCATCAATACACCGAGACACAGAGAGAGATAGTATGAAAAGAGAGAGAGAGAGAGAAAGGGGTCTTTGTTGTGTGTCGGGGGAGTAATCTATGATTGTTAATAAAGCAGACAGACGACAGCATTTTCTCATATGCCCAATATACAAGCCCATCCTGTCAAAAATATGACAGCAATAGAACATGAGTGTTTTCTTTTTAATGAAAAACTGAGAAATATTTCTGAAATAAAATGCTTTGATTCTTCTTTAATTGACATTTTGTTACGAATTGTTAGTGAGATGAGACGTGCAGCTGAATGTTATTGGTGAAAGTAAATTATTGTGCATAATAAAGGTCTCAAGCAGCATGAGGCATTGCTGATATCCTTTAAAGGCAAACGACACAAAAGTCAGTAAACAATGCATGATTTTATTTGATTTGATTTTACATGCTGGTTTACTTGGTTCCCGTTTGGGAAAAGATAATAGGGAATTATTTTACACAAGGAAAAACTGCAAATGAACTTGATAGCAAATCATGTATTTTTAATTTTATATTTTAACGGAAAAGAGCAGTTTTGAGATTTCAATTCAACAGGAAAAAATCAAGCTTAGCATAATTATATGCAGCTAATAACCATAACAATAATCAAATACTAAGTACATGTTGTAAATTAATATTTTTCAGTACTTTAGTGTACAGTTATACTGTAACAAGCACACTGTAAAATAAAGTGTAACTGACTATTTTCTTCATTTTAAACCTAATGATCAGCAAAAATGTAGATGTGTAATTCACATATTTTATGCCTACAATAATTGCTCAATTATCCAAAGTACAAACACTTTTATAGGAGGTGCATTCAAAAACCACTCGGCTCAGAAATTGAAGGGGGGGTCTTGTCAGCTACTAAGAGTCTTCCTGAAGGCCTTGCTGTTACAGCCTGTGTGTGTGTGTGTGAGTGTGAGTGTGAGTGTGAGTGTGTGGATCGACCAGCCCCCCTTCCACACCACAAGGTCTGTTGTCCAGTGCCGAGTGGGAGCTTCTGTCCTAATGTAATATAGATGAGGCTGGATACAGGCTTCACATACAGTGATAGGTTCTTGCAATAGTAAATTATAAATCAACATCGATTTAGCCCCAATCCATCCTCTCCCCCACCCCCCCTCCAAAACCCTCCCTCCCTCTCCGACACACACACACACACTCATCATAAACACACATGCGCGCGCACACACTTTTGCACTTCCCACTTAGAAGTTCATCAGAAGACACCAAGGCTGAAGTGCACTTTATCAGATTAGGTCTGGGCATGTCTATCAAATATAAATGAGACGAGAGACTTCAGCTGAGCCATGAGCCAGACAGTCAAAAGAGGCAGTACAAGGTTAATCACACACCCACACCCACACATACACACGTACAGTACCTGCACACATAAGTGTTGAACACACCTCACCTTTAGCACCCACAGCTACACGTGTGCCATCTAGTGTGACAGGTGCGGATGCTGTAGATGTTCACACACACAAACCCACACACAAACACACCCAGTCTGACATGCTTGCTGAGACTGCACTACAAACATGAGCACACGCACGCCTCCATCACTTCCCTCGTGGGACAGGAATAGTTCTCCAAGGATATCCCTCCATTGCGCTCTCTTCATCTATTCCTCCGCTCTCTTCTTAAGCCCTCTTCAAAGGCTCCACTGGTTTTTGAAAATAAAGGACCTTGGCTGAGAGCTGCTTTTATGTTACCAGCCGTCTTATTAAGGGGATGTTTTTCAGCCCTCAGACTCTCTTGATTCCATTCAATTTTCTAATGAATCTCAGAGGCTCCGCTTATTTCCAACATTAGGGTGTGGAGAGCATCAGGGTGGAGAGGAGTCGTGGTTTAACTTAGATCCTCGCAGCACGCACACAATGGCACAGGAGCACTGCTATTATATTCGCTTCGGGAAAAGAAGATAATACCTTATTCCTCTGCTTATTTTCTCTTAAGCGTTTCCATCTTTTATAGTCTGTTTTGTTATTGTGTTGAAATGAGTGGCTGCTGGAATTCATGCACACACTCAGGGCCATTTTCAGCACACTCACACCCTCTCCTTTGTTTTTCGGGACTTTTTTTTCAACTTTCCACTGCCATACCTCCCTCCCACCTTCAGTCTTGTTGTTAGAAGTCAGATTCCTCTATAGAAATCTCAAGTGGCACTTGTGCTAGGAGAAGTGTGCGTGTTTATGTTTGGCTGCTGGAGTGGATCTGTTTTGGAATACGGCAGCTGGTTTCTACCTTGTGTTACCTGGTGGTAACCAACTGGTTATGACTACGGGTAGATTATTGTTCCTCTGGTGCAAGATGGTCAGATGACTAGTTCAGATCAACTACAAATTTGGAAAATACAGCAGTTAACCTGAATTGTGGTTGCAACTAAACACGTGGAACAATTAAATGTTATTACATATCTTTAAATGCCACAGGAAATGGTTTGGCGAACAATGTTTTTGAAATTTAAACAGGAAACTGGCTCTCATACTAAGGTTTACTAGGTCTGGGTTAAGTCAGGCTTATTCAGAATTTATATACTTTTATAGTATGTGTTAGTATTTAATATCTTTATGTGTATTTCTATTTATTTTTTAATTTTCAGCTTAAATAATTGTAGTAGTAGTTTTAGTTTGCCATTTATTTTATTTTATTTTATTTTATTTTATTTTCAGAAATACATGTGTTATACTGTATGTTCTTACTTCTCAAGAAATACAAATAAAAATCTAAATCAACTTGATAAAATCATCTTGAAGATATATAACTTTAGTTTGTTTTTCTTTGAGAAATTTTAAGTATTAATCTTGTCAAATACACTCCCATATAGAGAGCCTTACAGTCAACAGTAAAACGTTTTGATTTCAAGTCATCTTTAAGGGTAGTGTAAGAAGAAACAGACTTCTCAAAGACATCACCTCACATGGCTCACAGAAAGCACTTAACAACTCCATATCATCCACACTCTCTGTTGAAAGAGTTTTATTAAAAAATAGCTCTGAGATATTGTGCACAAACAGGCGCTGGATTGTAAGCATGCTAATGCGATAACACTCTAAAATTCGCTTTCCTTTTATCTCCATTAACTTCCATTTCTAATAAGAACTTTTTGGGCTTTTCCGACGTAATAAACACAAGCCTGAGTTATTGGGCCTATTTTTCAGAGTTGTTTGCGGTAATTTCATTGTGCGCTGCGTCTTCCTCTAAATAAATTGTGTTTCATTTCTTGAAGCGGTAATTTCCATCCCTCATTAGAGAGAGCGCAGGCCTGGTGCTGCGGGTCACAGGAGGCAGATCGGGAGGTAATGAGCAGAGGATCTAAATATTACAACTGCATTTAGTGTGTGATACCCAGCCATTACACACACTTAACTAATGCTGACAGGCTTTACAATTACCTCCTCCTCTCTCGCTTTTAACTGCACCCATAATGCACTGTAAAAATCGGAAATTATTAAATTGCGTAAATATGATGAATGGGCGAGCGCTCTGAAATCGTTTCTGCGATTCGACGCTAAAGTGCATAATTGTTTTGCCCGCACAATGCGTTTTTATTCAATAACAGCCGGAATGGCTCCTCGCAGCGAAAAGGACTGAACTTATTTCAACGCATTTGCTTTAAACGCTGCTGCTGGAAATCTAATTTGTTGATATTTAGGCCTATGTTTAAGTAAGTTAGGGGCAAAGTGAGCCATAGAGAAAGTGAATGGGATTAGAGGTAGGGAAAACTCATAAAGGTGAAGAATGGAGAATGAGCAGGTTTAAACAAAGCAGCCATTGAATTCCGATAAAGCTGCGGCTCACCGCTCATTTTTTTTGAGCGAAGCAATAACTGAACAGCAATAACCGAGCGCACCTCTCTTACTCATGTAAACACACTCACACACACACGCATAAAACCAGTTTCAGAGGCCTCATTTATCTGTACAATTAAGCATGTTCACTCTAACATCAGACACATTTAAAGCCGTCCAAGGTATGTGGAGCGGGCGCATGAGCAGCGCTATCTACAAAGCTTACGTATCTGTTTCCAATAGAGCCCTTCTGTTCTCTGGAGTGCTATTGATTGGCGACTGATGGCCGAGCCGGCAGACACAAAGCTAAACTAATTAAAGTGTGAGCTGGAACGCTAGCACGGATGCTGCCTGAGCGCACATTCAATTATCATGTGGGCACAACAATGCACTGGTAAAAACACACACACATGCACACACATCTTGCATGACCACACTCTGATTAAGTGTGTGTTGTTTGTACGGTAAAGGGAGGAGTTACACGGAGGCCACATTAGATGTCGAAAGGAAGCTCCAGAAACATGCACAGACCCTTTATGGAGCTGTATAGCAGCAAGGATTTTGATTTCTCGCTATTGATCTGTGCTGCTGTATGCAAACAGCCTCAGTAAAGCTGGAGCAATGCATGCTGGGTGCAGGTGATATAGAGCCTGAGAGCTGTAAAAGCCCAATCAGATACTGTGATTCCGCTACAGCTCTTTTATAGGAGGCAAGCTTAAACCTAGTGGGCTGAGCTGTTGACACGAAGATTTAAAGTCAAAGAAACAGCGCTACCAACACATTTTGTTTGCATAAAATTATGTTTTTCTGGATGACACAGGATATTCATTGAGGAAGAAAATGCATATAGAGAACTTTATTTACCGGGGAATTGATTTGATAGTTAAAATGAGCTAGACCAAGGATTGTGCTAAAACAGCACCTAAAATACTGGCTATTTGTTAATGGTATCCACTAGTATGTGTGGACTAAAAGCCATTGCAACGTCCGCAATCTTCGCTTTTTTATATTCATCATCCTTTCCTATCAAAATGCTAGATAGGGATGCAAAAACACAGAAAATCTTACTTGATGGACGAATGTTTCGGAGGCAGTGTGCAATGACCTTAAGTAACATCAGTTAAAAAAGCTAAGTCCTTTTTTAATAAGATATTCTTAAGAATAAAATGCATGTAAATTATGTAAAATAAGACCAAAAATAAATTGTAAAAAAGTAAATAGCGTAAGAAAAAGTTTATGATATAAAAGATACATTTTAATTAATTTAAATTCATCAAATATTTTATTTTAAAGCTAAATTATGAATGTAAAAATTGTTTATTTTTTATTTTTTCATTTAAAATTTCTACATTTGACTTTTAAAGCTTTTATTGCTAAAGTGCTAATTAATCTCCATTAACTCTGATTTCTAAAAATGTCTTTTTGGGCATTTCTGAAATAATAAACATGAACCTGACTTACCAGGCAGAGTTATTCATTACTTGTAATAAAATAAACATTCAGCCGAAATAAAAACTGAAAATTTGTAGGAAATCGCCAAGGAAATATTTCTTAGTTTTGTTTAGTTTAGTAGTAAAATAAGTAAACTAAAATGAAAAATAATAATAATAATATATATATATATACAAACACACACAAATATATATATATATATTTTTAAGTGCCAAAAAATGTTTCATTTAGACTTAAATCTTAGATAAAACAATCTAATGGGGAAAGAAAATTAGACCGCTTACTAAACGATTAAATAAAATAAAAAAAATGTGTGTTCCGTGTTTTCTCTGTGGTATGTCATCAAGGTCTTGACTGTTGCCCTTTAATGAGAAGTCACCATATGGAACAACTGTGAGGAGGGAGACAGTGACAGTGTGGCTTTAAATCAACCACAGCCAATGATAGCGTTCGTTAATCTCAGCTCCACTCAAAAGCCCGCACCGCTGCCTGCTGGTAAACACACGCCGCGCTAGGGGTCACGACCTCTGACCTGTGTAAGACAAGCTTGTTGTGAGGCAGACCTCTCATATAACGGCTGATTAAAATGCAGGCCCACAGCCACCATTCTGGGATGCTTTGTGACGACTTTGTGGTGAACAGGGAGAATAAATAAGGGGCACCATGCCACGCATGCCTCCTTGACACATAGTGACCCCTTCTTCAGACGACTATTGTTGGAGTGTGCATGTGTGTCACAGGCTTAACACGTCAGGTTGTGTGTTGAGTGCTTGTGATAGAAACTGTAATGAATCTAATCATTTCTTTCCATTTTTCTATACAGTATTGTAGTGTAGTAAAAAAAAAGTTCAAATAACTTTTAATAAATTTTCTTCATCAAGTATGCATTAATTTGCTTTAAAGTGACACTAAAGATATTTATAAAGTTACTTATAAAGTAAATACAAACAAGTAGCACATATTAAAAAACAACAACTGGTTACAACTGTTATTTTAAATAAATAAATATTTTACAATATTATCTGTTTGCCTTTTGACTGTATTTTGAATCAAACAAACGTGGCCTTTGTGCACAAAAAAAGTCTTCTTCCAAAACAAAACAAATCTACCAGAGATAATTAGATAAATGATGAGATAATTTCCATTAGTCTTTTAGAGCTGATGAATTAAGTCTTGAAGTTGTTGGTTAGCTGTATATTTCTGATTCACTAAAACGAACCCTTGCACTTTGTTTTTGATTGATAAATAAGAACGAACTACTACACTGTTCACGTGAACACATTTGTACAAAAAGAAAAGCCTTGTCACTAGTGTTTCCCAACTTTTGCTCCTCTCTGTATGTGTGTGTGTGAGCACTGTGGAGGAGGTTGTGAAAGATGGTGCTCTGATGAAAGGCTCAGTGAACATTCGTAGGAGGAACAAGCACTGGGTTCTGAGCTCTCATCATTACACACCGGAGCAAACACACCTCCTAACTTTCCTTGAACCCCTCCCTCCCTCCATCTCTCTCTTTCTGTGCCTCTCTTTCCTTCCCACAATCTCCTTCTCCGATTCCTCAGGGGCTGACTGACAACTCCTCACCTCCCACTCCCCTTCACGACACCTTTCAGTCACACAAGATCTCCTTTTAAGTCTCAAAATACAACACACACACACACTACAGTAATTACCGCCTCATCTTTGTGAACTCCACCCGAGAGGTATTGTACTGTATTTTAAAGCTGTTCGTAATCATGACAGCTGCATTTACAAAAAAAGCAAGAGTAGTTCTGGATGAAGAGAGATCTGTTGTTTCTTTTTTCCTCCACATATTTGTCTCTGTCTCCAAGGTCCCTGAGGAGATCTGAACTAGTAAGCATATATCTAGGTAAACATGTCACGGTAAAGGATCTCCAGAGCTGAGAGGTGTTGAGATGCCATACTAAGTTATATCTGCTGTTCACTGCTTTTGCCTTAAAGAAATAGTTTCAGTCATTCTGAGGAAATTGTGGGAACTGGTCTGAGTTTGTGCTTTACAGGCCAGGGCTAATGAGAAGCAAATGTGTGGAGAGCTGGAATGTCTCTGTCCAGGACACAGCAGGACCCGAGAGCAGTTCTACCCATCAGCCCCAGCAGAAACACACACACACATAGTTATAAAATGCCTAATGCAAAAGATTTAAATAAGTGTATTTCTTTCTATTATATATAGTCCTACGTATATGTGTGTGTGCTTGACAGAACTCTCTTTTTTATTATGTATTATTATTTATTTTTATTTTATTTTTGTGTTGGCAAACCTGCATTTCAGAGTCCCATGATTTTTCAGAAATGATTTGAATGTGCTTACCAATGTTACAGCTGTTCTGCTTAATATTTTTCATTAATTCAGGATTCTTCAATGAATACACACACAAAAAAAATGTATTTAATATTTCTTAACATCATATCTAAATCTTTTCTAACATCATGAATGCCTTAGCAATTTAATGAATATAAATGCAATTTGTCTGTTTTATGCAGAAATCGTAATATGCACAAAATATAATATTAAGCACTGGAAATAAAGAAAGCACACAAACCAAAGTTTGTCCTAGGATGTCTCATCACATTAAACTCTTAGTAAAGTACTAAGGCATCCTGTATTTTTCTTTTTGATTTGTGAAGGCAGTTTAAATAATAAAAATACACTGCCCCGCTGAATTAGCCTTAAGGTATTTACATTATAGTTTCATATAACATGAGCGCAAAAACAGTTTGACAGAAATAAACAGAACACTCAAACAAATGAGGCGGGTTCATAAACTAGCATCTACATTTAAATCTTCGCAAATCCTGACAAGCAAAGCAAAAAAAATGAAAACTTACAAACGGCCGCATGATGGACCGGGTTTGAAGAACAGAATGTGTGCTCAGATTAATGCCCGCATGTCCTTATATTAAGTCCAGCAGTCTCATCAAAGGAGCGTGCGTATTTGAAATGAGAGAGATGACATGTTTACAAGTTATTTGTTAATGATTTTAAAAACAGAGTGTATTTTGAGGCTATGCAGCTTTGATCATGGACTGCTGTTGACCGTAATTGCCTGTATATTGACGGCTTCTCTTTTAATTAATTACTTGGGCTCGTTCAGCTCACAGCCGTACTTTGGTCTGCTATTTTTGTATCTCAGATGAACGCGGCTGATTGTCAAAGTCTGATAATAACTCAGACGTTTGCACGAGTCAAGTAAATAAAAAAAGGAGATTAAAGGAGCAAGAAGATGCGCTGCAAGAAAACACAAAGCTGTTGTCTGCGTTTTGGTGCCAGTGCAGGCATTCATGTTTACTGTTCATCTACAAACAAATGTCATGTCAGTATGACAGTAAGTATATTGTGCATCTGTAATAAAATTCAGCTTGTGTTTATTATGAGTTTCCTCTCTTCCTGTTGTTTTGGCGGTGGCGCAGTAGTGGTTAAAGGGTGATAACCGGACGTTTTCTGGTTTGATCCTCACAATGAAGAATCCTTGAAGACATATTTGTGATTTTTTTTCTATTTTTCCTTTACAGATTTTGAGGGACATCTGGAGAGTTCTGTGCCAGATGAAGTATTGCATGATGAAGTAGTCCTAAGAAGATTCTAGAAGTTTATCGTAGTGATTTTATGGTTGATAAGGGTATCAGGAGCGGTCAGGTGATAAATGTCCCATCGCCGTTCCTCTTTCTCAGGTGACTGATATCAGCTCTGCTATCAATCATCGTGGAAACTGAGCTCTTTTTGTGTTTTTTCGTCAGGGTACAGGAAACTGCCGTCACCGCCTCTGACACTCGCTGTCACAGCACAGTCATCCAGCATTCACACCTCTCAGCCTGATGAGTCGCTCATGATGCCACACACACACGCTCCTGACAGACACCTCAAACAGCCTTCGTTCTCTTCATCATTAACAAAACACACTGGCACACTTTTAAATACTGCTCTAGCAAACACTTATTGACTGACTCGCTGAGAGGACGCAGGTAGAGATAAGACAGAATACTTAATATAAGTAGCAACACCCAAGTATACAATAATTACACTGTTTGAGTATATAGTCCTATCATCATTCTTATATAATGTGCTAATTGTAATAAAAACAATGATACAGTCATTTTTAGTGCATTATTTTCATGATAAACACATTTGCCTTCTACATTTGAATGATTTTCTTCTGTTTTATGATTTTTTGTCATACTAATGCAATACTGCATTTTTTATTACACCTTGAGACCTGTTTAATAATTATAATTTAGAATATTACTTTATCTGAAATAATTGTATTATACAATTTAAAGATTAATATTATTATTAATTTATTCATAAGAGGTATATGCCAATTAAACAGTGTTACATAATTGATCTCTTGTTACATTAATTTCCCAACATATTTCAGAGAGGTAGACAAATAAATAGATAGAATTACATTAAATATTAATGATTTAATTGAGCAAGAATTACATTGATTTAAAAAAAAAAGTGACAGTAGACATTTACAAAATATTTATATTTGAAATTAATGCTGTTGTTTCTATTCATCAAAGAGTCCTGGGGTAAAAAATCTATAAATACTTTAGGCTTAATTATTATTTGAGATGGATCATATGACACCGAAGTTATGGCTGCAAAAAAAATTCAGGTAAAAACTAAAAATTTATTTTATATTGTCTTTTGTATGTAGGTGTAGGCAGAAAGTTATTTGCATGCTATGCATAACTGGCCAATAAATGTTAATTATTATTTAGCTTTTACAAAAAAAGTCTTATGATAAAATCACAGTAACAATTGTCACAGAACGTATGACTGAAACCGTAACAAATAAAATGTGTATACCATGTTTTATAACATGCATCTGGCACACACACATATTCATACAGTTTACTCAGGCCCACACCCCCTCTCACTCTCCAACACCCAACGCAGGTCTTCCTACTATTGTCAGAACTAAGACCACAAGTGCCGCTCATTACTCGGGAGCCGATTGTCGACATTTCCGGGACAAATTATAAAAAGCAACAGCAGAAATCCACACGCCCTGCCATCAGCGGCCGGGCACCTCAAGCCGGCAGAGTACTGAGGTAGTCACCTGGAGGAATGTCGGTATATGGAAAAAAAAGACAGAAATGGAAAGATGGAAGCGCAGCGGCGGATTAAAAAAGAAGCACGCCTGCCAGTCACAGTGTTTACTTTTGTTCTGATCTCCCTGACAGCAGCTGAACCTTTCGGCTTCTCTCTGAAGTCACTCTGCTTGTGTTCACACTCTTTCTCTTTCTGACCGGTAAACACAAGCCACTGAATTCAGTCCTTGTCAAACACTGTTCTAAGAACAGCCAGGGGTTCCCCGGCAGTTCTGCTAGATTACAGAAGAGCAGGGGAGGTCAGAGCCGACTGATGGGTGACTGCAGGGACAAATGAAGAGATGGATGAGATGGGGAAGGGAGATCCGTGGTGCTTTCCTCCTCACGCAGCCTCACTCGTTTAGGCTGTAATGAGGCGTACGACAGGCCGTAAGACGTCTCTTTGTCTACCCCTCCTTACTCTCCTCTCATCCATCTCATCTCGTTCTCTCTCTAGGTCCTGATCTGGAATGCTTCAATCAGAGACACAGCTATTCTGGACACCCCCGCAGGCCCTGTGATGAGGGCACAAGATCATGAGCCACTGCAATTCAGGTTAAAATATAGGACTTTTCATAAATAAGTGTCATAAATAAGCAAAATCACACAAGCAAGATGTATGTTTTGCTCAATAAAACCTGTAGATTTGTTGGAATGATTTAGGCTGATTAAATTGTTCATGCATTTGGGACCTAACAGAACTGAACCACAAGGGAAGTAATGCATAATAATAATGCGCAAAACTAATGCTTCCGTACTTAATTTTTTAAAAATACATGTCGCTTCTAAATAAGCAATTTAACAAACTGTTGTACTGAATAACGTGAGTTGTATAGATTGTCAAGTCTTATAATAATTTTCGGTAATTTCGGACCAAATTTAACCAGTTAGTTTACCGTTGTATAAATGCACTTAAACTGTATTTACAACATTGCATTCCTGCAATTTCAGCTGTTTGGACTGTATGAAAATCATTTAAAAGATATAAGAAAACGATATAAGAAAAGAAAATGTCTCGCAAGCATAAAAGGCTAAAATAAAGAGAAACTATGCAGGAGATGGCCCCAAATTACAGATTTATCATGCATGACTTCATAGCTTGTGGGTGGGGCCATGTGTCATTTTAAATGAACGATGACAGGCATTGTGCAGACCCCTAAAACACGCCAACCTGCCTGTTTCAAGTGAGATGTAACTCAGCATGCGTAAAGCCTGGAGGACAGCAGACATGTCAATCCAGCCGTTTTGTCGCCGACCGCGTGTAACAGATCACAATCAATGAAGCACTGATAACAGCCATTGTAAAGTTGTGAGGTCTGCTCTTATTTCTCTCTCTCTTGGCTCAGTGCCTGTGGTGAGTGGAGGTCGGGCCGTGCTGCACGGGGCAGGCCTGTTGACGGCTGACGGTGGTGTGATGGATTGGTTCCCGTGGAAACAGCCTGCCTGGCCATACATCACCCAGAGCTGAAGCTGCTGCCTGGAGCAACATGGGGGAACGTCCACTTGCCATACTCTCACTAACCCCTCTTACATTTATATAGTCTTTTTAAAACTATATTATTAACATTATTTTTTTAAACTACCCAGGGAAACCCTTCTGTTTGAATTTTGTGCCAGATTTCTTATTTGCCTTATTGGGTGAGTGTGTGTTTTTGTGACCGTGGAAGGGGGTCGGCTGCTGCGTGGAGGTCTGTCTGGCCTGTTTTTGGAAGGATGAGGGAAAAGCAGCTTCCTGTCCCTTGTAGGGGGGATGATTTCAGAAACAGGGGGGTTTAAGCCAGATGTGAGACCTGGTTTAAAGGTCATGGCATAGCAAAGCTCTCCTTCCTGCAGTCACACACACACACACGCCGTTATTTTCTGCATCTCAAGCATCTTTCTGTCAACATAGCATCTCTGTCAGCCTGTGTTTTTGAGTCTCCCTCCCAGCTTCCTGAAGAGGTGTAGACAGAGCTGATGAGCCTGCCGTTGTTTTTACAACCCAGGCTCGTTGGAAAAAAAGTGACATTTCCTCGAAATTATATCACATTGCTTCTTGCACACTTGAAAATGAATTTTCTCCAACACTTTTAAAATCAATAGTCGAGTGAGTGGTGCTATATCCATGTCAGTTAAAAATGAAACAGAACGATATGAATTTGGCGATGTTTTATTATGTTGGCTGTTGTGCATATCATGGCAATTTGGAAATAAAATGTCCTGTAAGTTGCTATAAAAGGTTAATGCTGTATCTCATTTGAAAATATTATACCATCTAAACTAAGCCCTACCATAGACCTATAACCAGTAATGAACAACACATCATGTTTCACAGGATTTACACCCACACACTCCATGCTGTACCGGGGGGGCTACCAAGCAGGTTTACCACATCAGAAAAGCCATATAGAGATGGTTGTGTAACAAAATGTACTATGAGGTATATATTATACAAGAAACCATGCAGAAAATCCCAGATTATTCAATTCTTGTTATTATTTGTGTGAAAAGTTGTGGGTGTTTTACAGGCACTAGTGGTCATTTCAGCTGGAAACAGCAGTGAATATTATTTATGGGTGCCCTTTTGTAGTTAAATATAGAAAGAGGCACGGCTTTTCAATGAACCTAGGTTTTGTTTTCGAAAGCATTTCTGATGGAGGCTAGAGAGCGATGTAGGAGTGGGGGTTGGGGAGTATGAACTTTTTATTGTGCACATCTCATTCTACACAGACTTTGTCAGGAATCGCACTGTTAGTTGTGGGTTGAGGTAGCATTCAGGTGCAAATCTGTACATCTATTGCATGAGCTGGTCCTTTTATTTATAGCTTAGTGCAAATGAGTGAAGCAGAAAAACAGAAAAGGAAGGAAGGGGCGGAAACTAAAAGGGACCTGGAGAAGAGTATAAGATAGATGAAACGCACTTGTGCGGCCCCGTTTGCTTCTGCGCTCAATTACAGAGTGTTTAGAGCGAGGCTAATCTGCCTACACAGCTTGAGCGTGGCACTTAACAGACGACTCCTCGTTGAGGGTGTCCAAACAAATCAGAGGTGTGGGAACAAAACAAAGAGCCAACGGAGTGGCAGAGCCCCATTTCACACCTCATTTGAAAAACAAATTGAATGAATCTTACCAGATTTACTGTCGGATCAAGAAACACTGGATAGAGCCAAGTACTCCTTCCCTACACCTACACCTAATATTCTAACCAGCATAAAAAGAGAGAAAAAGCACCAACACCATCAAATTTATGGTATTCTTCCTGTGAATTCAGGTCACAAAAATTTCCTGCATTTGTCCGTGAGGATCTAAGCACCATATATCACATGGACCTTTTATGAATTTATTTACCCAGCCAGAGCTCTCCGTGCACTCGCATTTCCTCTGCTTTTTTTTTCTGCATCTCTCAGGAAGCGGCCATGTGATGGCCACATAAATCCTGAGCCCTTTTAGAGCATTTTTACTAATTATCATCCCACTATTCATGGACACTTATACCATGATGCATTAAATAGGAAATAAGGCAGGAATTTTCAAGCTCTCATTTACAATTCAACATCAAAACAGGCGAAAACTAACTCTCTCACTAAATTCAACCCAAGTAGGCATATAATCAAACAGCAATCCTTCTTAATCTGCTTCAAAAACACACTAATCTTCTTTGTGCATTTTTAATGTTTCTTCTCCTCAACAGTTCATGACTCTGACCTTAATATTACAAAATATAAACTCTGTACGTGTTTGATCTATTGCACTGTTATAATATATGATGGATGTAATTGTATTTATTATGTAAATAATAAATAATTTCAAGACAGTTCTAGTCAGTTGACTCTCTCTCTCTCTCTCTCCCCCTCTCTCTCTCTCTCTCTCCTTCTCTATCTCTCTTTCTATATATATATATATATATATATATATATATATATATTTGAAGTGTAATGTATTCCCATGATGGCAAAGCTATTTTTGGCAGCTATTTTCCCAGTCTTCAGTGGCACATCTTTTAGAAATCATTTTAAAATGCTGATTTATGCTGAAACCATTTTTTTTATCAATGCAGAAAACAGTTGGTAGTATATTTTGTGATAAATTTTTGATTTTTTAAATCAACAAAGTAAAAGAAAAAAATTATATAATTGTTAACAGTTTTTACTGTCATTTTTTAATAATTTCATGAATTTGAAATCTAAATCTATCAAATTGCTTTCAGAAGACTGTAAGTCATATAAACTAATTACAGGATGCATTTACTTTTTTTCCATTCTTGTCTTCATCATTGACAGTCCTCGCATGGAAAGGAATTTTGTTATTTTGTTAATTTTAAAGTTATTTTTTGTGCGCGTTTCCACAGCCAAACTAACAGCTTAAATAATAGCAGCATTTAATTTGCTGAACTATCCCTTTAAGACCTGAAGGTTTGCTGCAAGTTTGTACCAAATGTGTGCACATTCACCATAATGGCTGTGCTGCTGAATATGGCTTGCCGTGACAGCGAGACAGCTGCCTCTTTCTCTCTATGTAAACCTCTAGATATTCATTCAGGTTGCTCCGAAAACTCTCATCTGCTATTTCGAGTGTAATCTCGGTATTCATGCACATGCACGGCCCTGCGCTCGGCAAATAGTCATCTCCTCGCATACGCACGGACACGCGGCTGGGTCACGGGAAGATGTGTGGAGCGGGCAGAGCAGCGACGCTGTAAACATTTCATTGTAATGGAATTTGTAATTTGATGATGTAGTAATGTAGAGGTCAGAGAACGAGAGCTTCAATAAAACAGCACGCGCTGAGGCCGCCTCTCTCCGTGAATGTTTATCCTTCGCGTTTCAGCTCTCGTTGCTCTCATTATTGTAAAAATGACTATGCAGACGTAAATCTCACCTCTAATTGTTTTCATCCTTAAAAATTTTAGCCACCAACCTTAAAAGAGGAGTTTGGGTGATCAGGGACATCCAGTAATGAGCAGTCAGGGGCCGTTAAATATGGCCCTGCCCTCAGAGCCACCTCTCTATCGCAGTGTGAGACCATTAACAGCACGGAGCACAGCCCTAAATCAGCAGCAATCAGAGCATTGCTGGTCTGGACTCCTCATTACACATACACACACACACACATACAGCCATTGTCTGACCATACTGAGCCCCAGACACACTCATCTGTCATGTGGGAGGAAACACAGATAAGGAGATCTGAGAGGAGTGAATGTGAGCAGCAGACCTTATTAATACGCACAAGTGCGGGGTCGATAAAAGCCATGTCCACAGCTATCAGGGGCCCTTTACGGCTTAAGAAGTGCTCCGCGAGCCAACCGTCATTAGTCAATTTAGTGCGTTATTCCACATTCTAATGATAGAAGCCGCTCTGGGAGAGGAAATGCTGTGGTTTAGTGGTCTTCATGTGGAAGGAAACAGCCATGTTGTGACAGGACCACCCTTCATCCCTCCTGTCCCGTATCTCTCTCTCTCTCTTTCTCTCTCAGCATACACCTTTCAGAACACGCTGCTGACCTGTGACCCCTTTTCCTGACTGGACTCAAATCGTAAACAGATGAGCTGTCTGCCAGGCTCTGCTCTGCTGAGTTTGTTCCATCCCTTCGGCATTAAGTGGCCTGAAAGATGCCTGTCAATCAATCGAAAGGCCAATCAGAGAGAAATACACCTTGATTATTGTAGAATTTATATTATGATGGATGAAACAAGTATATTGCCTATTTTAAAATTATATGTAGAATAATAGTTAAAGAGGAATTTAAAATTATGTGGTCGAGTGTTAGACAATTTTTTTTTCTTTTTTACACACAAACCAAAATAAAAAAATAATTTAAATATATATATATATATATATATATATATATATATACTAGTATTTTCAGCAACAAAAAAAATGGTTAAAAATGGGTTACTTATTGTGGTAGCGTGTCAGTTGGAAATATCAGTTTACATTTACAAATGTTATTTTTGAAGAAAGTTTACATAAAAATGGTTTGCATTTTAAATCTACAATATAACAAAAGAAAATATGTTTTTTTACATTGTGTAAAATCAAATTTGAGACATTGAGAGGCATATGTCTCCCCCAATATTCAAAGTAGTACTCAATTAATATGGTTTTTGATTGACAGATCCTTCTGTTTACATTAAGGTGATGAATTGGAATTTGTGTAAATCCTTTTCCTGTCCGTAGAGCAAATCATTTAAGACTCTAAGACAAGAGAAAGTTTGATTTGGAAATACTGTCACTTTCGTGAAACAACACTCTGTGCAACATTTATTAAAAAGAATGAGAGAATATATATGAGGAATGAAGCTAAGCCACACTGCAGATATTAACTTCCATTTCTCACAATGAAAGCCTGTTGAAAGAGAGTGGCTATGCTACAGAGGTGAAGCTTTAATGCCTGGAAGAATTATTCCTGCTCAATTACAGATCAATATCACCCCGTTCGTACATACACTGATATTCAATAACTGTATTTGCCTTATAATTTCTGCATCTGTTTTTTTTTCCTCCAACCTCCTCTGTTCTAAAGGTACCAGCACTTAAGGCGCTGAGCAATTATGGAAATGGAGTTCAGCATCCCTCCATCGCTCCCACTCGGAACAGACGAGGCGGCAGTGGCTTGACGGCTAATCGATGAGCGCTCTCCTAAGAGCAGCATTGTGACCTCTGACCTCTGTAAGCCTGGCGTCTGACAGCTGACAAAAGGAGAGCTTTATTTGACTGAATTAGAAAATTGCATCATTCCACTTCGCCTCATGGACAGAGAAAAAGGAAAAGACAAAGAGAGACGCGGGAGGTGCAGGGAATGATTGTCAGTTCAAAAAAACACAAACATACAGCAGAAATCAGGACATGAGAGACAGGAAGTTATGTAAGAGCTGGTACTGCGGTTTTTCACTGCCTTCCTCTCAACTCTATACATTAATTTAGCTGTTTTTATCAGTTTTCAGTGGCATCGTCTTGCTCACAGTCACTTACAGTAAACATTCGACGTGTGATCTGCTCAGGAGATAAAACTCAACCTGCCAGAACAGAAGAATGAGGTAATTGGGTGGTATACAGGCCAGCTGTTCAGCTTTTTTTCCCCACTAGAGCCAAAAAACAAACAGTAATAAGTGCCAGATTAGCCCTCTGTGGCTTCTAAAGCCAAGTTTTTATACCTCATCTTTAAAGCAATTCACCCAAAAATGATCATTCTGCCATTTAATGACACTGCATAACGACATTGCTTTTTCGTTTGTTTCTCTCACGAAGCTACCGTATGGCTGTAGAAGGCTTAATAAGTGCCATCGACCATATTTATGGTGCGTTTTGGTCCCTTTATGAGTGTGACACCACATTATGTCTTTGTATAGGAAAGAGAAGCCGTTCTGCTAAATACCTGTTTTATGCTCCACAGATACAATAAATAATTGTTTGAGTGGCATGAGTGCAAGTACAGTAAATGATGACAGAATTTCCACTTAAACGCTTCTTAAGTCTTAGAATTTCTTGTGACATTGTAGACTGGAGCAATGGCTGCTAAAAAATTCAGATGTTCTATTCCATTTTAAAATATTATTATTATACTATTATTCACGTAGAAAATGATTATTTTAAATTATATTACATTTCGCCATATTGCAGTTTTTACTGTATAATAAAAACAGCCTTGGTGAGCAAAAGCTTACAAAAACAATGTCTTATCGACTTAAATGCACTGACTGTAAGCTGCATATAACACTACTGGTGATGGAGAGAGTCTATGTAAAGGTCAGACAAAGAGTGAGAATTGGGTTCTTAAAGCTGGATTAAAGTCTGCCATCCTCTAATTGAGATGAAGCAATTAATGAATGTGAATAGTCTTTCCTGACACTAGTGTGGTATATGTGCAAATTGAAATGTACCGGACATGTTTGTTGTTTTTGGGCACTGGTGCATTGCTGTCAGGGCTTAGGTTGGAGGGGAGTGCTAGAAACAACAATGCAGACCACAGTAGGAGGCTGTAGTCTACTTCCTGTGCAGTGCACACTGGGAAGTATCAAATGCACAGACACAACTATCCTAAACAAAACTACACTCTATATAATTCTTAAACATCTGTGAGTGACAGCTGTGCTGTAGCATGCAGTCGGAGTAAAAATAGCTTACCTCAAAATGACCTGTTGTGCAAATCTGGCTATTTTGTGTTTTCATATGAGGTAGAGACATCCTAATTTGCACCTAGTAAAGAGGGGGTATGCTTTCTCGCTTTCACTCACGCTTTCTCTTAGCTCTAAAATCTCCTGCACCGAATGCCCTAAATAGTTGACGCACTGCCTCTGGAGAACTGGGACGTAATTCATTTGGGTCAGTGTGGCTCTCACATCCCCTTCACAAACATCTGAACAAAAGCAGGCAGAAACACGAGCAGGCAGGGAGTCGGATTTAGGAAGAAAGAACAAGAGAAAAAGAGTGATTTTCAGTTGGCTGCAGAGAAAGAGAGAGAGAGAGCAACAGGGTTTCCACAGCTGTGTTTCAAAACCTAGTGAGGTCCTCTAAAGCTTACACAGGCATAAAAGACATAGCTGACTTCTGTGGTTGCATCTCAATTGAGTGATTGATCCCGAATGAATAAATATGCGTAAGACATACATTTTTAATAAAGTAGTACTTATTTCTTTATTAATTTAATAATTAAAAAAATTAAAATACATTTTTGAATTTATCACTGTATTTTTATATAAATATTTCTTATTTAAGTCAAATTTTTCCACTAACAAATGCTATTTCTGTTTTTAAATGAACTTTTTATGTTTTATTGTTGAGGCAGAAACAGGCTTACAATCATCTTTCATTCATTTAAAGGCTACATATAAAAATACAGTATTTTTAAATAATATTTACAACAATTGTTTTCTATTCATTCATATTTTAAACAATATATTTTGGTGACCGCAAAACAAAATTTTCATTACTTAATTTTTTAATATTGTAAAAGTTTCATCAATAACTAAACTAATTTCTTTCAAAACAAAAATAATACTGACCACAAAAATAGGGAACAGTGCTTTATTTGTACTATAGTATCATATATCTGATTATTTTTATTGTAATATAATTTATTTATGTATAATATGGTATTTATTTGTTCAGTGAGCGCACCACAAGGAATTATAGAATGGTCTTCGCCACAAAAGTTACATGCAATGCTTTTTTAGAATTTGTGCAAAATCAGTTGACTTAGACGGTAGCATAAAATGCATACTTTTAAGAAAACACCGACCTGCCATAATAATGATACCTACAGAGGCAGCTCACGAGGTTTTGAAACAGACCTTGGTTGTGTGCTATTAAAGAGCACATCTAAAAAGGACACATTCCTCCAAACTCTTCCGCAGTGTATCCCTAAAAAGAGGTACTATAGACAGAAGGTCAGGTGAGCTCCGAGGGAAGGTGAGAAACCAGCTCTGAATGCACCAAGAGATGAACTAACATGCATCTATTTTTCATCCTCTGACCCTTTTGTGATTCAGAATATCCTTCACAGCCCTTTCGCTCTCTCTCTTTCTCTCTTCATCCAGCATTCACAGAGCTGTAACCTGAGCCATCCATTTACCCTGCCAGGGGCCACAGCTCTCTCTCTTTCTAAGTGTATGTGAACACTGAATGATAACGTGAGCACTTGTGCGTAGAAGTGGACCCTGACATCACTTCACGCAGGACTTCAAGGCAACCCTGAAAGCATTCAAACTATTATTAATATGGACAAGATTAGCATTTTTATTTCTACATGCACATTAATAATAGACATGAGCATTACATCTCCGGCACTACATCATTCAGTACCTAGAGCATGTATGCCACTTACCAAAACATGTAAGTCAGCAGGTAGAACGTATTTGTTATTCATAAAACGCTAACACCCAGACCAGGGTGGTGTGGACAAACGCAGAGACAGAGAGGCTGAGGTACATCTTTCTGAGAGCTAGCGGTCTTCTTTCCTCAGCAAACACTAAAACACTGAAATCTGATTACGCATGGAGGATGAAACAGATGAGAAATGAGAGACGCCTCCACTAGCTTCTGCTAGACAGATGTGTGTGTCTGTGTGTGTTTGTGTACACTTTCGTTTCCAACCCACAATTGTGCAAAATGAAGAAAAAGTGTCAGACTTTTTCCAGCATATGTTGTGGGCTTCTTAATTTGCTTAACTATTGTGTCTCCAGTGGTCAACCAGCTTCATGAGAGCCTTCCCAGTTAAAAAAATATATGTTTTGAGAACATTTGCTGTTAATGTTATAGTAGCGTTATTTGTGAAAGCTCCCAGAATGCTCAAAACCGTTTAAAAGACATTTTTATGGGTTATTTTAACATTAGAGAAGTGAATGTTTTCTAAACCATCTGAAACTAGTAGCAAGTAGTATTATAAAAATGTGCTATGAAGTTATTAGAACATTCCTTTTTAACTAGGATGCTGCTTGACCAACATTTTTTGGACCAGCATGAAAGTTCATGTTGGTCTAGACTTTTTCACATTCAGCAAACCTCTTTAATCATGAAATGATCTTGGGCACTCATAGCCGTAAGTGGCTAATTCAGTGCAGATTGTATTACAATAGCATTAGCGCCATAATATGTGTTGATTGTGCATGTACGTGTGCTAGAGCACATAAAGAGAGAGAAGGAGTAAGAGCGTGTGTATAAAGAAAGCTGGTGTCCGCTACAAGATGAAAGCCCATTGACGTTTTAAAGCAGCTTCGACCTCTGCCTGCATCTGGCTGTCAATCACAGTTACCCAAAGTCCCCTGAGGCAGTTTTGCCCGGCCCCAGAAAAAAAAAAAAAAAGACGGTGAAAGAGAGGGAGAAAGAAAGAAAGAAACATCAGGAACACAATGGGGAGGGAGCTCCAGGCCAGCCTAGTGAAGCCACCAACACCTTAGGGCTGCATAATCATCTGCTACTCAGCAACTCTGCTGGCCTCCAACACACATTGACTGTGCACTACAATTCCCACAATCCTCTGCCCTAAGGCCCAAATATACAGGATGTCAGTCAAATTGTTGAGTACTGACAGTGTTCTTTGAAATACGACAATCCAATAGCTGCACTCGTCTCTATTCTGCTCTTGTGTTTGTACAGGCTACTAATCGAAACCCTGATGTACAGCATATTGACGGAGAAAGATAATGATTAGTGTTAGTGATAGTGATAGACCTCTCGGACACCTCACTGACCTATACAGCTATACAACTCCTGTCTTTATTGCCAAATCTAAAGTCACTTTTCATGATTTTTAAGATCTGTATTGCCAAATAGCAAACAACTGCAGACAACACGGATAGTTCACCAGTTTTTTTTATTTTCTTCAAGGAGCTATAAAAAGAGACGTTTAGCAGAATGTACCTGATTCCCATTTCAATATAGTGCTATTTAAAAAAAAATGTCACCGGTTTACAAAAAAAATTAAATAATAAAATGTATAAAATAATATAAAATATTATATATTATTTATTTAAATGTATTTATTTATTGGATTTGAGAAAAGTCTATAGTGTGATAAATTTACTCACACAATCGTATTGCTTCAGCAGACTTGGAATATAGTGCATGAGTCACATGGACCAACATAATATTTCTATGATGCTCAAACAAATGCCAAAACATCCTCTGTATAGTTCCACAGAAGCAAAAAAGTTGCATGCGGATTAGTAAAGGTCTTACACAACGGGACTGAAATTCTCGTCTGAAATTTTTCCAGGTTGAAAAAAAAAAACCTCACATTGAATCGATCGCGTTTACACACTACCTCCGGAATTTTTGTCCATCATGAAAAAACTTGATGCAATATTTGATTTTTTCTGTGTTTTCACATCCATAGCAAGTATTCTGATGAATGAATGACGAATACAGAAAAAACAACTGGGAAAAAAAAATTGTTTCTTTAATGGTTCCCAATGTAGATTGAATTGACAGGGCACGGCATAGAGTTCAGATAGATATTTTTATTGGGCAGAGCTAGTGTAGGGTCTAGCAATTAGAGGAGTAGACATAAGGCATAATGTAGTCAGTCTCAGACAGTACAAACAAGATTAATTTCCAGGTGGGCGCAGTGTAAGGCACACACACATACACACACTCAGGTCCAGCAGCAAAAAAGCACGTTCAGTGGTAAAACCATATTTGAGAAGTGTCAGCCAGTGAAAAGACTCGGTATTCTGCGTGATACTAATGAAACACACACGTACACACAAACTAAATCTGATCTGGACAGACATACAAAGTCCTCCATTGAATACACTTGCTCTGAGAGATCTAAACATCATGGTGGCAACACGGGAGGTATGCTTGAACAAGTTCTTCGGTCTTAAAAAATTGACTTAGTTGAAGTTCTTAATATAACAAATAACATATAACTAATTACTATGATCTTACATTTTGCCATTTTCGATAATCTGGATGTGTGACATAATACAAAATACTTCATCACAAATAACTTATAGCTAGCTGAGCACAGTGACTCAGTCACACATTCTGTGATTCTTTCCATATTCTGATCTGTAACAATTACTTTTTACCCTCAAATCAATTTCAAATTTCTAAAAACAAGCTCTGTTGTTCATTTGCATCACATTGTGGAGGTTAAGCGGGATGTAAACGGCACTTCAGGTTGATTTAATGCAATGCTTTCCATGGTCTTACCTGAACTGAATGAGAATGTATAGCAAAGTATAGACCTGAAGATGACATGATTATGGCGATAAAAACAGAACAAAGAGAAAAAGAGAGAGACAGATGGATGACAGGGGAAATGCCAATGTGTGTGTGTTTAAAAGAAAGGTGATCTTCATGTGGAATGAGGGAATAGGGCGGGAGCTAAGAGAAGGGGTATAAAGAGGCACATCTGTGCTTAACTTGCTCCAGGGCAAGTCTGTTCCCTCTGACACCTTCTAAACACACACACACACACACACTCGTGTTCACACACTTCCAATGTTATGAGTTTCAGTAATGGGGGCACTTTCTTTTACAATAAACTATAATTAGTGAACAATGAGAGTTTAACGGTTACAAAATCTCTTCCTTTCTCTATTCCATTCTTATTTTTAAGACTCACACCACATATATTCATGGTGCACTTAAAACATAAAAAAACTATGTAGTATGTGAAGTATTATATTTGTTTCTAAAAAAAATATAATGAAATAGGGGAACCCAGGCCTGCCGGTAAACTAAATTAGCATCTAATGCAAATGAGTGGGGTGCTTAATGGTGGAACAGGTGCAGTCAGGGCCCCTAAATGAGATAAATGAATAAAACATCCCTGGGCACGCCTGTGAAAGCTGACACAAAGTCAATGACATGAATTATTCAGCAGCCAGTTGAGGCTGCGCGCTGCTGACCTCTCACCACAGGAAGTGCATCCCAAACACAACAAACCACAACAATGGACTTCAGACACGGGGGTTCCCTCTGAGCAACGCGCACGCAAATACACACACCCACTGAGCGCTACACAATGCTAAATATAGAGCTATGAAATCTTGATTGGCCTGACCATATGGATGGGAGAAACCAATATAGAATGTGTTGAATGCAAAATATCTGCATTCTTAATCAGATTTTTTTTTCCAAGGAAAATATCTAATTAAGATAATATTTACTTTAGAGCAAAAATTGTGGGTATGAACCTCACTCAATTTTGATAGATTTTTTGCTTAAAGAAAGAAAACAAGCATTATTTTCCAATGGTCATAAAAACAAACTTAATGTAATTAAATATAAATTCTATAAAAATTAGTTTTTGTTTTTTAATCTTTTATTAAATTGTTTTGAGTTGTCAAAAAGACAAAAAAAATGATAAAGAAAGGTATCAAGGTATTAATAAGGTAGTTGTTGTTTTTTCATTTATAAATGTGGCTGTTCACTTGTTCGAGTATGTGTGCCATCGTGTGTTTGTGTGTGCTAACAGAACTAATAGGATTACTCCGATGTCCCTGCATGAGCACATCCAGTGGAGAGAGGCAGACAGAGGATGTTTTCCCAGCATGCCCTTTACAGGAAAATCTGAGGCTGCTTACAGTAGACTAAGAAAAACGTCAGGTTTAACATTCGTCAGTTGTACATGCGAGCTTGCATTTATAAAAAGTGAGTGATTGGGAGAGTAGAGTGCATCTGTTGCTGCAGAACTAGACAGGAAGCCGCCCTGAAGCTGCAGTGACATCACCTTCCCCGGGAGGAGTACTTCCTGTCTGACATTCCTCAATCAACACACACACACTCGTGAGGAAATGGCATACATCAACAATACCCTCCGTATAAACACACACAAACACACGGTCTCACCCGCACACAAGCTTCTTAAAACAACACCAGGCTAATCTGTGTCACTAGTAGTGTGTGAAAATGAGACAGTTTGGTTATTTTTCTTGGAGTGAAAGCACATTTTTCTCTTTGTTTTACTCTTACACGCTCTTTCTCATCAGTAAGTGTTGTCAGTAGCATTGAGTGGCTAATCAGTCATCCTGTGGGTCAGATCTCTGTCTAAAGCGTGTGAAGTGGATCAGTGATCTGGCTGATCGGTGGCTCTTATCAGTGAGAGCAGAGGAGGAGACTCTGACTGCCAGGGTTTCCAGCACTAGCCTGAAGGGCTGATCAGCCTTTCCAGAGATCACAACCTTGTGCCCTTTGTGTGAACAACAGGCTGGACAAGCAGAGAGATAGAAGAGCATGGAGTAAAGCAGAGAGAGTAGATGTGTGTTTGCATCTTTCTGACCTGTGAATTTTGGGACTACAACATCCATCATTGCAAATGTAATTTATGTAAAAACCAGAATTTGCAAACAGAGCAGAAATTTCATCTAATGAGCACAGATATGTCACTTCCAGGGACAATTACACACAATATACATTACTTTTAAAAACGTTTTTTTTCCTTAAATGAAAATAAGACTTTTATTCAGCAATGATACATTAAATTGATCAAAAGCACCAGTAAAAACATTTATATTTTGCTTTCAAATGAATTCCCTTCTTTAGACATTTCTAACTGAAAACAACATCGATAATAAGATATGTTTCTTGAACAGAAATCAGCATTTTAGAACGATTTCTGAAGGATCATGTGATTGTAGACTAGAGTAACAGCTGCTGAAATCTCAGCAACAGAAATAAAAATGTTATTAACATCCTTTTGTTTCTATTAAGCATTTTTGAATCATTGCAGAGATGTTTCTGATAAACATATGCTATGTTCAAAACGTGCATGTAGCTTAAATCCTTGTGTATGGAATCTCTTTCAAACATAACATATATTTCTTTAAAACTTGATGAAACTGGTAACTAATCCCAACTTAGTTTCACAGTAGTAAATGGATAGGAGTTTCAAATAATATAAATAATTAATTAAATTAATTTAACAACAGTAGATTTAGATACCTTGATAAATGTGTGTGTGTGTGTGTGTGTGTGTGAGAGAGAGAGAGAGAGAGAGAGAGAGAGAGAGTAATCGAGAAGCAAAGCGAGTGCTCAGTACAGAGAGAGTAAAGACAGAACGGTAAAGTTGTCAGAAGAGGACAGCACACACAGGGCCACACACACAGGCACGGGCGAGTGGAGAAGAGTGCATGCTCTTCTTTGGGAATCATCCAGGCAGATGATGGGATTGTTGACAGTGAGCTGCATATCTTTAACCCTGTATTAACTCAGAACAGCAGAGCTTGGCCTTTTATTATTCCTGCACCGTTTGGGCTTAAGTAGGCCACACATACAAACCTATACACACAGACTCACAAACAGAAGCACACACATACACTCTCTCTCTCTCCAAGAGGAGACATTGTCACTGCATAGGAGCACATCACCTTTCAGCAGCTGTGACAGCCCAGCCTGGAGAGTCACGCACACTTTTTAAAGGCCAACACACACATTTTCCTGGCACTCGCACTTCCTGTGTATCTCTTTCAGAGCGAGAGACTCACCAGTTACATTTTCAGAGAGTTGAAACATGTTTACCGCAAATGCTTTCTTTCACTGTTTTACTGTCATGGCTCACACACACAGATGCTCACGCTGAGCTCTCCACAGTCTCTCAGTCTTAATTGCCACACAATAGGCCTACAGACCGGACAGGATTACGTTAACAATGGGAGCCTCAGCCTGTGAGGATCACTCTCTGGCCACAGATTCAGAGAGCAGCTCTGTGAAATAGAGCCCGCTAATCCACTAATGCAAACATACTGCAAGAGCATAACACTGCTCACTGTCACTGTCTCTTTCCCAACCAATCCAGTCTTGAGGTGAAAAAAATCTATTTTATTTCATACTAAGTATAGTTTAAATCGGTTAACATATTTACTGACTGATAACTCGACACCTACTAATATAAAAATTTGAATTCAACTTTATTTGGAGTATTACTTCTGCACAATGCATATTTTTCACTAGGTAATAGATAGATAATCTCGTATCTCAATCTCACAGAAATAAATTACATTTTACAATATATTACAATGGAAACTAAATGGAAAATCAAATTCTAATAATATTTAATATTTTCATGCTTTACTGTAATTTTAAACAAATAAAAGCAGCTTTGGTGAACACAATAGTCTTTTACAAAACCTTAACAACCCCAAACTTTTAGTAATTAATTTTTAAACAAAATAGTTTTTTAAACAAACTGTATATAAGAAATAAATTGGCAGCATTCCATAATGAACCTAAGGGCCTGTTCACAAGGTTCCCATTATTTCGTCTATCTGGGCTATTAAACAGATGCTTTTCAGCATCTAAATCTACAAGCACTATTATTATATCACTTTAAAAGTGGTTTACGTTTAAGAAATATGTTCTATTGCATTCTTATGCTGTTTTTCGAATAATTTCTGCCCCTAGCAGAGCAGGAGCAGATTCTGTAAAAGCCCCCTGTGAAACATTACTTCCTGTTCTGCTTTCATGAGAGCCGAAGGTCTTCTTCTAGAAGGTCAAATCCAGCCAGCAATATAGTTGCGAGCCAAAGCCCTCCATTAAACATTCAGAGAAAGGGCACATCAACCCTTTTCCGTGGCGTTTTCCATCCTTCGCTGTGTTATTCCTTCATGAAGTGGATATCCAGATGTTGAAGATTACATCACATATAAAGCCTTCCAGCGGGGTCAGGGCTCACGACCGAGCGCAAAGCCACAGAACTCCCACGGTTAGCGCGGGAACTCTGAACTTTCTGCACGCCGAAATCACTATCAGTGTTTAAGAGTATCCATGGTGAGGAAGGCATCAACTGCGATGTTCCCAGGGAGATAGAACGACACCTTTCCCCATTACTGTACGGCTTATTGAGCTTCAATTACTCCTAACACACACAATGATAAGAGAGAAAGAGATCGAGAGAGAATAAGCGAGAAAGAGAGCTTCTAAGGGTTGTGAAAGAGATGAAACAGGAGGCAGTGAAAAGGCCTGCTATTAGATGTCACTGGCCTTTTGTGCCCGTGTCAATGAGAGCAGATTAAAGTATTTGAAATAATCTTACTGGGGCATTAACAGAGCTCAGAAGGTAAAAGAGGAGAAGAAAAGGCGAAGACGAGGAGTCGATCACGACACACATACATTTACACATGAAATGAGATTAGATAAAGCCATCCAACGTAAACTAAACACTCCCTCTGAGAAGAAAGCTAGGCAGTTTTAATTTCACGTGAGTCGTTCAATTTACCCCAATCAGATTTTCAAAAGCTTCCCAATGAGTCCAAAAACTCCAACCCCGTCCCGTGAGCGCACGTCTCGCGCCGCTGCAGGTAAGATTTGTTCTTTTAACAATCTAATAAGGCATTGTTAGTTGGCTTTATTTCCCTGACATTCCTCTGGTTTCGCTGAAGTGGCCTGTTGTGCCGTCTTATGAGAGGAACCTAATTAGGAAATCACTTTCATTAATCTTCCAGAGGAATTAGCGCTAGCCTTGCTAATTACTGCTGTAAAACCTAATCAGCTCTTTGAAACAAGACCACACTAATGAGCTCTTATTTATTCAGCTAAATAACTTCAAGGGAAGGAAGATGCTCAAAATCATATTTTTGATGAATTTGGGAGCACACGCTCGTCTGTGCTTGCCGTAATTGATTCTGTTCCATCTTGCGCCTTGTTTGTTGGGAACCCCAGAATGTGAATGCGGCCAAGAAAATATTGAGAGTTCCAATAAACTCTTCCACATTTCGCCCCTCCTCTCGTTTCAAATGACCTATTTTTGAGAGACACGTGACTAATAGGAAACTGTTACTAATTCCTTTTTTATTCGCAGACAATTAGCGATGCCCTCGCACCTGAGCTTAAAGGGCTCTGCGGTGACCTCGAGCGCAGCTGCAAGACTTCAGCCAGACCTGAGACACAACCGTTCAGACCACAAACAGCTACAACAGGACGATTTGAGGCAGGCAAACTTTATGTAGGGAAACAATCAAGAAGAGTAAGTGATGGGCTGTGTGTTTGTGTGAGCTTCGCGTTGGGTGGAGGTGATGCCACGTGGCATCGAGGGGCTGCAGCTGTCTTTGAAAGCTGTGAAGCGTTCTAGCCCAGTGGAGCAGAAACGGGCCAGCCGCACAGATACAGCAGCCAGGTAGAAGCTTCTCTTACTCTGTTACAAACACACGCACGCACACACACCACAGTACAGCTGTGTTCATCTGATAGCACAGGCCACTGACTTATTAACACACAGATGAGAGCACACCTTTGACACTTAACCGCACTTTAATCTGTAGAAATCCATGCTTAGTTTGCTCGCAGCAAGAAATGAAACAGTCTCGCCCTCAATAATAATGTGACATGGTGGTATGATCTTTTAAACAAAAAACAGTAGGAGACGCGCTTCGCTGCACACGCTGCTGCCTCCAGAAGTCTTGCACATCTTCACTGCTGATTATTCATACATGCACACTTCAGAGTATGTTACAAACTCAACAACCCCGACAGGGCCTCAAAACAGCCTAGCCCGATCACTAAACAATTACTGTTTTGCAAACAAATGGCTTCTGGTCCCAGGAAGGCTTTTTTATGCCTGTTGTCAAGCTTTTTTTTTCACTGAAGAAGAAAGAGTACAAGAGTACATAGAAGAAACAATTTTGTCTAAAAGGTTCCATAAAGAACCTTTAACATCACAAAAGAGGTTCTTCAGATTATAAAAAGCTAAGAGAGAGATGGTTCTGTAAAGAACCGTTGACTAAATATATTTGTTGAACCAAAAAAGGCATTGCTGTGAAGCACCTTTATTTTTAAGAGTGTACTTTAAATATAAATCTCTTGTAAGATTATTAATGTCTTTACTGACAACTTTGATCAATTGAACGCATTCTTGCTAAACAAAAGTATTAAATAATGTCTTACTGACCCCAATCTTCTGAACAATAGTGTATGTTATACAATATAAACTGGTAGTGTATACACCTTTATTTTCGTCTTCACTTTGGGCTTTAATTGTTTTAGGAAAGTGGAGTGTGGAAGGGGTACTTTGCAAAAATGCTCCTGTATCAAAGTAAACATGTAATCTATCCTGACGAGCTCTGCTATCCTTCATAATGCACTTCATTTCAATAACGCCACTTTCAACACTTCCACTGGACTTCCTGTCTAGCAAGGCATGTAATGGTCAAATATGATGAAACAAACATACAAACATCTGATATCCAGCTCTTACCTGTCGATGATGACTGGGTCGGAGGGCGTCTCGTTGCGATTGCCACAACTTTTTTTGTCACAGCAGCGGCTAAAAGAGATGGAGGGAGAGAAAGAGAGGAAGACAGCAGTTAACCTGGGTGGTACTGCACATATGTCAGCACTGACCTCAAACACAGTGGAGAAGGAAGAGGTAGCAATTATAAAGCAGTCTTTCTTTCGCTCCTCCAAGGCAGACATTCACTCCTGCTGTACACACAGCACACAATATGCTGCCTCTCGGCCTGTGTATTAGTAATTACTGCTAACAGACTGCTCAACGGAGGGATGGTTACTGAAGGATTAGAAGTGTGGCTGATAACAGGGCAGTAATCAAATGATGGAGAGAGAAGACGAGGCCAGAGAGCAGGAAAAGAAAGGATACAGAGGTGAAAGTAAAGAGGGCACTTACAGGGGACTATTTTAGCATACATTCTGGAACGATTTCAGGTCAGACAGAAGGGTGTGTTTTTTGAACCCTCTGGGGTCTGAGGTGATTTTAGGGTGTTACAAAAATTTTAATTCACACTATATTGGCAAAAGTATTGGAACACCCTCTTCTAACTGAACTTTGGTCATCCAAATCGTATTATTTAAGCATACAATGATATTTTAGGGAATTGTGGGCTTCTAATTTTAAACCAATAGTTTGGACAGGACCCTTTTATATTCTAACATGACAATGCCTCTGTGCATATAGTTCAACAAGAAATTATTGATTCAATCAGTGTGAAAGAACTTGCCTGGTCTACATCAAGCCAATTCCTAATCCCAGCTAAGTTTAAATGCAGATACTGAGCCAAAACTAGTCACCAAACACCAATGACTTGTGCATATGAGTACACTTCCAAAACTGTTTGCAACAAAGATGAAAATACATATATATTTTTTAAATTAATGAATTATGTTTCCATAAAAAGTGCCTTTGCTGTTCTAAAAAAGGGGGCATCCCAATACTTTTCTATTATATAGTGTATTTAAGATGTAATATTTCTATAAATTAATTATTTTTAATTCTATGTAAAAAATTATAAACTATTAAAAAAAGAAAAAAATCACTATAATATTTATATGCATATATAAAATAAATATATATTTTTTATAGGTAATGAAAACAGAAAAACCTAGGCACACCGAGGCTCCACATAAAAATGAAAGTTCCTAAAATTATAATGGTTTTGACGCGCAACCTATCATCATCCCCTACATATCAAATAAAATTAAGCAAATTGTGATTATGGTTTAATATGTTAGTGAAACAGCCCTCTCACATCGCAATATACACCAATATTATTACAAAGACCTTCTTGCTTTCTATTTTATCTCATAAGTTAGTTACTCTGCATGGGACAGCAGAGGAGAACAAGATGGATACTAGAGCCTGAGCATGTGAAAGAAGACAGGAGGGATGGAAAGGAGGTGTATACATGATGTCTTCGGTGGATGGAGGTTGGCGGTAAACAGCAGGTGGGGCGGCGGGTTCAGGTTTCCCAGCACAGATGGCAGAGGGGCTCTATTGAGAGAGAGTATAGGGCTTGAGGCATCATGTGATAGGAGCAGAACCGATCTGTATGTCAGAGGGCTCCTTTAGACCTGATGAACTTGATAACATGGATTGAGCTTGACCCCTCATTCACGTCTAAGCGCCCTCGTTAGTTGGGACACACTGTGGACGGGCTTGTGTCTCAGTTTACTCTTGCTGTCGTATTTTTACCTTCCTCTGCTCTCATTTCCTCTCACTCCTCTGAGAGCAGTCAAGTCTTTAGCAATGTTCTCTCAGAAGTGGGTCACACAGGAGCAAAGCTTTCTGGGATGCGAGGGGTGGGCACAGATGGATTTGACACTCCGATAACCCAATAGTCAGCCGGAGCCCATGGGGAACCACAAGACGGCCGCCCACCACCACCCGTGAACCTCCGAGCACCCCCCTCTCCCCCCCCCCACACACACCAATCAACGCTACGCTAATGACTCAGTGCATGATCTGGCTTCATTCGGGGGGATTTTTCGCTCATTCCGGGCTCGTTCTGCTCCATCCCAGCGGACCTGCAGTGAAACCGTAATCTTTAATCTCAAGCGTTTCCTCCTGCTGCAGCATTTGAAGAAATTAAATCCAAATTGCTGCACGTAATTACCAGGATGTGGCCCGCGCTGATGCCATTAAAGCTGAACTGCCTTTACAGACAGCAACTCTAAAATAGCCCCCAAAACCAAACAAAACAGCATTTCTCCAACTGTGACCACCCAGCCTTTAATAATCTGGCCAAGTTTGTGATGTTTCATCTGCACCATACAAACCAAACAAAACCTCATCAATCAGTGCATATGAGGATGTGGAACTCCATCATAAAGAGCCCAGAGTTGCGTTTGAGCGATTGTTTCTAGCCTTGCCTCTGAGCGAGTTGTTTGGGAGAATGCGTCTCTGTCTCATGCTCGCAGGCCCATGCGGCACCATATGGCTAATGGCAAGGCGTACAGCAATTAACAGCCCTGATTAATGGAGAGCAGTCTAATTGCAGACTGGTAATTGTGCCTTTCTTTCAGCACAGGCTCTGCGTCGAAACACCGTACACAGAAGAAGAAGGGGAAAAGGAGGAAAATAGCAACGTGAATGCGTTGTTTACTTATTTGAAATAGATGCTTTTCATTTTCGCCTGCTTTTGGAAAGCTCTTTGGTATGAAACAGAGTACAGACATTTGCATTTGCGGGACCTTTAGGGTACCGGTAGTGATATGTACTTCAGATGTGATCTGTGTAATCCTACAGCGGCAGATCAAAGCTGACGTGGTGAGCCTTTGTAGACACGTATGGTACTAAGTGTTTTGTGTCAATACTCATCTTTAAATCAGCAACTATTTTGAAAGAGCGATAACAGAAGGCTGTGCATGCACGCGTGTGTGTGCGTGTAAGAAAGGTAGTGAGGGGGAGCGAAAGATTGAAAGAGGAAGAGGAGAGAGCCTTGGCTCGCCTGCACATATTTCATTGTCAAAACTCAAAGCAAGCTGCATTCATTAGCTGTGGAATAACAAGAGGATTCTTATTGAGTAATGAGTTTTTCCTTGTCCTAATTAACCAAGCATGAGTGGTATATTTTTAGTAGAAAACTGTTCAAATGCTCTCCACTTCAACCAAAAATAGATGAGGACTCATCTCCACAACCCAGTTTTAAGTGCAAGGAATTTATCTTTTGATTTTAATTAAAGGTGCGTTTCTCTCTCTCTCTTTCTTTTTCTTGAAGAGCAGGAAGTGGATGACCTGGATAGAGATTCAAGAAGGGAAAGAGACAGGTGTTGTTCTGAACTTAAGGTCCATCTTTGTTCATCTTTCATCTCTTGAAACTTCACTGCTTACGCTGTCGCTACAAACAGGGATGCGCAAAATTCAGAATTGGCTCCCTTTCAAATCAATAATGTGAATTCAATAGGATGTTAAATATACATATCTTTAAGTAAATGAATATTGGCTATTTTATAAGTCAGATTATCTGCTTTAATATGCTATTTGAGGATAAAGTAGGATAATCAATTCTGCCTAACATCTGTATTTTCTTTTCAGCAGAAGAAAGTAAGTCATACAGTTTTGAAAAGTTTTTCATGCAATAGGGCAAACTATTGCTTTAACGTCTAGTACATCATCCGTCTAAATATTCATTGGTCTATCTCTGTAAATCTAAATACACTTTCCTCAAAATTCTTGTATTGACGAACTTCAATTGCCATTAGTTATTCAAATTGCAATTCTGCATCCTTATTGTTCAGTTCAAATTCAATACAAATGCAGGAATTACAATTGACGGACAAAATGAACTGTACAGAAGTGTATTTCTCTGCTTGCCTTTTTGTGTGTGTGTGTGTGTGTGTGTATTTATGTCATGAAGAAATAAAATAAGCACCACCAATCACTGAAACATCAGCCTCCAAAAATAGAAATGCTGCCTCGCATCTTTTTTGGACAAAGCCAAGCTTTGATTTCTAAGGCTGAGGCAGAGTCTGGGAAAAGAACGCCTTTAACTCTGATAGGAAACAGGCTGGCGTGAGTTTATCAGGATCCCATTTGGACTGGTGAAAAATGATCTGGGAGTGTCTTGTGTAATAGTGCATCGTAAGTCTAAACTTGAGTCTTGATATAAACGTACCGCATCCCTCTTAAATAGAAGTAAACTGTTTATACTGGTTTTGATGGACGTGTATGATAAATTAAAGAATAATTATCTGACCTTTCAGCAAATTTATAGTAATGTTAATCTATCCTCCCCCTTATGTCTAATTTTACAACAGGGCTTACACACAGCTGTGTGTGTGTGAGCAAAAGGCTCAGTCCTGTCACACTAACGCTGGATCCAGAGGTCTGCAGTCTTGCCAAGACTACAACGATGCCAAAGTAAAGCTCTCACAGTCAGCGGGCAGAGCTTAGCAGGGAAGGTTCAAGAGCTTGATTGTGTAATAGTTAAGGAGGGAGTGTGGTGTACACAGTGTATGTGTGTGTGTGTGTGTGTGTTTCTTACCTGCACATGATCTCGTGTGTCAGCAGGACCCTGCACATCTCTGGGTTTTTGTCTTGCCCTTCATAGATAATTGCCTGATGAACAAGAGAATGTGGAAAAATGTGGTTAGAGAAAATTGACAAACAACATTTTCTCCTTGTGGTGTAAATGCTCTGAGCATGCACAAATTTCCATGACTAACTCTCTGGGTGTTTAAATCCTATCATGAAGAGAATCGAATGTCTGTTTGCATCATTTCACTGAAACAGAAACATTATGACATCACTACGCCAAAAACACAATGCAGCACTCATAGGCAGTTAATGTGACCCTTCTTCCATCTGGCAGAGGACTGCCGTTGAAAGATCTGATGCAGCAAGGGAATGATCAGGTCAGTTTAAGTTTCTGTTATCAGAATGTTGTGTACATTTGGTCCCATGTTTCTCACTCTACACATTGGGCTCTGAATTTCATAGACGTCTTTTCATTTCAGCCAATCAATCAATCAAAACTGCCATGTGCACCATGGGAATGCTTGTACAGAGTCTGTGTGCGGGGTGGGCCGTCTATGACTGAGCCAGGCTCAAAGTGGGCAATTTAATGCCCACTTGCCTGCTGCAATGGAAAACGATCCCTAACCACCTTTCTAAGAGCTGAAACTTGACGCATCACATTCGGTTATGTGAGAACCAATGTTGTTTGGTGTTTGGTGTCAAGCAACACACAAAGTTTGAACATGCACATCTGTAATTCAATGATAAAGACTTCACATAACACCACTGCTTAAATTATTTATTCTTATAGTATTTTTTGTATCTATATGGGAAAGAGCAGCATGATCATTCTGCCTAACATCTCTATTTTTGTTCCAAATCACAAATAGTCAGACAGATTTGAAATGATGACAAGTCTAATACATTGCTATCACTTGCAACTGATAACTGGAACTGAGTTCATGTCTTTTGTTTCACATAGCAAACTACCATTGCTACTGTAGATCTTCATTTTAACAGAGCTGAACACAATTCACAATAATAATATGTTTGCGATTTAAATTGAACGTTCATGCAACTGTCACTTTTAACTAAAAAGACAATTTGATTAGATACTGTAGATAGATGCCAGAATGCCCAGAATGCATTAGCTGTGTAACTGAATAGAATTCCAATTCAGAAAACTCTTTCTGTCATTCCAAGTCAACTTCCTGAGGGGTGTGGCTAACTCAATTCCAATTCACTCCCTTCAATAAAAAAAGGCCTGAATTTTGCACAATCCTGCATTGTACGCTCTTGGCAACATTCAGCACCATCATTTGTTGCTCGTTGGTTTAATTAAAAGCAGACATAGAGAATCAAAAGACGTATGTGTGTAGTGTTTGTTGGACTGTGCAGATTACTGTCTTATTATGTCATAGCGGACCACCCTTGCCACAGTGCCCAAACTCCACCGGCATCTGAGGCTCACAAACTGGTTAATAATACAGAAACACAAAACAGTATTGCTCAGCAAAGCACCCTTATTACTACATGAGAAAAGACGCTTGTGAAGTGAAGAGAGATAAAGGAGGACAAACAGATAAAGTGCAGATAAAGTTAATTACAGGTCCCTCAAACAAAGTGTTGTACTCCAGCTAGTGTGAAATAGCCCTCTAGGAAAGTTGTGTGCGTGTGAGCTGCCATAAGCCCGCATCTGTGAGACTCTGTGCATGTGTATGCATTCACGCATGTATTTGTGCATTAGCATGTGTGTGTTTATGTGTGCGGCAAGCAGTTGGGCTGCCAGACTGGAGCATAGCGAGCCATCTGGCCCAGCTAACACTTCATCCAAAAACCTCAGCTTTGTTTCCATCCTCCAATTCCACACAAGATGTCCCCCACAGCCGTGAATCAGTGACTCTACTCAAAACATACACACACTGCAGCCTATTAACTGGCTGCTCTCTGTCACACACACACACACTGAAACCCATTCGCCATGAATCACTCCCTCTTTCTCTCTGAACACACATATACATGCCACCCATGGCAACCAAAGACACAGAAAAGCAGCTGATGGTTCTAATGAGGAACTGTTTCCCATAATGCTTTTTCAATTACATGAAACACTTGTTTGAAAACAAATTTTATAAGCAAAGCGTCAGACCCAGAAAAAAAAAGAGGACAGTTTATTCATATTCGATGTATTTTATTTCCTGTCATTGCTGAGACTTGAGGACATAGGTGATGGGGGACATTTGTTTGTTAGGTTTCACATTGTGGAAATGAGGGTCAAGGTCCTCTAAAAGCGCACAAGCATGCATCACTGTCTGAGCCTAGAGCCTCGACCCCGCAGGCTTTCCGAGAGGAAGCGGGAGGCAGAGAGAGCAGTTCAGGCCACACAAAGACGTCCTCTACACCACCACACATTCATTTAATATATAAGACCGGCTATTTATCACACAAAGCCCCTGCAAACAGACTCGGAATAACTCCATGCCGAGAACAGTATATAAGTGCCTGGAAAAAGTCTGAAAACAGTTTGTCAATTTCTCCTCAGAGGCAAACACAACAATGGTCGTGCATCCTCCTCTGGATTCAAGCTAGTGCAACACCAAGCATCTTTAGGTGGATTTTTTTGTAGTCCCTGACGTCACGGCTGTTGTGCAAAGGTAAAATGCAGAATTGGTCTCTTAAGCCAGGCCAAAAACATATATATATATATATATAATGTTTATGCAAAAAATGTTGGTCTCTTTAAACTAATTACTTTAAACTCTTAAACTAATTATTGTTACAAAATAAAAAAAAAATCCAAAAAAATTCCAAAACTGACCAAAATTCACAATATAATGTAACTAAATCTATTTCAGGACTGTTGCAGATCTTCTGTGGAGTTATATGTATTGGGAAATGTACTGTACAAATAAAGTTGAATCTTCTTTTAAATAAAGTTTAAAATAATTATAATTTTTTCTTAGGTTTATACATCTAAAACTACTCTAATTATATGCAAAAAATATATATAGAGTACTATATACAATATAAATTAAGTAATTTAATAAAATGGTAAACCTAAGTAAATAATTTCTATAGATAATCTAGTAAATCAAAAAAATATAAATATATAGATACATTAATATAAATATTACATTTTCCAAACTATTTTTTGTATTCAGTACAGTAAAAAAATAACCTTTTATAATAAAACTAATAATAAAAAATTACATAAATGTCTAAAATATTATACATTAGGGGTCACTGGCACTGAAAACACCATGATCAGTATTGTGACAGGTGAGTTCGTTTCAGTTATGCTCAGATTTAAAAGATAATCTTTCATTTTTTATTTAATAGTACTGTGCTTTGCCTTTGTGGAACTTTGGTTTAGTTAAAAGCAAAAAAGGACACTATTATATCAAAAATACTCACCTTTTTATCACCAAGTTGCTACAAAAACGTCATTACGATTCCGGGTCTATAGTACCTTTGAATGCTTTTTTTCCCATTTTCAGTGTAGATGAGTAGATTTAATCACCGGGATCTTTAGGCCCTCAAAGCTTGTGTGTGTAAATATTTGTAAATGAGTAGCATTAAGCCTTTATGTGGCCTGGCATAGAGCGGCCATTCACGTCCTATCTGACATCATCAGAGTCTCCAAACAGCTAGTGATTACAGGAAATATCTAATATAGGAGATTTGTGTCACTTTGTTGCATGACGTATACTTTGGGGAAGTGTTTCTGGCATGTAAACACAACCTATTCCATAATTAACAGGAAAAATACGTACACAGGCAGAAAGAACGGCCGAGACCTCCCTCTCTCCCGTGCAAATGTTTTTAGGAATCTGCCCGAAGCTTAGCTCTAGAATACACACAGAGCAACAGGCGAGCTACAGCTCAGAGTTACCAACCAGTTCCAGCCCAGCACTTTTCTGAACAAAGCTCTCCTTAAGGAGGGCCACGGAGCGCATGAAACATGCATGGCACGGTGTGCCGAGGTGTGTGTGAAGCTTTCATTAGGCCCTGATGCTGCTTTTAATGCATATTTTATATTGCACAAACTGCTCCTCAAATCTCGTTTGAGAGCCGCCAGTGCCGCCTTGAACTGACAGCCGCATCTGAGGCATGTAAACAATGCACTGTAAATACATGAAAACACATTTCCCTCTTTGTTACCATCACGCTAGCGTGTCAGCGCAGTGTGTGTGCGCATTAAGCCTGCGTACGTGATTCGCTTTTGTTCTGCGCCTCAGCTGTTGAGGGAAACAGTTGGATGGAAGGATAAAGAGCGAGAGAGAGAGTCTTTTACTGCATTGTCTTCATCAGATCTGTCACGAGCTCATGCGTTGATCACAGATACGGCCTGTCAGCTTGACACCCGCTCCATCTCTCCTCACCCGCGCCAACCGTTCCCACAGGCAAACCAGAGAAAGCGTATATGGGTTTATTGGGAGCGTGAGCACAAGACGGCCCGCTGAATATGTCAGTTTTATGCACTAAATGTTAACCGTTTTGATCCTCGCAGCTCTAGCACAAGTTGTTTAATTATCTCTGATAGCTGTGCGTATGCACAGAAGTTAACTGTGTGGTCAGGCGACTGGACTTTACCGCCTTGCTAAGTGCTAAAGGGAAGTGTGTGTTGAACAGCTCTATAAACCTGCTCATCAGCCCTCCCGCCTGACACTGCCAAAGCCAGCACATGCTGAGTGGAGAGGTGCTCTGTAGCCTCTCTGTACAGAGTTATGGGGCTTTAATGGGAAATCTTAAACACATTGCAAGCACTCCTCAGCATATGTAGGCTGACTGCTCACCGCAGAGTGGTTTTGGACCGGGTTTTCAGAAAGGCATTTAAAGACCAGCTACCACTCTGTCATAACCTAAACCGTGTTTCACGCTGACATGGACGAGAAAAAAAATGCAAAGAAATATAAAGCGGTGCAAGACTTAAGGTCTTAACATAAAAAAGTATGCTCGCGTTAGCAATATCTTGGTGCAGTTTTGTGTGTCCTTTGTTCATTGTCAGTAATTTATTAACGTCACATTCGTACAAAGCAACTTTCTTTTGGTCAATGAATCAAAAACATGTGACCAACTTGAGTATGTGGCAAAATCTGTATAATAAAAAATCTGACTGAATTTCACACTCAAAAATTCATTTAGCAACAGTAAATATACCTTACCAATCATGGTTTGAGAAAGGGATTCTTGGAAATGTAGTAAAAACTCAACCTGAGCGGCATTTACCGTGTTTTTTTTGTACCAAGATACTACCAAGTACCTAAACAATAGACACAGAAAAAATAGGGGCCAAAGTTTTACCTTTTGGTATACAGCAGCTTGTCACTGCAGCAATACCCTTAAGAAGTACATATTTATACAATTTGCCCCTATTAGGTGCATATTAATACATTAGAGAAGTAATAGTACCCTTAAGGTACTAATAGTGATAAAAAAAAAGTACAAATACGTCCTTAAGGGTACCAGTGACAAGCTGACCCCTTTTTTCTGTGTGTGCAAACGTTGTACCTTTAGGGCTTGTCACTGGTACCCTTAAAAAGTTAACTTTGTAGCACAACGTAACAATATGTTATATACCCCTTCGATACTACCATGAAATGGTGCAGTTGTTCCTTTAACAGTGCTGCCACACTTTCAAGCTGCTGTACCCATAAAGGTACGGATTTTGCACATCTTTATAAAACTACCGAAGTACTATGCTCTACTATCTGATGCTAGCTAGCATGTTGACTCGACTGCCCAACTCTCTTTCACACGCACTATCTCTCTTTCTCGCTCACTCAGTGGCACCACATCATTAACAGGTATGGCAGGGCCGTTTGCCACAGAAATAGCCAGTAAATCAGCCGGTAATATATGTGCACGTGGGAGACAACCCTGGGGAGATAAACAGCTTTTTATTGAGACACTCAGTGAAAGGCTGAGCTGAGGCCAGTCCCCCTGGCCACTGTATTTACCTCTGGGGTGTCAGAGAACAGTCTCTCTCCCTCAGCACAACGCTCCTGCCTTTCACCCACACACATAAATCTGTCCCACTACATGCCGGCCAAACCGCTGAGCAGAGCGAGGGCAAGAACCAGCATCAGTAACAGCACCTAGCTTCTCGCACATAAACATTCGTGCAAAGGAAATTATAAACCACAAACAAATCACACAAAGGGGAACCGCGGAACAGTTTGAGCCAAATCTAACATCCAGGGATTTCGCAGTAGGAATTTCTGAATAGAAATGAATGCTTTGAGTCCTGACAACAAACATGCGAGTGAAAATGTAGTGTTTGCTTCTTTACAAAATATATTTACAAAAGAATTTATATTACATAATTTTTAGTTTTAAAAATATGCCTATACAAACATTCTGTAAAAGACTAAATGTTGCATTCTTTCACAAATTAAAATAACTGTAAGATGAGTTTTAGTATTTGTCTCACGCTCCACATCTCAATAAGCACACATACACACATAACAGAGCAAAACAGTAGCAACAGGGTGGAACAATAGGATAAGCGTGCTGGCATGTTTAAATCACATGATATACTAAGTGCTCATAGCGTTAGCAGGTTGTCTGTCA
The DNA here is from genome assembly GCA_032275025.1 of Enteromius treurensis. Lineage (NCBI taxonomy): Eukaryota > Metazoa > Chordata > Actinopteri > Cypriniformes > Cyprinidae > Enteromius > Enteromius treurensis. Next base: position 17,577,723 of record JAUCMU010000026.1, on the reverse strand, counting down.
CAGCGCCTGCTAATTACCTGATATCCATACACACTTCATCCTGGCTGGGGTTACACCAATACACAAATATTACTTGTCATGCAAAAGGACTGCTATGAAAACAGCTCATAACAAACACAATTATTTTAGTTATAAATCAAAATAGCTTTGCATATTTATTTGATCACAAATGTATTCTAATTATTTTTTATGAACTAAAATTTTATTGTCACGCATCTTGACTCGCAGCTGTAATCGCTGTTGAATACACTTCCCTAAAGTGTCTTCAAAACAGCGTTTAGACAGAGATCATGAGAGAGGAAACGAGTGGGAAAGAGAGAATGAGAGAGAGGGAGAGGCTGTTTTAGGGGGGAAAGGAAGAGCGCCACATATGAGATGTGAGGTCACTCTTGCTGCCCTGTGTTTTCTCATATGAGTTTTTCTCTGGGGTTAAAGCTCACAACCTGCACAGTTAATATGACAAGCTCTTTATACGTGTGTGTTCATAACAAACATCTGTTCCCACAGCTCATTTGAATATGCACGATCTGCAAGAGAGTCATGCGTGCACACTCAAAAACTTACGCCGTTTAAACATTGAAAGGCACCACTGGATAATCCCCTGTGACAGACAATGAATACAACTGAATATCTCTTTCTTTCTTTCCCTCTTTAGCTATCAATCTCACTGTCACACGTATGCACATAAATACATGCATACGCTCAGTCATCTTAAATGATGTCCCAGAGAGAGTATGTCATATTTAGACACTAACCGATCCTCGTGCCCCTGAGGCATGCTAGAGTGTGTAACCCCAAACTCACCAGGGTGCACGGCACACACGCACACGTTCACTCTTGCTGCATATCACACACAGACTCCCACCAGCGAACCATGGGGATTTTATAATAACGTCCTACCTGTTTGGTCATGGAGTCAATCAGGCGTACATAAAAGTCCTGTTCTGTTCTGATGCCTGTGGAGGAGAGAAGATAAGTCCTCTTTAACTCACAACGCAATGCAGGTCATATGCACAAGCGTGGATCACAAATGAATCGGGCAGGTATATATTTATCATTCACAATGACATGGCTTGAATATGACATAGATGCTTTAAATGTCTAGACAACCCAACCCAATATAGACTGCAGACAGTGTTAAAGGATTATGGGGAAAAAATGGCTTTGGAGCAAACTCAAACTTACAAACCCACATACATAAACTAAAAGTAAAAACATAGCTTTTACAAAGAAAACCGCACGAGAGCTTCTAAAATAGTGAAGTTGACAAAATCAAAAATATTAATTACCAGAGAAAAAAAAAACATGTTTTCCGCAAAATATAAATATACGTTCAAAACGTCTTATAAAAAGATTGTGGATCGTTAATGACCGGCGGAACAAATTTCCCACCGCCTGGTTGTCATTTACCACATTAGTAGACAGAAAAGAGTGTACTTTCATTATGGCCAGGCCATTAGCTTCCATCAAAAATGAAGTGCACATTTCTGGAAAACGCGTAACCGGAAAAGTGCACTAATGGGGATCGTTTTGTGTTTCATTAATGTTTATAGTTAAAACACTACGACTTTCCTGCGCATTTTAATCTTTTTTGTTTGAACTATTATTATTATTATTATTGCAGCACATTATATTCATTTGAATCAGTTTAATCCAGTTACACAATGAATTATTTATTTCTTTGTCACCCCTTCTTGTCGTTCAATCTGTCTCGCTGTCTTTTATTTTATTCCGCTTGTCGCGCTGAAGTAAATCCCTGATGTGTTAATGCAAAGTTCAATGAGACGATGCGTTTCTTCTTACCGTTGCTGTAAAGAAGCTGCAATCTGTAATGGATCCCATTGTTTGTCTTTTCTCCGGTACTTTCCTGCAAAAATAAATTCGATGGTTACCAAGAAAAGCCTATTTGACTATTTCTGAAGAGCCAGCTGAGACAAAAACGGTACAAAATACATTTTGACTGAGTAAACGAACTAAGAGTTAAAATACTTATATATATAGGCCTAATTTTAAGTCTTGTGTACAGTGTGATTTCACAATTTAATAACAATGTGCCCGGGGTATAGACGTGTACAAAGTAATTAAATATACAGTAAGCATTAATAGCTACATCTTTTAATGAAATCAGACGCTCACTATGATTATTTACAAGTGCTTGCTTACAAAACATTTTATTTGCGTGGAGGATTTTATTAAAGCAGCATATGTTTCTTCACAATAATAAAAATAATTTGCTTTTAAATTACATCTTGAAAGGAATATTAACTTTATGACCTTAGGTTATCACTGTAGCCTACTATTTCTTCAAAATAGAGCTAGCAGATGTGTAAGTAAATGCATAAAGTATTGAAAGGAATGAATATAAAACATGAGGTTCTCTTAAATTGTAAAAGATAAATATGTAAAGATTTAAAATAATCAATATTATAAATATAAATACAATTATTAAATTAAATTGTAATTTAATGCAAGAACATGATTTATGGTGTAGCCTATAGGCAAATAAGCTTTTAAATATCAGTTACATTTTATCTAGCCATAATTATCAGAACTGAGAAGCCATGTTTTTTCAATCAAATTTGCAAATGTAATATGCAAAAGAGGACGTTTCACTTGCCTTTTCTTTTTCAACAAATCCAACAAAAGAAGTTCTTTCAATTTCCACGGGCTGTCCTTGTCTGTCGTATAGCGCTAAAACGAAGTGGAAGAAGTTGGATTTGCGAAGATTTGAAGGAGGCTGCTTCTCAAAGTGTGCTCGAGCAAGACCCACTCCACTACGAACACATACAAGACAGAGAGAGGATGGAATATATAAATATGTATAAGTAATATATATATATATATATATATATATATATACACATATATTTGAAAAAATTGGGGAATAATTACAATTTACTAAAGTGGTTAAAATTGTTTTGTTTTGTTGTTATCAAATTTCAGTGCAAAAGCTATTGAAAGCTCTTTTTGACAGGTTTAATAGTTTGCACTTAAAAAGTAGCCTGTTAATAAGTCTTTTAAAAACAGTCAATGAGACGTATTAATCATTTTTATTCTCTAAATAGCATAATAACCGATGTAATTGTTGTTTATAAAAAAAATAATTCACATAAATGCAACTCGATCTGAGAACTCTGTTCAGCTGCTCGTAACAAACTACTGCTTTGAATTGTCTTTCAAATTCTGCAGGCTATTTAAAATTTAAAGCTACAGATTCAATACAAAACTGGTGGTTGCAAAGTCACTTAGAAGCAAAAGCTTGAGGCTGTTTTAACCTTAAAAATAATCATGATAGAAATAGGCAAATAAAACCCGTTTTAATGTGACCTGCAACTCAAGCGTTCTGTCTGTTTGTGCCAATAGCACTCCGGAGAGGATGCTACGAACTTATCGCAGCAATAAATCAATCTCTTTGTCATCTGGTTATTAATAAGCAGATATCGCGCACTGATTCGGATGATATACAAAGAGTGTTTTGTGTCGTCCCAGGATGATAAGCACACAATACTCCATCTAGCCGTTCCCGTAGCGCTGCAGACCGCCGCCGGCTTACCTCTGAGCGGCTGTGTTCGCATCCAACACTCCGGCACCCTGCATCCATGTCCGGACAGCGTTCATCCCGGCACCGATGGGCTCCTCTTTCATACTACTCCCGCTCCTTTGAATGCTGTCTTGAATCCCGAACATGAAAACAGACTCCTGTCACCGTCTCAGTCGGCGCTTGCTTCTTTTGATCGCTCCGTTAAAAAAAGACAAGGAGAAGTGTACGGGTGAGCAGGTGTCACCGCGTTTGTCTCTATTAGCGCTTCCTCTCTGAAACAGAAAATAGAGCGACGTGCCAAAAGAAACGCGAGATGTCAACATCCAGGTTTGGGAACACCGTGCAACAAACAAACAAAAACTGCAAGATTAGATTGGAGGTCCCTTTGGTCTAGCGCGCGCAACAACAAAAAAAGTCTAATGTCACTTTAAGAAACAATAGGATCAAGAACGGGCTTCGCTGAGGGTTAGATCAAATGTCATCATCCAGAGACTTTTTTTTCCCTTTATTTTCTCCTCCTTTCCTTTCCTGTCTTTCTCCACAAAGAGTATTCTCTGATCAAATCACATGAATGAGCAATATGAAATCAACCACGAGAGGTGGACCCTTGTGGAGACAGCTCCCTCGCTGTTCCCCTTGTTCAAACGGGAGTGATTTGTGTCCTTTCCCAAAGGAATCCGATTTGACTGTCTCTGGGAACTAAACACAAGCAAACTAACCCCAAAGGGAGGAGGACGAGGTGGAGGGAGTGACTGCGCTCGCAGGGCCGCCCCCCAAACATAAGTAAAGCCGAACTACCATTAGCTGTCCACCCAACCACGAAGCCCGTCGCCTAATTAGATATCACAGCCAGCCCTGCCCACTTAGCGAGCGGCGTGTTTAGAGAGAAAACCAGAAAGAAGTTACGCGCCGCGCGTTAAATGTCACGCACCCGAGCGCGCGACAGAAGGCAAATATATGCGGTTCAGATGAACAGAGTTGTTGTCGTTATATAATGTTTTTTTAATTTTGTGAGGTTAATATGCACAGTAAGTAAAAAAAAGATAAATGGATTAGTGTGAAGATGATTTAAAAACTTTAAAGAGTTGGACTTTTTAAAGGAAATTTTGGGGTGTCGCGGTTCGTCTCGAGCTGTTGTCTTTTGGCGCCCCTGACACAATTAAGCAAATTTCAACAAACCTTAAAACAAAACACGACAGCATTTTTAAGTGTAAATATAATGAAGTTATAAATTATGGCAGTGTTTCTTTATTCATTTTTATTGAAATCGATAATTATCCTGACACAAAGTGCTCAAGCAGACTATTGTTGCTATGGTTACCTGCGTTTCATCTAGTCAGCGTCTGTTTACATTCAGCTAAAAAATTAACTCTTACTAAACTTTTGTAATATAACTTTTTGTTGTTAATGAAACAACCCCAAGCAGCCGCTGTTATAGCAGGATATTATTTTTGATTTAAAACACGTTTGTGGAACAGAATTAAGACCAGGATGAGTAGCCTAAACAGAAATAGCTAATGGGTTTTTATGTAGCCCTTGTGATAGTTTATGCTTGACAACTTATGTAAGGAAATTAACAATTAATTAGTCTTTCAAATATTTGGTAAAAAGTTAAAGCAAAATGTAAACTTTGTTGCAGATTTGGCAGCTAACTATTGTCAATTAATATCCTAACAAAAATATAAAAAATAGGATTCAATAATTTAATTGGCTAAATTTAAAGACATTTATTGTATTTAAAAACGCCATTGCTGAAAAACAAAAAAGTAATGTACTGATTTTTTTTATCCATAAAACATCTGTTCTGATAGTAGCATATTAACGACGGTAAACGTGTCAAACAAAACTGGATACAGACCCAAACCGTTTAACAGCTGCTTTGTCAGATTCGATATAAAACGACAGTATATATCCTTTACAGGAGTAAATGCTGGGAGCGCAAAACCATTTTACATGGCAGCACTTTGTGTTTTTTCATTTTTCACACAACAGCAGTTTTCTTTTAGATTTAGAAAGCAACTATAAACCTTTATGATGTTTTAGAAATGTGCAAAAATAATGAGCATATGCATGCACGAGAAATGGATATTGCATACTAGAGCTAGCTAAATGAAATCCTCCGCAGGCAACAGCGGACAGAGGAAGTGTAAGAGAGTCCGTCCAATCCAGTGCTGGTCAGGCAGAGGGGAATTCTGCTCCCCCTGGGTCCCTGTATATTTATATTCCCACACAGCGGTTTAAAGTAGTAGAAACGACACAAGCAGTCTCAGTGGAAACGGTGTATTTTCATGTGTCCAAATAAGAAACAGACCTGTCACATAGTATATTAAAACGCTTTTTTTTTTCTCTTTCTTTTTTTTTTTCTTTTTAATCACTTAAATATAGCTTCGTGTGCTATGTGTGTGTGCATAGAAAAAAATCTATTTGCAATATTTAAAAAAGGGGGTGAAAACGCGTGTCTGCAATCTAATAAAATGCTTAAATTAACCTTTATATAGGCTAATATAACTAATCCTATTGCTGACAGCGACAAATTCGATTTGATTTGTAAAACAGATGTCCACATAAATCACGCTGTCGTTGATGAGTACTAACCCTATAATTAAATCGAATTGAAACACAAAATAAATCAAAATGTAAAACTAAATTCTTGTCACGTGAGATAATTCAGTCAGTAGGCTACTTTTATGAGTTTCAAACAGAAGGCCGCATGTCAACTTTAAGGGTTCTTTTAACGTTTATTCAAGAAATTGCACTGTCAGGTTAGAATTCATGAAACATGCTTATTTTTTCACGTCAAGTTCAGACTGCGAGAAATCCTCTGTGTTCTTAATGCACCAAATTATTAGCCATTATTAGCCTGTATACCTCTGTCTTTGTTTTCCATCTTATTTTGACGTTTTAGGAAATTGAGAAATAAGAGTTTCAGCTCACTAAGATTATGAGAACTGCTAAAATGTGTGCTTATTTATATTCAGAACGACTAAGAGAGTCTGTGATTTGTGCAAAAGCAAAGAAATCGTGAAAGTGTTTCGGACCCCGCAGACGGAGACCCCTGGTTAATAGTGGACGGCCCGACATTGCCATCTCGTGGCTACACATGGAAACGCAATTGGGAAAACAATTTGAGTTATATATACAATTATCTAAATATGTACTCGCGAATGTTATTCCAAACATTAGTTCTTCAAAGAAACAGAAAGAAATGATGCAATATTCGAGGGACTAAAAGACTCGTTGTTCACTTTTATAAGATGCAAGTTAATAACTGACCCAGTTAGTGCATTAAACTGACCTTTTTAAATGTAAGAATTAAATTGCTATAGTAGGCTTACTTAAAAAACCCTTAATGGGATTTAGGTCAGAAGAGAAAAAAAAAAAAAAGACTTTGCTGTGACACTTGACCTTCAACTGGCTGTTCGGTTGAAGGCCTTCACACACACACACAAACCGAAACTCACACTGGAGGGGACTTGTGAAGACAACATAATTTATATTCTGGTTCCGTGAGAAAAAGTACCTAGGGAATATCTGGCCTTTCCAAAATGACCGAGTGCTTTGTTCTTGCGTTTCACATGTATTTTTTTGTAACTTTTTTTTTTCTTTTTTTACACAAAGGTCGGAGTTCAAGGCTAACTTTGATCAGAGGGATGGAGAGGGGTTAAAGGGTAGCGTTCTTTGATTTGCTAATGTTTCCTCCATTCTCTCTTCCTGCCCCTCATGCTAAAGGGAGTTAAAGTGCTCACACAGGAAAATCGGATAAATGCTCACATCTGCCTGCACAGAGACACCCCACACTGCGTTCAAATGCAGCGGGACTATGTGTAGCTTCAAACTTTCCAAATCCATAAAACAGTTATGTTAAAAGAATAGTCATGACTATAATAAGGGGTGTACAGTAACTCTATGAGGGGAAGGAAAGCAAGTGATCTTCAGACCTCTGGAAGATGGCGAATGGTCAGGAAATGAGTGCATATCCTGTCTGTGTGTCTTCATCAGATGTTTTGATGGTTTCAGCAGTCTGACATTACCTCAGCACCAGGTGTGGGTCTGTTTGATTCATCACAGGTGGGTTTAAGAGGCCTGTAGGTCTTATTATGCTTCAGAAAGACACCGTGAAAGAAAGCAAGGACAAACGTTTCATGGGTGAGGTTTGGATTTATTCTGACATTCAGGCTCGTGTTATATATACATATTTCACTGAGTTCAGCTGCAATTCAAACAGGAGTTAGCCTTATATATGTTTTTTTTTTTTTTTACATCATTTCCAAAATAAAAGCAAGAGATGCTAAAAAAACAAAAAACAAAAAAAAAGTATTTTAAATGCCACAATTTAATTTAATTTAGAACAAAACTGATAATTGGATATTTATTTTGATTGATCATTTTTTTTATTTTTATTAATAAATAACCTAAATAAAAAAATTAAAATTTATTACATACTTATTAATAGATTATTATTGTTATCATTATCATCACAGGTGGGTTTAATAGCAGTAGGTCTTGTACGACTCCGAAAGGCAATGTGGAAGAAAGCCAAGACAAATGTTTCATACGTTAGGTTTGGATTTATTCTGACATTCAGGTAAACGTTCAGACTTCAGGCATATTTTACTGAATTCAGCTGCAATTCAAACAAAGTTAGCCTTCACAGAACATCATTCCACGTTTATGCTTTATAAAAAAAATATATATAATAATAAAAAAAGAAGAAGAAGAGGCTATATTCAGAATGCTATGGAATATTCTCCATTCTCATTCAGATTTGCTTGTAAATGGAAAATAGCTGTAACAGCTTTTTAAAATATTAATAAAAAATAAAAAACAAATAAAAGAAAATCTGGTGCTTTAGATAAAAGCAACCTTTTTGGAGATTGAAAAATCCCTCCAGCCAAACGCCATTCGTTTAACAAACTATGTGAAATATATTAGCCTAAACAAAAACAAAAAAACGGCATTCGCAAAGTGTGCTCATACATTCTCTAGTCTAATGTATTCATATTCACAAATGCGTTAAATGCCAAATACTGACGAGAATGAAATCGACTCTCCTGAACGGTCCTAGTGTTTATCCACAGCCAAAGGCGCTTCCCACTGCCGCCACTAGAGGTCGCTAGAGGCGCTGCGTTCATACGAGCCTGAGGCCGCTTCATGACACTCGAAGATGCTTAACACTGTACTTTTGCATATCAAAACTCCTTTACATATATATTTGTACATGGGTATATATATTTTATATATAACTTGATTCAATGCATACACACCAAAATATTTGGTATCAGACAAGACAAACTTTGGAGCATTGCTTTATGTTACATTAGTGCAAATGCAGTGGCATATATGTATATATATATTCTCTCAATAAAACAAATAGAGAACAGAAAAAAGACGGGCTACTGCTATTGGATACTGAGAGCGTGCTAGTGGATATGTGCTAAGTGCCTACAGAGCATCACAGCACTATATTGAAGGGTCACATGATCACATTCAGGTTGGTGTTCGCTGGAGATTGTAGTTTCGTAATAAAGGGTGGGGAAGAGCTGGTGTTTTGGTAGATCCAGATGTGGAATGGGTGAAATGATTCTTTTCACCTCAGAAGGCTTTCTGAGCTCTGGATTTTGTGATTTTTTTGGATGAGAGAGGGTCGGTTGAAGGATTTGGATTGTATAGACGTCTCCGTGTCATAGATAGGGCCGAAAGTTTCCCATAAGACCCTATGCTGTGTCTTTTGGCCAGCAGTGTGTGGATTTGGGTTTGGCTCAAGGCAGGGTTTAGGATTAGGAGGAGGAGCAGGCAGGAGTGTCAGCGTCGTCTTTTAGCCCAGCTGTGAGGTCTGACGCTGAAGAGTCAGTGGTGTTGTCTTGCTGGGGAACCTTGAGGGTTGAATCTGACTCTGGATGCTGTGAAGGGTCTGGATCACCTTCTGGCTGTATTGGGGACTCTTGTGGCAGGGGGTCCTGTGTTGAAGAGCTGGTTTGGGATGAGCCTTTCAGCTGGTTGTGGCACAGAGGGCAGGTCTCCTGGACATATAACCACTTCTTCAAGCAGCCAGCATGGAAGAGGTGACTGCAGGGGGTGATCACAGCTGACGTCATGTCCTAGATTCAAGAACAGAAGAGGTTAGCTACTGAAAAAATTAAAATGTATGATGATAATGAAAAAAAATTAATTAGCACATTTTAAAATTTTACTATGCTTTGGCAAAACAAACAGTAAAAAACCTTAACTTCATTTAGACATCACTATTATTGTACAAAATTTAAATAAATTATATTTTAAGATATTTTAAATCAATAACAACAATAGTAATTATTATTATTAGTTAATGTTTAATGTATGTTAATAAATAATAATAATTATTGTTATAATCAATATTATAACAATGGCAAATTATAATATATTATATATATATATATATATAATTGTTTGTAAAATTATTTTTTATAATACATTATTATTATTATCATCACTATTATTAGAACAATAACAAATGTTATTATTAGTATAAATAGTAACAATAAAAAATATAATCATCATAAACTATATATGAAGAAAAATATTGTTATGTTTAATATAGGTTGAGTGGTAGTAGTTGTAATAGTAGTAATAATCATTTTCTTTGTACATTATTATTAATTATATAATATATAAATGTTATAATAATCATAATTATGATGACATTAATATTCTTACCAACAAATTAGTAAAAATCAAATATCAGTTGATAACTGACATAGTACCTGCTCTCTTAATGCTAAGGAGTTGTAAATGGTTTCCTGGCAGTTCATATGTTAACATTATAAAGTGTTATGAATGTTTTGTATGGCTTTTCTGCTGTTATGAAAGTGGTTATTAGGTGTGCAGCTTCAAAATAGGTCTACAATATTGCTTGTCAAACTAAGAAATCTTAAATCCCATCGCTTGAAAAAATCATTTCTCAGCTTACTACGCAATATTAGATTTGTCCATGTATATAATACAAATGGTGTGGCACAAATTATGCGCATAAGTTTAACAGTTAGAGGATTGTGTGAACAACAGTGATGCACCCTAGCTGAACCCACCATCAATCTAGCCCAGAAATACACAAGCAGACACGTGCTACAGAGTGTACCTGGACATCCATCACAAACTCACACACACCTGGTAGCAGATGGAACAGATGTCATTGTGCTGCTGGAGTTGTTGGTGAGAAGCTGTAGGTAGGCTCTTGATCTTGTTGACAGCATCTCTGCGGAGCAGGAAACTCTGCCAACCCAGCTGGGCCCTCAGCCACACGTTATAGTAAGAATGGATGAGAACGATAGTGGAGCCCATAACAGTCCACTCCCCAAACACCGTCTCCGACACGCCGTACGCTACCACGCAGAGTGCCACCACGAACTCCAGCAGCCTGTAGGTGCCGTTCACCCAGTAGATGACATCATCCATGTTCTCCACCGGAGCCTTGCGGAGCTCCTCCACCATGAAGAGCACATAGATCAGCAGCGTGCCCAGCACCTGAGAGTCAAAGAGTTTAAAACACAATTATAATAGGTTTTTCAGAGCTAGAGACTAGAGATCAGGGCAGATTAAATGCTGATTATTTTGAAAGTAAAATTGGTCCAATTATAGCATTATATAAATACATATATATACATACATTACATACAGTGCCTTGCAAAAGTATTCATACTGTCACGCCCACAGGCGTGTCCTGTCTGTGTTTGTGTCTGAATGGTGTTTACCCTGTCCATGTGCTCTTTGTTGTTC
>JAUCMU010000026.1:17552556-17566330 GCA_032275025.1 Enteromius treurensis | reverse complement strand
GTTTAGTCTTTTGTCAGATGTTAACGTTACATGTTGGTTAGTCTTGCTCTGCGTTGCTCGTGCATACTCCTTGTTTTTCTTTGTTTTGTTTAAATAAATGTCTAAGTTTGCCTTGATTCCTGCCTTCGTGTCCTCTTTGCTCGCGAGGAAGCGTGAGCACGAGCTTCACGAGCCTTCCAGTGTGACACATACCCCTTCATTTTTTACTTTTTGCTACATTCCATACACCATAACTATACAACAAAAATCAGGTTTTTAACATATTTGCAAATGTATTAAAAATAAAAAAAAACTAAAATGATTCAATTGCATAAAGTATTCATAATCCTTAACTAAATATTTAGCTGAAGCATCTTATCAGTCTCAAGTCTTTTTTGTTCGATGTGACTAGCTTGCCCCATCAGCAATTTCACATTTATCTGCCACTCTTCTCTTGTCATCACCTCTCAAGTCCTGTCAGATTGGATGGGGGCAGATGCACATGTTCAGGTTTCTCCAGAAATACATGATTGAGTTCAATTCTGTCTGGGCCACTCAAGGACATTCAGAGGTGTCTATAAGCCACTCTTGCTGTGTGTTTAGGGTCATTGTCCTGCCGGAAGGTGAACCTTCTGAGTTTGAGTTTCTGAATGCCCTGGACTGGATATACTTAAAGGCTATCTCAATATTTTTGCTTCTATCCTAATGAGTCTGACACCAGCACACTTTACTTTAGGGATGGTACTCTGCAGGTTACGACAATAACCACAATAAAGGTAAAGTGTTGCAGTGATGTTTGTCCTTCTGTAGATTTCTCTACATCATGGAGCAATCCTAAAGTGACCATCAGGTTCTTGGTCACCACGGTAACCAAAGCCTTTCTCCATCAGTTGATGAGTTGGACGAGTCCTGGTTGTTTCAAACTTCTTTCATGAAGACTACATGCTTCTGTAACCCTTCAGTGAAGCAGAATTTGTTTCTGAACTTTTCCAGAGATGTGTGGCTTGGCTCAAACCTGTTTCTCAGCTCTTCGGGCAGTTCCTTTTGACCCCAATGCATGGTTTTTGCTGCTAAACCTTTTATTAAGATGTGTGTGCCTTTCCACATCATACCCATTCAATTGAATTAACCACAGGTTCACGTCACCTTAAGTGTAGTAACAACTACAAGCAATATGAATGCTCCTGAGACAAAAATTAAACTGTCCCAGATACGCAATCAAATCATTTTAGTTTTTCTTGTTTTTAATAAATTTGCAAAGATGTTATGGTGTATGGAGTTTAGATTTAGGTGGGGAAAAAATAATTTAAAGCAGTTTAACATAAGGCACTGCTGATTGTATATAGTGAATAAATTGGTTCAATCATCACTTACTTCACATTTACTCAACATTAAATATTAATGTATATATATATATATGTAGGTATAAAATATTAGAAATGCTTTACAATAGCTACATTTGTTAACATTACATTACTTTAACTATATTACAGGTAACTTGAACAAAAAATAAACTTAAATCTAGTAATAGTTTTAATTTCAACATTTATTAATATGTTATTAAAATCAAAAATAGTATCTGCTAACATTACATAATGGATCTGAGCTCATATGAACTAACAATGAACAGTTATATTTTATTAATTAAAGATAAAACTTTATATATGTGTGTGTGTATATATATATATATATATATATATATAATTACTATTATTAATTGTTTTTATTTACTTCTTAAGTTGTAGAAGACTATCTTAAAGCAGAGTTTCATTTCTCCTTTCTTTGAGAATAAACTATATTTAATTTCCTTGAAATACAGGATATTTTTAGGAATTACAGTAAGGGGTCATAGAACCAGTTTCAACTTGAAGTTCAACAAGACGATTAACGATAAACATAAACATAAACATCATCAAGCAATGGAAAGGTTCTTCTAATAAATTTATATTAGAAAACAGTTCGAGAACAGAGGGACAATCATATAACACACTTCATTGGATCTTATATTAGATCTGCACTTTATATGGCCATTGTTACCACAATCCATTAAAATCTTGAAAAATGTTTGTCAAGATTGTGCTGCAAAACCAAATTCAATATCAGGAATATAATCTGAACATAATGGCAACATTCCTAGAGCGCCATACTGAGAGTTACAATTTCTCACATTCATTTGTGTTCAGTTTCTGTTCCTTTACACTGTTTCTCAAACTCACTAATGCTGTAGTTCAGAGCTGAGAGTGTGTGTTTGTGTGGGATCTCTACCTGTAATGAGGTCAAGATGCTGGAGGAGATGATGATCAGCAGCCAGAAGTCCATGTGGAAGAACTGACAAATCATGTAGGACATGTAGGCTGGGAATACCAGCAGAAACAAGCACAGGCTAACCGCACGGAAGTGCTTCCATAAACTCCTGTTGATTATAAAATAATCAGAAGAACACTCTTTACAATGTTGTCTTGTGTAACACATAAATATATGACTTCAGCAATCATCCTTATGTACTTGTCTCTGGAGGCTCCCAGCGCCAGAACTATGGGATCAGCTATCTCTAACATAGACTGCAGGATGGAGGCCACCACAATGAAGAGGATGATGCTGAGGAGGAAGGCTCTGTGGATGACCTGCAGCTCGATCAGTCCAGTCTGAACAGCGAGGATCAGAAGAGTGATTCCCTCCGTCATGCCCCTTAAAGAGAGATGAGGGATTGACGAATTGGTGTGATTTCCATGGTTGATGTTTATTAAGTAGCAAATTAGCATATTGTGATTTCTGAAGGATCAGAAGATTGAAGTAATAGCTGCTGAAAATTCGGCTTTGTCATCACAGTCTCCTAATATAATATAAGAATATAAGATTTTCTTCAAAATCATTAAAAATAACTTGAAATAATTTAAATAAAAATAAATAAAACAGTAAATAATAATAATATTAATTCAGTATTAATTAACCAAACTAAATGGCAACATTATTTTGTAATTTTCATAAGAAAAAAAAACATTCTTAGTGACACAAGGTTGGGATTATGATACCTGTGCATGGTGTTGTCGTTCATGAAAGCCCTGTAGCCCTGCAGGTAGAACTTGCACAGAGTGAGCACCCCCAAGGCAACGAATGAAACGGTGAAGACCAGGCCCAGCAGAGAGTATGGAGTACAACAGCACTCTGCAATACTGGAGAACATTTAGAAATAAGGTTGCCGTCCACCATCATGTGAACCACTTAACATTTACAGTTCACCAAATCTTGTTTATTTCTCCATTATGATCTTAGATAAATGACTCAGGACTGACAAGCAGAGCAGCCAGAACTTCAGCTCACCTGGTGAGAAAAAGAAAGAGCAGCCTCTCTCTAGAAGTGGGCTGGTCTCGTGTGCTGAAGTATGTGTAGATTTGAAGAGCAAACAGAACCAACCAGAAACACATGAACAACACGGGCAGAACCAACTGATTCCACAGAGACATACCGAGAGCCAGCAACCCATAAACCTCCACCACCTGACAGAATAAGACAGAGAAGAGCTTCATTCTTGTTGCTTTCATTTAACTCTCTTCAACCCTGTTGCAAAACTCACTCTTTAGTCTCTAACCTGTGCAAGCTCCCGGTATGCTGTCTTGGCCAGATTAAATGGCACCAGAAGGTTGGAAGCCAAAAAGTAGATGACTTCCAGGCCTGTGAAAATCATGGCAAAGCGATTGACGAAAACGATGGTCTCCAAAGGGACTAGGCACAGCCTGGCCACCAGAGGGAGCAAGTGCGCTGAGAACAGCCAAATGCGCTTGGTCTGCATCACACAGGAGCACAAGGTACACACCACCAGCTGGCCTGTTCACACATAAACAGAGAAATAAAACATTTGATTCATAATAGAATACAGATATATAGACATGTTAGCAACAATAAGATGACTAGTAATACAAAACTGCAACATATTACATCAGGCCTGAACCTTTGACCGTTTGTTCCCTACTGTACTCGCTGACATTAATGAATGCATCTGTTCTAGTTAATTAGGCCCTACAGATTTTAGAGTAATGGCCGAAGGACCCAGCAGCACTGAAGAACTCGGCGAACGAGCACACTAGTGAAACAGCAAGGCGTACAGCAATGGGTGAATCTCAGTGTAGGGATGTATTGTATTACACTGCAAAATTATTAAAAAGAGAGAAATTAGATGCATACATAAAATGAGGCATATCATGGACCAGCGTATTGTCTCGAATGAGGGGGAAAATATAATTACTGTAATGCAGTAAGAAAACAATCCTGTCTGTACACAATGTCTTTCTAAATTAATAAATAAAAAAAGAGCAAAAATCATCAATATAGTACAGCAGGTACTGTAATAATGCTAATAACACACTTTATTTTATTTACATGAAAGTAGGGTACACACACACAAACATTTTGATTCAAAACAATAAATAAAGACTATAACGAAATATATATTCTCTTCAAAAGACCTACATATGTTTACTGTAAATTCTTCTTAAAGTATGCATAATCTTTTCTACGTGCTACCAAAAATAAGATTAATCAATAAAACCCATAGAAATGTCTGCAGTTTCAGCAATACCAGCCTGAATCTAAACAGTAGATAAACACTTGCTAGTTAATGCAATAACTAAAGTTAACTAATGGGAATTACCCTGTGCAAATCGTGTCTTTTATTATTATTGATGATTATTATCATCATCGTCATCATTATTATTGTTATTATTAAGTGAAAAGGATTTGGATATGTTCTGGGTAGTGCAATTTTGAACAAAGAAACAGAGAAAGAGAAAGAGTGAAAATATAGTTCATGAAAAAGAAAAAAAAGTGGACTGAGAGTGAGAGAGAGAGTGAGGGAGAGTATGACAAATTATAAATAAAGGGGAAGGGCATTGAGTATTGGTGAGTGAGAAAAAAAAATTCAATATAGGAAGTGAGCAGGAGTGGTTTTGACATCAAGCTGGCAAAGTATGGTACTCATAGCAAAAGTGATGAGAGGGGAAAATATGAGCGCTGCATCTATGGCTTTTGCGCATTGTGGTTCAGGGCATGTGGCATATAAGATGGGAATGAGAGTGGGAAATACCTTGACCTCTGACATCACATCCCAAGACATCCAAAAACTACCCAACTCTCCCCAGAATGACACTACATGAGCACAGGTTCCGAGTGAATAAGGGCTGTAATGAGTCAGTATGGGACTCACACGTGACAGGAACATGACTTGGAAAGTTAATTTGAAGTCAACATGAAATCCAAACTGGCCTTGTTTTAACATTTAGTTTTGGTATTACATCACACAGCCCTAATAGCACTGATTCATCAAAGCACATTATTCTAATGGAAAAATGTTTTTTTTATAACAATTTATTAAAACGTTAAAATTCTTATTACTCTAAAACTAGCTTTTCAACTGACATCACAGGTATTTCTTACGTTTCATTCCTGCAACAACCACTGAGACTCTTTGGAGACTTTGTCAGTCACTTACAGATGAGCGCAGTAGTGAAGCGGTTGATGGACAGAGGCTCCAGGTACAGCGGGCCCTCATAGCCTGACTCCAGTTCACTGCGCACATAGTCCCTGAAACAGAGAACAGAGACCTTATTCTAACCTCTCACAGCATGACATTCCCCCTGAGTCATCACAGCCTGTGGAGGATCTATACTTACAGCTCGAGTCAGACAGAGCAGAGCGGTGGAACCATCAGTCCGTCTGTTTTTATCAGACTAGAATTCCTGAGAGAACAGTCCCTTATATAACTCTCCCACTGAGCAAAAAAAAAACAACCATCACTGACTCCTTTACTCTTAGCTAAGGGGTTTTTAATAAGGGGTCTGCAAGCCCTAAGGGTTCGGCATGGTCTGCAGCATTTTTTTTGGTGTGTGGTGGGAAAAAGGGTCCTTTATAACTTTGTTCGTGGAACACAAAAGTAGAATTTCTGAATAATGTGCTGGTTGCTCTTTTTTTAAATGATTATAATGCATGAAACTGAAGCTTTCGGGCTTAAACATTATGCGAGAGTACCATTAAAGCAGCGTAAAAGTGGTCCATAAAAGCTGTGCACTTTTAAATCTTTGATTATTGAAATGGCTTTGCATATAACATCAATTTTCTTCTTAAAACTCGGACACGTTGGAAGATTAACTAATTTAGAGGACCAAATGAATGTCATATACGACACACACATACCTGAATAAACATTTACAAAGCTTGCTTAAATTCCCGTCTGAGCCTGGCTCTTTTCAGTGTAGGGAGGAAGGGAGGGAATAGAGTGAGTGAGGCAGGTAAGTTACGAGCTGGCAGTAATGGCTTTGCCACACTTGGGTGATCTTAATTTGAGCAGCCACTGCTTTTTCTACAGACACATATTATGCTGAGAAATGTGCTAAAAGCTCTCTCTTAATCTGACACTAAACAGCCAGCTGTCAAACGCGAAGCACCACACTTTAATCACGGACCCATGAGCATGGCAGAGGAGCCTCCAGTAAACAAATGCCAGCTCAGATCTTCACATGCTTTCTATCTTCAAAGCATTAAAAACACAGCATTATTTAAATGTCCAAACATAAATGCTAATAGGGGAAAAAACCCTTTTTACTATTTTCTTTATTAATCAGATTATTAATTAGCTTTACAATTATTATTGTTCAAATAGTGTTAATGTTTTTATAATGTTTTAAAATACAAAATAAATTAACTTATATGTTCCATGTAGAAACATCAGCATAGAAAGACATAAAGGCAAGATGAAATAATGAAATAATATACCCTACCGCACAAAGCCTGTTTGTTTTCATAATATATGTATGTGAGCTATGTATATTTATTATGCATATATAAATAGACACACATGCATGTACATATTTCAAAAAAATAATGTTATGTTTATATATTAAATATAATTTAAATAATTTAAATGATAAATAAATATTAATGTAAATACAGGTAAATATTTTCTAAATATATACTGTATGTGTGTGTATTTATGTATTTATGCAAAGAACACACACACACATATATTTTGCAAACTAAAATGTTTATTTTGTATGCGACTAATCGCTCGACAGCAGTAAATATAATAGAATCTTAAAGGGATATTTTGCTCAAAAATAAAAATTTCCCCATGATTTACTCACCCTTAAGTCATCTTAGGTGTATATTAGAGTATATTCCCCAATACATTCTGAGTTATATGAGAAAATGTTCTGGTTCATCTCTCGGAGAAAAAAAATAAAAATAAAAGTCAGTTACATTATAATTTAAAAAAGTAGAAATATTTTTGTTACAAAAACCCATCGATCTGCTTCAGAGGACATGTGACAACCCTCCAAAGGCGTATAGGTTAGTTTTGATATGCGATGCAGCACTTGTGGATATATCCAATTTCAAGATAACGGCCGCTATCCACGAGCATTACCAAGCTTGGAAGCCAGCCATAAATTTATTGTTAAACTTTTAATAAACTGCATCAAAATGCGTAATGGATTTCCTCTTGGTTGAATGCAATGATTTAAGGTTGTTTCGGTTTGGCTATGGTTTTTCCATCAATCTATTTCCATTTCTAAAGTCCTAAACGCTCACCTTGAGATCTGGTGACCAGCAAACAGCAGCAGAGCAGTGAGCACATACAGGTAAAGCTGCACCAGGTGCTGTCGGGGCAGGGTGAGCAGAACCAGACTCAAAATGTAGCCTGAAAGAGAGAGGGATAAAGAATGAGACTGCTGTTAGACCGCTATGTGAGGATGCTCTCAAGCACACAGAAGGGCCTCTGAGGCCACATCTCTCTCAATATCTCTCAGACCAGCAGAGAGAGTCCATTCACTCAGACCGCCAAAGGAAGTCACACAGCCAGAGCTCCCTGACTGAATATCCAGTTCATTGATAGTCGCACCTGCAAAAGGAGTCTTTGGCTATGCTCAGAACAGAATACTAGAATACTGTTCAGTGTGCAGAATATGAAATATACTACCTACTACGGTTTTTGTGCTTTTTTAAAATAGCACATGAAACAATCAGCACAAATAAAAAGTGGTACTACATTGTTTACTTTAGTACAGTGACAAGTCTCTAAAATTTGAACGACTTATCTAGCAGTCTGATGTTGATAATCAACCAGATCATGTTAGTTGAGCTGATTTTAAAAATGACTAGCCTATCTAATTCATGTATCAACTATAAATAATGATGACATTTAGACCAGCACCATGGTCTAAATGGTGCTTTTATAGCTTTTATACAAAAGTTACTAACTTTGTAAACTAAACTGCTAAAATAAACAAATACTTTTTTGGTCTTCCAACAGAAAAATCTATTGCGTGTTGTTTATGAATCTTTGTTTTTGAACAAATCAATTGCGTAAACAATTAGATGTGTCAATAGTATTTAGAACAACATTTTAATGCAAAAATATATTCTTGACCATCTCTCTACACCTAAACCTACCTTTACCCACGAGTAATGCCTAAAATCAGAGAAAACAATAAATGACTGACACTTATGTACAAGCACCAAACACTGATTGTAAGCCTAAACTTCACAAAAACTATAAACTGGTTCTTCAAATCTGACTGGCTAACCACAATGCTGTTCCAGGGTCAACAAAGATGTTTACCCAGGGACACGCCGAACTCAGCAAAATCAGGTTCTGCAAAGGCCTCCTGTAGCAAATCCATGCATATGTTGTAAGAAAATTATCAGTATCTAAAACAATATTAACACTTTTTTCCCTTACTTCTTCTGGCTGTCATATACCATGGCAGAAATAAGACAGATAAAAGAAAAGAAAAGAACGAAGAAAAAAAAAACAGCTGCAAGGCTGCAATCATCCTGTATCATATTATTGGATAATCAGCCTGTATAAGTGAGAGATGTATAACAATGAAATCAAGTTTGTAGCAGATCAACAACTGGCCACGAGTGTGTCCATGAGAAAGCAATTCTAATTTCAACCTTATATACCTTTATATAATGTTTTATAATTTAACTTCATTAGATGCATTTTTCTATGACAAATATGTAAAATAAATTAAGAATTAAAGGGGTCATATGTTGTGATTTCTTTCTCTTTGGAGTGTTATGAGCTGTTAGAGATAGATAAGATCGTTGAAGTTACAAAGATTAAAGTCTCAAAACCAAAGAGATGTTCTTTATAAAAGTTATGACTTGTCCACACCTCCTAAAACGACTCGTTTAAACACGCCTCCACTTTTCTACGTCACAGAGTGGGTTTATTTTCAAACACCACCCAAATGTTTCCACAAAGAAAGGAGGCGGAGCTATTTTTCTGGCTGTAGTGTTGCTGCGGACGCCATGTTCTGGAGACGCTGTGTGTCGTTGTGAAAGTGCTTCCAAAAGAGGACACGACTAGAAACCAGGGTTAAGTTGTGTTTCCAACACTGTTCCAGAACAGTTGAACACAAATATTGGAGTGTGTTCAGCACATTTACGGAGAAGATAAGCCCAGCTGTGCTCAGAGACTGCTTCTATAAAGTGGGACAATTCTAACTGTGCTAGTCTGGTGCTTCTGACTCCTGTAAGTACCTGTGCTTTCATATTTAATATAACGTAACATTTCCGCCACATGCTTGAGGTATTCGGCCAATCCCAATACACTGGATAGCTGGCCAATCAGAGCACACATCCCTTTGAGCTTTGTACAGATCGAGCCGTTTTAGGAGGCCGGGCTTATAGGAGAAACAATAATGTACAGTATGTGGAAAACATGGTGGTTTTTCTAAACTGAAGCCACATTAACACACTGCATTACACCACATGTTCTTTTTAGCAACATCATATGACCCCTTTAATAAGTTATAGCTTAGTTTATGTGCATAGTGTTTTCTTATAGAAGCGGTCAATATGCTTTATGTTAATTTCTTGAGATTAAGCTCTATTTTCTCTAAGAAATGTGAATTATTCATTGGATTTTAACTAATCATTAAGTTAGAATGTTAGAATTAAGCCATTTGTGAAGAGCTGAGATTAAAATGTGTGCGTTTCAAGCCAACAGTATTTTAAAGTTTAGTACAGATCATATTTTTCGTAGAATCTGTCATTGTGGTCTCCATTCATACGTGTGTGTGTCTATGTCCATGTTTGTAACTGAAGAGCTTTAGCAACATCTTTATTTGTTCTATTTTAGTTGTTAAGTAATACTATTATATTTAAGTCATTATTTGTTCATGTAAAGATGAACTTAACCAATAAAAAATCCAATACCTACTGTGTCCATTTAGCTCTTTCAAACTGAAAAATAAATAAATAAAATGAGAGGCTTAAGTTTGTAGCAGAAATACATGTAATATTTACAGAATAAATTATTCACAGAAGTTGTCAATAGGTTTTCTGATTTCTCATACAGGTCACCTGAAGATCCAGAACTAGGGGACTTGGATAGTATGCTAATTTGCTTATGGCAAGCTGAAAAATATATATCTATTTTGAAATAAGCATGCCAAGCACCCATCGGCGGAGAGAGATATCAATGCCTACGTTGGTCATATGTGATCTCAGTCTGGAGAGGGACTCGTTTATGAAGTGATGTATGGCTCATGAATGAGTGAGTTCCTGTGAGAGATCACAGCACTAAACACATCTCATGTTTCAGGGCTCTGAGAGAAACATCATATCGCCAACATTAACCGCACGTCACTAAAAGACACACAACCTTGTTATTCTGGTAGAAATATGACAGACTAACGTTATTTTATTAGTAAACTGTGTTGAATGTGCCACAGCAGTAAGGAAATACCATCACAGTAAACTAGCGCTATAGTAATAAATATAGTCTCAGCACTTGTTTGCGTTTACATTTATCCTAAATGTGTTTAAGCTGCAGTTTTTCATAAAACTTTAGAAATCATAGTTCATGTTGACCCTAGTAGTGATGAGCCGAACTTGATTTATCTGCTATTACAATTCTGAGAAGATTCTTGGAAATGTGGGTGTTTCCTCTGAAAATGTAAGAAAAGATGGTAGTGAATAAAAAGTCATTGAGAAAGCATCTTAACCCTTAGAAGAGACTGAAGCTGTTAGGAGTACAGACGAGGGTGTTTAACAGTGGAGAAAATGGATGTAACATGAAGAAGGTGTTACACACAATGCATGACAGTTAGTAACACTCTACACATTAGATCACGTGTGTGATCTTGCTAGAGACACGCTTACATCTGCGACACTGCATGCTGGAGTGCTGGAATCACTACTAGGGCTGAAACCATTCCTCGAGTAACTCGATTACCAAAAATGATCGAGGCAAAATCCTCTTCCTCGAAGCCTCTATTAATTCATTTTAGAGTTCATGTCACGTTTTTCCTCAATAATTGTTGCATTACTGTAACAATGTACTTACGCTTACGTCACCCACGAAGCGGATGGAGACGGCGGTGTTTTGATTTGAGGGCGCGAGAGCAGACTAGTGCAGGCTGGGTAATGGAAGGGAACAATAACAACGAGATGAGCAAAGAGACCAAACAAACACAAGAAAACAACAACAATGTCCCACTCAGAGACAGGAGGAGGACTGTCACCCGAGAACAGGGGCCTGTACCATGATGGTGGCTAAACAAACTCAGAGTTACAGGATTAGTTTTGGGTTGACAAAACCAAACCACTCCAATCTGGGTTTGTTGGTGCCATAAAGCTAGTCATCAACTTTCTCTGTCAACCCAGGCTTGATCCTGAGTTAATGTAGCATGTGCACATGAAAGTGTGACATCAGCACTGAGCAGCCAGTCACATGCTTTTAAACTTTCATTAACTTCTCATGAGCGAGTCAGATTCACTACCAAAGATTAAAAGACTGAACAGTATGAGGAATTTAAACACATTTACACAGCAAGATGAAACAATCTATTAATGAAAAAAAACGTGCAAGCTGTAAAGTTACTTTATAAAGATGATAATATTTCTTGCTGGAAGCTGATTGGTCAAATTTAGTTTTGAGCTCTCTAACCCAGAACATAACCTGCCCCGGAGCAGGTTAGCTGTGTAGCGCAAGTTACTATGGCGATGAACACTGCTAAAAGCCAAACCAACTTCATGGTACCTAAAACCCCGGATTGGTGCAAACTAAACATAAACTTACCTGGCTAGCCAGCTAATCCGGCTTCATGGTACAGGCCCCTGGTGAATTCAGTGTAGCGTTAAATCAATGCGATTGTTAATCGAGATGGGGGCTGTTAAATAATGTACATGAATTATTGAAGGGATAAAGCACAACGCTCAGTGCAATACTGCATGAAGGATGTGGAGGGAACACCGACGGCGAGAGCGTCAAAGTGGCCGTCAAAGTGTTCATTTTAAATGTAAGTCCACCGCTTGGCAGAGCGTCAAGAGCACACGGTTACACTATACCAGGATGTTTATCAGCTTATACCACGGCTACTCATCAAAGGAATGAGTTTACTGTCAAAGACGTTGTGCGTGGCTTTCACGATGAAACATGCGCAATACTTTAATACCGTTGATACTTTAGTTTGAATACTGAACGATGAATAAACTGTTGTCCCTGAGTCTAATGAGCTCAACACAACAGATCTGAAGGGATGAATAGGGTTTATAAATGCACAGCCACTGTATGATCAGAATATATTTACCCAACATTAATATTACAAATTTAATAAATATCATCAATACATTTTTTTTCCAAACAAGAAACCAATTAGTTGTTCATTTTAAGAGACACGTCTTATTTTCACTTGCATATTTAATATTGCTCTTTAATTAAGCAAAAACGTTTTATCCGATTACTCGATTAATCAATTAGATTACTATAATATTGGATAGCTGCAGCCCTAATCACTACATTAACATATTTAACAACTGGAAAAATGCTTTCGTGCAGCAGTGATGATTTGAAAAGAGCTAAACATCTGCAGATAATTTCAAAGCAAATGTCTAATGTCAGCGGGAAACGCCATCAGGTGCGTGATTTCACACTGAGCCGTATAAAGTAAACTTAGCCGTTGTTCACTGACGAGCTGCGCAAATCCACGCCGATGATGAACATGGTTTTGTGCAGCTCGTCAATGAACAACGACTCAATGTGAAATCACGCATCTGATGGTGTTTACCGCTGATTACAAGACCGGCTTTACTTACAAAACACACGAAAACATATCACTGATCATTATCGCTGCATCCCTAGACCCATCAAAGGATCGATATTTTCAGGATCAGATCGGATCGGCTATGATGAAAACATGAAATTGTTGCATCCCTAGTCTTTTCCTTACTCAGAGTTACTCAAAAATTTGTCCTGAATCACTTTTAAGCTGAGATTCCTAGTTAGAAATGTTTAAGATATAGCAGGAGCTCTCTAAGAGGATTCGGAGAATCTTGAAGAATACAGGTCCTGGACACTCACAGATGCGTGTCAGTCTCAGAGTACGACAGCAGTAGACCGTTAGGTTAGGGTTAGTAGAGTTCAGAGTTACTGATGGATCAGAACGAAGCGTGACTCTCTCGTATCCAGAGCTGTGTGTCACTCAACACTCATTCAAGACTGCTCCATCCAGCACCAAGAAATCTCAGTCTTAATTTAGATGACTGCTGTCCTCAATCACAAACACAGATGACAGCAGGAGAAACTGCCCCAGCCCAGATCAACAACACTCAAACAGGAAGTGCATGCTGAATCAAGCAGAGACTTCCTGCACAGAGGACTAAACAGGTTTGAGATCAACTCTAATTGAGTTTGTCATCCATCCTGAGCTCTATGATATCTCACATTACCTCTCTCTTCTTCTGAGTGTGTGTGAATTATACATAAACGTATGTGTGTAAATGGATTATATAT
>JAUCMU010000026.1:17533899-17551785 GCA_032275025.1 Enteromius treurensis | reverse complement strand
CACCTATGCTGAAAATTGTAGACCCCTCCATGATTTCTAAGTAAGAGAACTTGCAAAATCACAGGCTGATCAAATACGTATTGACCTCACTGTATATATATACAAATTCCAATTTGTGTATAAATGCAAGATGATTTAAAGAAGTGATCTATCTCTGCGCCCACACACATGCGCACACACACAAAAGCATGTGGTTAAAAACTGATGACCTTAATCACACTTTATGGGGAATTATCGTCTCCAAACCCCTAGTAAATTTCTCCTCTTGTGGTGAAGCCACAGCTGGCTCAGCTATCCACTTCTGTTGATGTGAACTTCCCTCCTGTATAAACATATGATTAGGCATCATTTACGGAGTATGATGTAACACTACAATGTAGGAATCTACAGTAAATGTCCATTCAGTAATATAATACAACAGGTCACAAGGTAACCCACAACAGCAGTGCCAATGCAGCTGTCTTGTGGTCAGGTAACCCAAGACAATTGTCTCAAAAACAAAAGCCCTGGATCACGTCAAAATCATAGTCCCGTAATTTTTATCTTGAATTTGTATGTTTAGTAAAAAAAGTATTTGTGAAATCAGTGCTAAACACTTAAAGAGTAACAGAGAGAACACTAACATTTTTGACATTGTCTACTGTACCTAATTGCAATATTATATTTTTTTACATGCATAGAAAGTGCATACAGAAATCTGCTACATATAGACTGTAAATCATTTAATTATGAGCATGTGGATGTTCCAATCAGCCTATTAGCAAGAGCACATGTCCCAGAGGGAGTGAGCCAATATTCTCTTTTAGTCTCTATGCTTCATAAGTAGGTCAGCAATCTGTACCCTTTTTAATGTCTCATAATGATGTTAAGGAAATACTTCGTAGATCAAAGTTATTTTGTCACACTTGCCCTGAAAAAACCTGTTCACTCTGATAAAGAGGGACTGTGGCCTTCTCAAGCCATTCTATATGTCTTATAAACCTCACTGGATAAACAGATCAAGTATTTAGCCAGACATATATTTCAGATTTCATTTAACCAAATAAATACAGACAGTATACAGGCTCTTTTTAAATTACAGTATCTATTATAATTTTAATCATTAATTTTCCTTCACCCCATTTAAAATTGCTTATTAATTATCTGGTTTGTAGAGTTCCAGTCACAGCTGATCAGACCAGTTAATTACATTTACCTTTCATTTATTTATTTATTTATTTTTCTATAGTCTTTTTTGTTGTTATTTACCAGTTTCAATTAATGAATGGCAGGTATGTTTGGGTAAGTTCCTCAAAATGGAGTGATGCACCAATTGTGTCATTTCCAAAAACCCAGCATTTGTGTTTTTTACAACAGGCAATTCGTGGTGGTTTATGTCATTCCTGGTATTACACATGTATTTTCCAAGCGTCAGTACTTGACTTGTTTTTCACACAACACTAGAACAATCAGTGATTAATTGATTTAGGTGGTTCTTTTGATTTGATGCCCGAACTCTGTTGAAGTGGGGGGAATAGCATATTGCGTTGCTCCACATTGAGATGTGAAAGTAATGTCTGTCTTGAGCAGTCTTATGTGTGATCTACAGAGAAAGAAAAGACATTTACACAGAATTAGGACCCTAATGAAGTCCAAGCCTTTCAGTTTAAGTGATGTTTAGTAAAATACACACTGCTAGTTTGGTGAGACATCAAATGAAATCACTGCTTAAATCTAAATATGCAATCAAGACAAAACTGAATTAAGAGCATATAGATGTTTTATGTATTTTATAATCAACATCAGAAATCATAATAAATACATGTAACACAGTTTTATGTACTGCAGTTATAAATAATTCATTTAAGAGCATGATAGTGTTATTACAATGTGTAGAAAAATACATTATTACAAAAACACATACTATGTGTTTGTATTTAATTACACGGTATATGACCAGAGAAGATCTTATAGTCAGTCATTGTTCATAACTAGAAAAAGCATCATAATAATAAAATTGATTTTTATTTATTGATGGAGAATAAATTATAGCATCTTTAACTTTGGTTCTCGGTTCCTCCTCTTGCTATTTTTCCTGGTTTTGCATCTAAAAATGAGCAGAGAAAGTTTTTTTATAATGTGTGCAGAAACATTACGTTTAAAACCATTAATTAAGCAATAAGGATATTTAAATAGTAGAAAAGCAAATTATTTGTTTGCTAAAAAATATAAAACAGGTTTAAATATTCATACTTGTACTGGCTCCAGTCGCTCCAAGAGGAATTACAAAATTCATCCCTGGCTCTCACACACACACTCATCCCTTTTGTCACTGGCAGCAGGTGACTTTGCATGAACAAAATCTGAGGAGAACAAATATTAATATATTTCCAGGTCTGACTAAAAATAAGTTTTAATCACCTACATTTTTTTTATCAAATAGAAGTTTTAATCACAGAAATAGATTTGAAAATATATCAACAATTGAACAATTTTTGATTGTAAGAATTTTACTCAATATTACAGTATTTTTGATCATATAAATACAGCCTAATTATTCCAGGTGTTCTTTTGACAAGTAGTGTGTGCAGTATGGGTGTGGGATTACCTCTTGAAAGTTTGGTTTGGAGCAATCACATTTTTCGCTTTTCCGACAGCGAACCACTTGGAACATGAGAGGGAAGTAGGATGATGGCGTGTTCCAGGAGTTTGGATATCTGACCTCTACAGATGTTTTATTGATCCTATTAATAGGCACCATATCAGGCCTCACTAAAGAGTGGAATTAAAGATTGTTTCATATCCAGACGAGCAGCATACTGATCAAATGTTCTTAAAAATGCTTGAGAGCTTACCGATATCCATAATGTAGAACTTTGTATTGTAGGGTTCAACAACAAAGCTGCTTCTGAAGTATACGGTCAGGTTGATGCGCTCCACCTCCTCTGCGTAGGGACAGTAGTCATAGTCTAAGCATGTGAGAGATGCTCCTCCGTCATCCAGACTGCAGCTTATGTTGCTTCCACCGTGAGAGCTGGAACAGAGTCAGAATCAGATTTTCTTCACACCCTTTACATCAATGCACATTGCAGAGCCTAAGGTAAAACTGAGATGCTTACCGAGTGGCTTTGAAATGAACGACATGGCCATTCCTGTTTGCACCCCATGTCCAGTTACATTTGAAGGAACCTCCATAGTTATTTGTTGTACAATAGATGTAACCTTGTTTAGTAATAAAAAAAGAATAAAATAATAAGAATAAAATAAAATTATTATAAAACAACCCTAACCCTAAGTATTTTGTTATTGAATTTAATAAAATAAAATAAAAAATACACAATATTTATTAACATTAGGCCTTCATTCAAATATTTGGGGTTTATTTAAAATTATATATATATTTTTAAATAATACTTTTATTTAGAAGGGAAACATTTAACTGATCAAAAGCAACATAATTTACTTATATATTCATATTTCCCTTTCTTAATTAAATTTGTCATTTATTATTTAAATTATGATATTTAAATATATATATATATATATATATATATAGTTTTTTTTTTAAACATTTATAAATGTTGTTCTTTTATCCTTTATATTGAAATAATCAAAAAAGTATTATGGTTTGAAAATAAATAATTACTAAGCAGCATAACCATTCTCAACATTGATAATAGGAAATGTTTTTGAGCACCATATCAGAATATTGTAAAATTTGTGACACTGAAGACTGTAATCACAGTTAAAAATGTATTCAATTAATTTAAAATAGTTAAATTAATTCATATTAAATTAATTAGAAAATAAAAATTTTTACTTCTCGTTTTACTTTTATACTCTATATTTCCTAAAATAAGCGAAGCCTTGATGAGGATAAATTTTTTTTTACATTTTTCAAATGAATATCATGACCATTTTATACAATGCAACAGAGGGTTGTACCTTTTTCAGGAGTTTTCTCGATAAACTTTCTGAAGGTCCACTGAGCAAGCACCAGTGTGTGGTTCAGGTAGGATCCCTCACTATTGATACAGGTGTAGTTGCCCCCCTTCCAGGCCTCCACTGTGACGACGATCCTGTTTCCTTCAGCCTCCAGATTTTCATCGTTGTTCCTGGTCCATCTAATATTCATCCCTTCATAGGCTTCGCCACAGACAAGTGGCACCATGTTTACATCTTCACTTGCATGGACATTCACCACAACCACTGATGACAGACAATTGAAAAGCATAAGAAGTGCAAATATAACAATATAAGCCCCAATGCATATAAAATTGTAGCAGTTTATAAAAAAGAGCTCAAGTATTTTTCTGATTCAAACAAACCATTTTGTTTAAGTGTCCAGTAACTCTTAGCTGTTTTGATGGATCCATCTGCAGAGGACTGGAGAAACAACAACGTACTCAAAAAAAGAAAAATCATCTGTTGAAGGAAAGAAGAGTTTAGACTGCAGTGTATATCCTTAATCATCGGTTAAATGTAAAAAATAAATTGCAGATAACCATATCGTTGTGCATTTAAGAAAGCAAAAGGAAGTCTTATCAACATGAATATGTTACATATCCAGTTGTATCCAGTAGAGCTCTTTGCTTTGATTATTACTAACAGAACAATCAATAGGCTAAAAATGTTATTTGTTAAACTGGTAAATTATATTTCAGTTGTTTTTTATGCATGTATAAAATTGTCAGTTTCCATGTGATGCTAATAATCTTTCATATTATTGGGCCTATGCAAGAAAAAGTGCATTAAAATATATTGAAACAAAATAATCGAGTAGTTCTTTTAACAATATAAAAGGAGTTTGAAATAAGAGACTTACCATCAATCACTCAAAAATCCAACAAGATTAACGTCCACAACCAGACCGTCTTTGCTTTGTTGTTGTGTTTAGTAAATTTATAAGTAACGTGTCAGGAGGGCAGAATTTCCCTGGCTAGGAAAAGTCCACTGCAGGTTATAGAGGAAGCAAACCCTGATGCCTTAGCTGTTCTCAGGCATCATCACTTATTCTCTCACTTCCACTGAGTCTTCTCACTGTCCTCTCTCTTCTCTAATACTGGACTATTTATATACATCATCACGCCCATTCATTCTGTGGACCATTCAAAAAATTATATATATATATATATATATATATATATTCTTAACTGGATTGTATACTGGGCAACAAAACATAGAAGAAAAAGGTGGGAAAGATATTAAGTCAATATTTGTTTTCCAACACCTTGGGTATTTTTGCCACAAGTTCTCATCTGAAAACCAGACGATGATTACCTGTTCGCATTACCATGTTTGATTGGCTTGTCCCTACTATCCCTTGGTTTTTCCACTTCACAATTGGGTTATTCCCCTTTCCTGTCAGATAATCGCATTTAGTGATTTGTACATTAAAATTACTGATAAGAAATTCACATTAAATCCTGATGACATTTTTCAGCCTGACACATGACAAGTGTTTTAAATACCCAGATAACATAGAAAAAAGAAGGAAAGAAAGAAAGAAAAGAGAAAACAGAACTCTCAGTAGGCCTTTTCCCCAAGCAGTTGTTTTAAAATCCAAGAAATAACAACGTCATTTTTTAAAACAGATTTTTAATAAACTAACAATAGGTGTCCAGTTAAAGCACACGTATTAAACTATCAATCTCGATTTATGAAATCAAACCATCTCTTGCGTACAATTTTATTTTCAAGGGTGCATTGTACAGCGTGGATTTATGCTATCACATTAATATTGAGCAAGAAGAGAACACAACATTAAAGTAAATAATATAAAATAACGTGTGTGCTGTGCCAGATAGGCTACTACAAAAGATAGCCTATTATAGGCTATTACATTGAATATTGTCAGATATGTCCAGAAAACTCAGCATACAAGTTGTGCGTGTTTGATAATGCAGCACAAGCACAAAGAGTGACTAATAGGCCTGAGCGAAGAAAAAAAAAACTGGAAAAAATTTGAATAACATTTTCGAACAACAATTTTTTCAAAATTTTAAAATATATTTTCGATTGAACGTGCACGTTGTACGTTAACGTACACTGTAAGTCACATCGTAAGTTATATCGAGTTGTGATTGAACTTAAAATTTTAAAAGACCGTTTAATATTCTTTTAGGTTTAAATGACTACAACTACTACTGCGTTCCGGGCCGTGTCTTTTTCCTAACCCGTGTTTTTCCAACCTTCTCCCCGTGAAAGTGCACTGGAACGTGCATGTGAAACCCGTGACTTCCCATCCGTGAGCTCGTACTCCCAGTTACGAGCTCTGACGTCACATAACCCGCCCCTACGGATGCGATATTTATGTTAACAGCTTCTCTTGCCTTATGTGCCGTTTTTCCTCCTCTGTTTCCCTCAAATAAGCAAGCAAAACACCGTTGGCTATAGAAATGATTGTAAATGAGCATAACTTTTAATATCTTTTTAATTTAAGAGCATATATATATATATATATATATATATATATATATATATATATATGTGTGTGTGTGTGTGTGGAACCAAAGACTATGAGACTTTGATGGAACGCAGCGTAATTACCATGGTAACAGCATTAACGTAATTGTTTATTGATGGTGGAAACGGTTAGCATTAGTCTACCTAAAGAGCAAAATGAAGTTAAAAAAGGGGGGTTTCTTCGAATATTTGAATTTAAACAAGTTCAATTGCCTTCTCTCACTGACTAACACTAAAATAATTTATGATTATTTTTGTCTTTTGGATATTCACGAGAAAAAAACACTGAATGGTAAGAATACACTAACAATTACTTGCGCATTTCCTCTTTAACACGAGAACTGACAATTCTGTAATTTTTATATAAATGTTTTATGTAATTTTTATTCATCTGTAATAGGTGGATAAGTTACATTGCTGCCGTGGAATTTCAGTGTTTGGAATAACTGTTGTGCTTTTCTTTTCCTTCCTCAGACATTCAGTTCTACCATTTCATGAAGCATGTGACAACAATGGGGAAGAAAAACATAATGCTGACGTTCGACATGCTGGATTGGGATGCTGATGGAGAAATTGGTTTTGAGGAGTTTTATATGATAGTCTGCATTCTGCTCAGTAGTGAAGTAAAACATTCTCTTACAAAACATGACCACATCAAAAACAGCCCCTCCGCAATTAAAGGGTTCACAATATCTGAGCAAAAAGCCACTTCCTCTGTTTGATGCTGCAGGAAAACCCCCACTTACTGCCAAATTTCCTCTGTCTTTATCACTGTTATTGTTTTATGAGAGGTTGTGATCAATATCACATGTGCTGAAATGTTTGTGTACGTAGCATGATGTGGAAGAGACCTTCATCCGTCATCATTTCCTCCCTGTCTTTGAGCTGCTGGATATGGACGGTAGCAAAACCATCAACCTGAAAGAGTTTAAGGCGTCCGGATTCCTTTTCAACCTCAAGGCTTCTGATTTCAAAAAGATCTTGAACCTGTTTGACATCACTGGGGACGAGGTACAGATGTCCTACAACCACCAGTGCTGCTTAACAGTCAAATATTTAATCTGTTAATAGAATTTAACATCACTCTATAATCCTCTATATTTTGTGTGAGTAAAGAATAGCTTTTGCCCAATAGAGTGGTACATCTAAAATGAAATCTTTATTACCGACAGTGCCTGAATCTAAGTGAGTTTCAGAAGTTTACCATTATATGCACGGAAGCCCAAAAGGAGTTCAAGAGAAAACATAAATTTCAACGTCTCATTGACATCTCCACACATTTTATGAAAGAAGAAGATGAACTTGATTTAATTAATTGAGTAATTTATGCTTCAGAAATAAAGTTGAAATGCCTTCTCTTTATTCTGACTACTGTCTTATGTCATTATTAGAAAAAAAACTGTATTTATTATATGTATCAAAAGTAAAATAGAAGAGACAATGAAGCATTTGATCTCGCTTATGTATGTGAATCTATATAATGTAGATTCCAGACTATTAGTCAAGTGAAAGTTTCTTAGGTTATGTAAATTTTTGGACACACAACAGCTGTTTATATATTTCCACTAAGAATACCCATATACATATACAATCCATTATGTGAGGCTATCACAATGGAATTAGTTGTCAGTCAATTTTGTAGGCTTTTCAGTAAAATGTGAACAGTAGTTCAATTTTGAAACGGCTGTTCATGAAGAGTAAAATGTGAGCTGGTTGATGAAACCACGCCCATTTAGCGCGACAGCTTCACGACAGAGAGCGGGAGGTTGCCGCTTGCCCAAACGTTGTTCTAACGTTTTGCAAAACACATTTGTGTAACTTACCTTACAGTGAAATATAACCCAGTGGCAACTAGCCCTGTTTGGCTATATTGCGGCCTACTATTACGTAGTTCATACATGATTTTATGAGTTGATGACATGTCCCTTTGTCCTTTAAACCTTACAGAATGTCTATCGCAAGAGTTAATTGAGTGAAACTGTGCTTTCACAAAGCAGAGAAGAGAGAGTTTACTTCCCACATTTACCACTGAAAGGGAAGTTGACAGGCACCTTGAGCATGACAACAGTGCTCTGTGACACACTGTCCTTTCTGAATCTCGTTTACATGACATTTAGTATAACTTACAGTTGCAATACAATATATGTTAGTATGTTAATGTAGATGTGCAGTAGAAACATGTTGTGCAGTCTTGTTTTATTTTTTTATTTTTAATGCTTGTGTGATCATCTTTCATGAATGTTTTAACTCCAAGTATAAGCTTTTTTTGGATATTCGACATTGCAGCCAGCTCTGAACGAAATGAATGCTTTTATTCACATACAATGGGATAACCACAGCCACAAAAACAGAAAGCAAAATGAAACAGGAAGCCTGGAACAAGACAAATATTTTACCACTCACTAGTTAAAGTTAAATGAGCTACCGAAACGGGGAGATTTAAATGTCAGCATGAAAGTAAAATAGCTGAAGTGCTGAATACACTTAACATTTGTACACATTTGTGCACACATGCATATCAGTCATAATAAAAGAGCAAATTCCCCCCAAAAAATCGCCCATATGACATTTCTGTATTCTACATATAATGCCTTCCTTGTAAAGCCTTCATATAAGAGTACAGCTCAGTGCAGTTTATTTTGAATTTGTATCTAGCATTATCATTAATATGCATGAAGTGACCTTTACAATAACTCACTTTTAAACTGAAAATGATTAATGTTGCAGATAAACTAAAAGGTAAAGTTCACCCCACCTAGACACGATATGAACGTATATGATAATATGACCTACAGCTGGAAAAAACAATCTTTTTTGCTTAAAACCACTCCTTAAAATCAACGGCAAGCTTAAAATCAGATTAAATCTGCCATCAAGTAAAGTCCCTGACCTACTTTTTTTGTTGTTTTCTTGTCAATAATCCATTCACTTGAATGTACTTCCAGTGCACCACAACTTAAACGGTTCTGGGTTCAATTATAGAGAATGTCCTGACAGCAAATATATATACAAACTGCTTTTGTTAAATTTGAAGTAATTTGCACTCTTTTTTTTTGTATTTTGTAGTTGAAATACTGCACCATAAAAGTCTAAAACATCACCCATGAGCACAGGCACTGATGCTGAAATAGATTTGATTGAGAGGTCGACAGGTAACAGTCTGAAAATTGTGCCAAAACAAAATTCAAATCTTTTAGAGTAAACTGTGAAAGTAAATGTTCCTGCGTTTTGGGATTATTACAAAATGTGCATTTATTAGTGAACCCTTCGAGAGGCACCAAACACGTCCACTAGATGGCAGCAATCACTAAAGGGAATTAGTTGGTTAGGAAACCATTATATCAATCACTGAGTTACAGAACGCACACATTAGAACAATGAAAAAATAAAAACTACATCTCATAAGTCATGATTCAGATGAACGTTTTAAATTTTTTAAACTAAGAGGGCTTTAACAGACAATTTAAGAAACCCAACTTTGAGCAGCAGATTAAGACTGAGCTAAATATAAAGCCAAGGGTAACATTTAGTAAAACCACAAGGACTGAGAAGGCCTTAAGATTCAGATTGCACATTCAAGCAAGAAACTTCATTACGATGCAAGGAAGCTCTCTTTTCAAAAGAGCAAAGGCTCTGGGAAAGGTGGTGCTTTGCCATCTGTCTGTTGCCGTGACTGACAGATAGATCAATAACTGTAGGCTTATTATAGCAAAGTCAAAGTCAGTAAATCAGTGAGACTCAGAAAAGATCCTGATTAAAAGCAAAACCTGACCCAGTAACTGACCACGAGTTTATCAAAGGCATAACAAGAGTCGTCAGCGCTTTATTCTCAAAAGCAAAATGGCACTTTAGTCATTAAAACTAATAAAAAAATTTCAGATGTATTTACACGGTCAAAAAATCAAATGTGTCACAAATATTTATAAATGTTAATAATATCTATACAAGTTTATAAATGGATAAAGTTACAAATTATAACTCTATTACTAATCTGAAGTGTGCAACCGGTCCTTTGCTCTAATAAAGTTTTTTTTTTTTCACACAAATTATGATTACGGGGAAGTTTTTTATAAAATATGAGGCTATGTGCAAAAAGCAATATTGCATAATTTTGCAGAAAAAAAAAAAAAAAAAAATATATATATATATATATATATAGCCTATATTTAAAAAGTTTTTTCTTTGATTCTGGTTGCTAACCTGTACTAACCTTTCTTTAAAACATCTTTATAATGAGAATCAAATAACCTGCTAGAACATTTGACTGCAGTTTTGAATATGCTTATTCGAATGCTCACATACACTGTAAAAAAAAATGTTAGTTGTTTCAACTTAAAAAAAAAAGTGTTCGTGCTGCCTTAAAATGTTAAGTTTTGTTAACTTTATAGAGATACTATCATGTTTTTTTCTTCTTCTGCATTTTCATTTCCTTACTAACTTATACAAAGGCCTTACAAGAGCTTCCAAGGAGCAAAGAGCGAATCTGTATATTAGACTTCACTGAGGATGTGAGACATTTGGAAGTGTGAGAACAAAAACAACAGTAAAAACAGAATATACACTGTAGGAAAAACCTGAAAATATCCCATATTGTGTAAAAGGTATTATACCATGAGGTAAGCTGATGCTAACCCATCCACGATGACCTGAGCTAGTTCACAAGCACTTCCCAGATCCCTCTATGTCCCTAAAAGGCTGGACCCGTTTCCCAGAATCCACCTCTCTTGCTGCATATCTGGCCATCCGTCACTGGGTACTTACTTTACCATTTGGGTTTGTTCCACCTTTATATATAGTATATTTATATAACTAGTTTAAACAATAAACTACAATACTCAAAAGAAATATTTTGAACATCACCATAATACATCATTCAAACGAAACAGAAAAGAAAAACAAACCATTTGGACCTTCTACATTTTCTTTTTCCTTTTGTTGGTGTAGATAACAGTATCAACCAGTCTGAGGTTTTCATCTGAGGTCTGTGTGTTTGTGAGTTGGTTTTGTTTTAACTGTGGTGACTGACTGTCCCCGAAATAAATCCTGAAATGACTTATGTAACGTGAACCACCTGGGTCATCTTCAGAAATAAAAAGTGCAGATTCATTCCAGATTGCAAAATATATAATTAGCTCAGTATAAAACAACACAACCATAGTAGAAAAACAATGAGTGTGTGGCACTTCATGTCCTCGTGAATAGGTTAGGTCACGACTCGAGTCATATCAAACTGCTCAGGATCATGGAAAACAAATACATATCACTGGCGAATTACACTGCTGTTGTCCAGACATATTTTGAAAGACATTGTTATCCAGCTAATGAAAAACCCAACTGGTTTCGTGTCAAAGTGTTTTTTTTTTTTTAGGATTTCGTTCGTATCACAAAAAACACAAAACACGTTTGTCGTCTCTCCACGAGGGGACGCTACAGACTCATACTAAACTAAATTTTAACTCGCTTTCCCATCATCGTGTTTATTACAGGGCATCAACTTCGTTCAGTTGACGTCACGTTTCTTAATTTAAAATGTATATTTTGCTGAATGAATGAATGTGTTGTATTCTCCAAAACTTTGCGTCACGTTGCTTACGTAAACGACGCGACTGCAAATATATTTGCAAGTTTGCTGTTAATAAATATTAAGTGAGAGAGAGAGAGAGAGAGAGAAGAGTGTTGACTGTTCCCAACGTGATAAAGTCTACAATGATTTCATCACTTACCATGTTTCCCAGCTAGCTTAAAAAAAGAAAAGAAAATGTACATTCTGTTTTGATGACATATGATGTCAGCTGAGTAAAGGCAGATTGGCACCACAGAGAGCCTGAGGGGTTGGTCCAGGAATAGAGGCCAAGAAAGTGGCAGCCTGCTTCATACTGCTGCAGACGGAATGAAAAATGGTATTCGTTTGCTCAGAAAATATTTAGGCCAGACCACCACCGATGACTCCTGCTCTGTAAAAAAAAAAGACCTTATCTAAAGTGTGTTGAAGTACACAGTACTTCCCTTTAAAGGGATAGTTTACCCAAAAAAGAATATTATGTGGATGGGGACCAGGGGAATCAGTCTGAACAGATCTTGTAGCCTACAGTGTGTTGCGACTTCTCTGCATTGACCTTACAATGTAGTTAGAAGCTGCAAGAGAAAAGAAGGGAAAGAAAAAATGAACTTTGTTTGAACAACAACAACAAAAAAAAAGATACTCCTGGGGGACATTTTAAATATTTTGGTTTGGAAATGACTCTAGGCAGGTTAGAAAATGCTAATTCCTTTGTATATCTCCCTCTGCCAAGGTGGAAAGTCGTTGAGGTGTGCTGCGCTGTAAAATATGATTTGTAGAAATAGAGAGAAACTTTTTATCACACTCTGCCATATAGCCCGAGAATATGGTTTGACAGAAAAAAGGAAGACAATATTGACTTCCCCAGCAACTACAAAATGTACCTATTCTGTATCTTTTGGAGTACAAATTGATCCCCCCCATAACACATTAAAATGACAGAGGCATCAATTGGGTGTTAGACGTGAGAAATCAATGCGAGGTGAGAATCACAAATGAGAGGTACAAGCGCAAGGTGACGATGCGTACAATAATTATATGTCAAGAACAGCTTAAAAAGTGAGCAAATGTTTGATTTTTCAATACTCATTTATATGGCTGTATAACAGATGAGAGGAGGCATTGACTGCTAATTGCAGCTCCCATCTTCTTCAACGACTACACCGACGATTTGTTCTTAGACTCGGTGTACCTCAGTGGTGATTAACATACATTAACTAGAAAAGGGACTGAAGAGTTCAGTGAAAAGTTGGACAAGTTTTCCATTTCATAATCAATGTCTTTTTCAGCAAAATAAAACATGACAGAATTTTTATAAAAGACAAATCTGCAAGCATAACTTTTCACCTTAAGTGCATTTTAGCACCTCAGAGTAGTTAGTTGTCCCATTAAAATACTATTTATGAACATTTTAAATAGGTACAAAGATTATGCTTTAGAGTTATTGCCCTAACTGCAGACTGCTGGGCCCCTAAAGGTACAATTTTCACAAATATAAGTATATATATATATATATATATCTTATATTAACGTCTTATATAAAATCCTAGTAAAAAGTGGATTTTACCTATGTGTCATGATCTTGATAGCTGAAACTCATCTACATTTAGAACTCAGGCTGTTATATAAAAACTTTTACTTAATTAACTTGCCTGTTTAAATAGATGTTAAATAAATAGAATGCTTGATGTGACGCTCCTACAGATGGATGCCCTGATGCCCGTTTCACACATCCTGTGTCTGTGGTGGGTGAGTATAACTGTTATTGAAGCAGAATAAAGTTATTTCTGAGTTGAATAATTCCTTAAACAGTACAGTAACTGTAGGATTTCCCAGGTTAGAGATCACGTATCTCTATTGAGCCCCTTGCAAAGCTTGCATTAGTGCAAAAGTCAATGGATCGTTATAGCCCATGTGGCAGAGTATACAGAACTGAGGGTGCCATATGGGACACAACCGCGGAGGAAGACTGCGAGGGCCGGGGGTGCCATTTGGGACATGGCCTTTGAGCTGCTTTCATGCCCTTTAACTTCTGTTTATCAGGATGTATCGGAGAAGAAACTCTAGCGCTCCTGGAACGTTGACACTAAATAAACACACAAACACATGAATTTAATCTCCCATGCATTCCTTACCCAAAAAACTTTATCAGACTTCCAGCAGAGACATAACAATGATGAGTAACAGAGTAAAAATGATGTTTTAACGAAAAGAAGCCGGTGAAACGTTTCTTTTTAGGCAGAAGGGCTACTTATGTCAATGCACAGTGCCTCTGATGATGACAGATTTGGTTTGAGCACTTAGCATTGGGATTTAAAAACCTACTTGAAAAAGATTTTCATTAGAGACGATCAATAAACTTTATGTTGCACCTCATGAAAATGTGTATAAATAGCACGCCAAATAAAAATGAAAACGTATGGTATTGATTTGCAAAAATGGACTTTGGTGTATATATATGACATGCACGTGTTTGGCGTGCATATGATAAGAAATTTGTTGGCTTAGATATTAGACACAGTTTTTGCATGTATTTGATACGCGTCTACCCCACAACCCTAATGCTACGGTTGCCCAATCGCAGCATGAACACGCCAAAGTCTGTTTTGTTTTTTTTGTACTTATATATCACGTTTTCGTTTTTATTTGGAGTACAAATTATACGCACATTTATGAGATCGGGTAGCAGCATTAGCTACAGTGTGATTTCCTGTCGCATACATGCAAAGCTGCACTTGCAGCATCCGATCTAACCAAGGATTAATCATGTGAAATTAAATTTAGATTTATCTCAAACCATCCACAAAGTCAGTTGAAAAACTTAAGCCTGAAGTCAAACATCCAGACTGAATCTTATGACTCAACTGCATCATAAGTAATAAAATGAAATATAAACAATTTTCTGCTAATGTTAACATGTCCTTGCAGCTGTGGTCACATTGCATGTGATTATCATACTT
Organism: Enteromius treurensis; assembly: GCA_032275025.1. NCBI lineage: Eukaryota > Metazoa > Chordata > Actinopteri > Cypriniformes > Cyprinidae > Enteromius > Enteromius treurensis. The sequence continues at coordinate 17,536,821 of JAUCMU010000026.1, read as the reverse complement.
CAGCATCAGTTTAGCAGGGTCAATGAACAGTCAAATGAACATTTGTCATCTAACTTTTTTTATATGCTCAGTAGGTTCTTTGATCCGAAAGACAGAATTTGCAACATTTTGACACAAGCTGAGCTGTGTGTGCTACGCAGTGTCTTGTCTTAATGTGTCTTCCCTTCAGCTCTTTAGGAGTTATGAGGAACATTGAGAAAGCCAACAAATCAAAGAGGTTTTGGATGGAGTAAAGTTTTCTCTCTCTCTCTCTCTCTCTCTCTTCGCCTCATGCTGTAATAATGCTCCAGCGCCTTTTTTTGGAGCTTCAGATACTCAGGATGGCATTTCTTTATACTGAATACTGTACATACAGGAAACACATTTTTAAGATCGACTCGTCTTTCAGTAACCGGAATCTCTATTTTTCCATGTACCCATTAGCATATGACAGGTACAGAAGTACACTGTCACATTATCTTTAGCCCATGAAAGGATGTGTGTATTCAAAGTATGCAAATTAATAAAAGGTTTTTCATGCAGGCATGATAAAGTAAACAATTCTTTCTGTATTTTGGCTGTTGGGATAACAACAATATAGATAAAGCATTTAGTGCAAAGCACACTTTGTTCCACGCGATGCAAATGCGTTGAGCATACTAAAGCAAATGCAAAATGTATTCTATACATGGAATGCAGTGGCATCTTGAGCTAAGTAGAAACTTTGTATTCAGAGAATTTACTTTACTCCTGATTCTATACCGCAGTTCAGACATAATGAGAAAAGCACATTTTCCTTGGCTGAATTGATTGCAATACTGTTGCTTGATGAGATCATTTTACTTTCAGTCAGTTGAAAGTCTATCAGAGGAACAATTTGCATGCTTAAGGAGTGATCTTTCTTTTTTTTGTGCCCCTAAATGTTTCAAAGCAATCACTACTTTCAGAAATTTAGATCATCTGACCTTAAGTACATTAATTAATCACTGCTGATAAAGTGGCATCCTGCTACGACTTTTATATATCCTGCATCTAGTCATCCATTCATTGTAGTAGCTGCACAGTTTATAAAATGTATTAGGTCATTGTGCTCATTCATTTCCACAATTGTCTAAATTTTTTTTGCTGCAAAATATAAAAACTCATTTAGCTGTTTTATTGAAATGGCAACATTATGAAGTCAGACATTGTCTCAGAAATTATGGAAGTTACGAAAATTACTCCACCATAATAGTGGGTCATTTGCGTTTGAGAGGCTGCATGCCTTTTACGGTCAGAGTTTCCAGCTATTATGCCGCATATAATATTAGTTGTGTATGTGTTGGAAGCAATGTAATGCAGAAAGATTTAGTTTAAGGTCCCTCTGTCTAATTCATAAAGAGGAGCTTGGTAAAGACCCCTCATTATCATCTCCATTCATGTTTCATAAGGCATCAAAGATAATGTAGAAACACATATAATTATCTCATCAGCACCTCTCATGATTTGGTGTTAATGAAAGATTTTTGTTCCAAAATTAAAGTGTGTGAATTATTTATTGGCAGGATAAATGATGGTGGAAAAATCACTCACATTGTTTAGACGTTCTTGATAAAGACACATTTTTGTGAGGTTTGCTTAAAGTGAATGGATTCATATGTCTTAAAAAAAAAAAAAAAGTAAAATGTTTATAAAAAAGAACAAAAAACCCAAACCAGAAATACTACCCGAATGGTTATCACACTTGACAGAACCAGTGACTAAACTATGATGAAATAGCCTTATTATGGACTAGTGTATTTTGGCCAAAGGGGATGATTTCTTCTTACACGTTTGCAGCTTTTTTACTTCACAAGATGTTAATTCATGGACTGGAGATATGTGAATGACTTGAAGACTATTGTGATGTTTTTATCAGCTGTTTGGACTTTCATTTATTTATTTTTTTCATGAACTTGGCAAACCAAAAGGAAAATGCATTGAATTTCATATGAAGTCAATTTATGTAAACCAGTCATACAACATTATGTTTTATCCATTACATAGGCATAGCTGAGTTGAATTGAATTAATTTCCAATTGTAAAAAGCAATGAAATGCAAGAAGCAATCAAAGGTGCTGATTGTTATAGCACATACCCCAAAAAAGTTCAAATTTGCATTTACAGTCACCAGACTCCAGTCGCTTTTCACAGTGTTTGTTTTTTAATCCTAAAGTTCTGTAACAAAGTTTGATGTAGTTCTGTTTTCTTCAGGAGTCTTCATTGAAGTCTTATCTATCCTTTGAGGTGTGGGCAGAGAAAAACCTGTATGAGTCTGGCCTTTCATCTTTCGCTAACAAGGTTAGCCAAAACCACAAACACTCACACTTTTCAGAACCGGTAAGTGGAAAAAGCCCACTACAGCTGCTCTGTTCTTTTGCGGACCAATCTCTTGCGCCATGTCAGTCATTGTTAGCACCGTGAAGGATCCAAGGTTACAGGGTCTTCTATACATTTAGCACCGAACAATTACTCTCAATCTCACAATATCACACAATCTTCTCTGGTTTGTCATGTTTAATGGCCAGGCCACTTCGAGGGACAATGCCTTATTGCTCGCTTCATAATTGGTAAATCCAATCTCGAAAAAGATCTTCTGTCTGTTTCGAAAGAATAAAAATTCTATTTAATACCTGAAATGATAAAGAGCAGTGTTGGGTAAGTTACTCATAAAAGCAATCCACTACAAATTACTAATCACAACTCTGGTAATGAGTAATTTTTTATTAATTGTGTAATTTTTGCTCCATCCAGGCTTATTAGAAAACTGCAAAAAACCTACCTACATACATTTCACGACACTTTCCAGCTGAAATGAACACTAGATGACGTAAATCACTATAAATAGTTAGTTCAATTCAATTCAAATTTATTTGTATAGCGCTTTTCATGATACATATCATTGCAAAGCAGCTTTACACCAAG